>CM010608.1:31649690-32248522 GCA_003430845.1 Xanthoceras sorbifolium
GAGGTTTTGGTCTCTATAAATTGAGGCCTATATTTTATTGTTTAGGCAGACTATAATTGATAAATGAAAGTGATATTTGATTGAGATAATGGTCTAACTAGAACCATTTGGGCCTTATTTTTTGTCGTTGTCACTAACTTAATAACTAGAGAGTTTTTAGCACAAAAGTAAATGGACCGACAAAAATGCCCTTTTAGTTGACTTTTCTATCTTCTTGTTTATTTCCAATTCTCTCACCATTATTGTTCACTTGTTCTCATATTCTCACTCTACAAAACTCATGTTTTCCATCTCACATCCTCATGTTTTCTAGTTTGCTCGCAGTCTGTATATATTAGTATTGTTCAATTTTCCGTAATTTAAAAAAAAATATATGTTTGACTAATATCAAGTCTCGACCAAGTGGAGACTTAAGTCTCCTTGTGATTGAGACTTGATATTAAGTCTTGACTGAGTCGAGCCTTAATTAAGTCTTTACTTGGTCAATCCTTAATAACTCTCTACTTGTGACAAAATTTAGTTTTCTTTTTTCAAATCTGTTTTCTTGCTTTTTCTTAACTTCCACATTTGTGTTATCGCTCTTTTTGCTATTTTAACTTTCAAATCTATTTTTTCTTTCTTCTTATTGTGTTAGGTTTTACTCTCTCTTCTGTTTTCTTTGTTTTGACTTGAAAGTTGTTTTTCTTGTGTAGATAAGTAAGGGAATTTTTGTCCAAAATCCATTTTAAGTGCTACAAAAACTCATAGTATTAAGATGGTGACAGCTATACCAAAAAAAAAAAAAAACACCAATTGTGCTATAAATTTTAATAAGTCGCTCTCCTCTCTATTTTCTCTCCTCTGAATTTCTCCTATTTCTTCCATATTTCCCCCCTTTCCTCTGATTGCTATCTTCCCTAAACCCTGATGTTCAATCTGTGAATTTTCCTGGTGTATGTCCTACACCAGTTTTGCTATTAGAGCCAGGTTCCAACCCACTTCTGTAGCCCTATATGCAATTTCAAAACACATTTCCATAACATGAACATTCCTCCACAGCCCTATACACAAACCCGAAATATTGTCCTGTAAACATTGTTACCACGAGCCGCCACGCACAGCCTCACCACCGAAATCAGACTCCGCTGATCATCACCTTTCCTTTCACTGCCACTCTCTAGATCTACTTCCATTGCAATAAACAAAGGCACAAATCTATCAGTTATATTGATCATATTTTAATGAAGAGCTCCTACTAGTGGCTTGCTAAAGCGTAAAGGATGGATCTAGATTGTAAAACAAACATGCTATGAATTTTGGCTTGGTCTTATGTAATAATATTTTGATAAGAATTAAGAACCACTAAAGTTGGTTGGTAATGACCGATATGATTTTTATATACTAAATCTCATGATAAATTGTATGGAGTAAATATAATGTTCAAATGCATTTTCTTATAAACTGCGATTTCTCTAATTTCTATTCATAATTACCGATTATCAAATCAAGTTAAACTCTATTATCTATTATTCACGTATAAACACATCAGAACTTGGATTCTGTTGTGCCAAATCCTAAATGACCCGCCTCACACCATATCCTTGCTACCCCCACACAACCTTGGATGCTAAAGAAAATATGCCTTTCTATCAAATTTAATACATGCACTATCAAGTAATGACTATATATCTCGATTATGATACTACAATCCGATCAAAATGCGTGGTGATTTAGCATCTACGAGAGATATCTGGTAGGGCAGTGTCACAATGACCTATAAGACTGGCCAAGTCACACGCATTATGATCCCAAATCAAACATCTTTCCTAACTGATGACTGATGACTGATTTATCTTACCCAATGAAAACCATAATGAAAAGACAAGATCAAGTATGAATACACAATTCTAAAATCAAAAAGCAAGATTCAAACTTACATTTAGAATTGAAGGTTCAGGTAATGGGCATTGAATTGGTCGATCATTGTCCAGAGGTTCGATAGGGTGTTCAACTGGCTTAAACTCAACTGCTAATTCAATCCCGTGAGCAGCAGCAGTGGTAGCAGTAGCTGTGCCAGTACCTTCCGGATTTGGGGGCAATACTTCTCTTTCATCCTGCTCCATGTAGTTAAGAAGACACGACAAGCAGTAAACAACCGAAATAAAATAAAAACGATTACTTGCCACATAAAAACATAAACAATTTCTTCTTAAAATTAATGAGCAATATCAAGAAGGACCAATTATTTATAGGAAACTGATATGATAACTGTAGACCAGAATCTCAAACAAAATTTAGGCATTCTAAGTATCACCCGATAAGAATTCAAACTAAAATTGTAAAAGTGAATCAAGAAATTCAAGAAGTAGCCATCTACGGCAATGTAATCATGCCAGGAAATAGCAGTAGAAACAGTCACATGCATTCAAGAAAGTTTAGTATTGGACAACACACCAAAACCCCTTTGATTTTTCTCTTTTCTCCTTCACAACCAGAAAGGTCAACCCAAATCATAAAAAAAAAAAAAAAAAAAAAATCCTCTCCATATTAATAGCCCACTCAAATATTTTAAACAGAACGATCAGCAGATTTACATGGAATAGACACCAACATAACAGATTTCGACAACACTGTAAAGAGAGGTAGAGAGAGAGTACTAACAACGGCACTCTGAGTTCGTCGATGGCCAGTTCTGCCAACAGAAAACCTTGAGAAAATACCCACCATATCCACACAACCTCCTGATGTTGGCTTAATTAGAACTTAGTCTAGTTTTTATCAAAAAAAAAAAAAAAAACAATTTGTCTGATCGTCAGATGGAGTCAAATTCCCTTTCTTTATTTGTCTCTCAGTCTAGAGAGATAAGGCAAATGGAAGTTGATAAGCACTAGTTTTGCGTCATGGGTTTTGTCTCTTTAGATTCTGCATAATTTTATAAGAGGAAATAGCTTCCAATATACATTATCGTTCTATATTTTATAAAATATTAGGAGGTGGAGTGCGTAGGAAAAAGACAGAAGGAAATCCATGGAATCGAAACTAATAAAGAAAGAGATGGAGGCAACAACAAAGCCCCCATTGGTAGGTTACACATGTAGTGTTTTTGTTTGTTTGTTCGCTGGGACCACCCCACCAGCTGCACACCACGCGCCTTTGAATGAGTGAAAAATTGTCAAGTGCTCCAATTTTTTTTTTTTTTTTTTCCGAACTCTGACATTAGAGAGGTCAGATAACAGTTAGGATTGACTGAGATCAAACCCTATAGCACAGCAGGTGTTAGAAAGTTTTCGGGACATATCAAGATCAAACCCTATAGCGTGGCTAGGAAATCTACTTTCAAATTTGAAGAAGTCTGCTATCAACACTTATTACAATTTTATGGACAATGGTAGTACAATATTTATAATACTAACATTTGAACCTTGGTGCATTGAGGAACCTGTGAAGTTTCAACCGGGAAGGCAAGAGGTCTCTTGCCTTAACTGCTCTTTCTTAATAGTGATCTACAATGTCTTTACATGACTAATTCATATTTCATTGTCGTGCATGCAAAAACTTGACTCTCTCTCTCTCTCCCTCCCTCCTTCCCTCCCTCTCTCCCTCCCTCCCCCCACCCCCCACCCCCCCTCCTTTTCTCTAGTCTCTCAGGATCCTTAGGTGTAAGCTGTCATTATGCTGCGTGACTGGTCACATCATCTTCCTAAAGGATCCACAGCTTCTTACAAGATAGAGCAACTCGTCAGGGCAAGGGCCAGGGCCAATAGGACAGTCCTCCATATTCTGACGCTTAAGTTAGGGAAGCAAGAAAATTAAGCGCCAGTAAGAGGCATAATATATCAATATAAAACTGAACAAAAAATAGAGAAAAAGAGCTAATGAATTCTCTTGTCCAAAAACCCACCTCCTTTTTCGAGCGAGGATAAGGTATTTGTAGGGTAGAAGGTGAGGGAGAGGGCAATTGGGTAAATTTAGCTGGAGGGAGTACATGCTCCTCTGTTATTGCCCAATTACATCCACCCCTCCACAGTTCTATCGTATGGTGACCACATGCCTTAGAGGGCTAGGATATGGCCACGTGGGATTGATGATCCTCTAGCGTCCTACAAGGCGCACGAGTGGCACTTTTGACTAAACTTATTGGTAGAGAGTTTTGTGTATACCATTTGGAGTCGCTTTCTATGCATTTATGGCTACTGGTATGTTGAAGAGAACTTGGGCCGCTTTTCCTAACAAGTACTCATGTCGCTTTCAATAAGGGACATGTGCAATTTTGTTATAAAACTTTAAGTTACATTTATAATTTCATCTGCTTTTGGTGATTTTCTATAGGGAAAAGATATGTCTTTTATCTCTCCCATGGGCTAAGGTGGCAAGTGTCTGTGCGTTCATTCCTTTTCTTGCTCATGAAGCTTTGCTCATGTGTCGTAGGATTGCTTAGGGCTCATTTGATGCTTTGAGTGGTTCGCCTTCGGGATTGCCACCTGTTTTCAAACTTTGGATTACTAAGGCTAGCCATTGTGTTAGTGAGCAGGCACCATTATATTTTCTGGTCGATTTTTGGCGGGAAAATCTTGTAGGGAGAATCATGTGGGGCTTCTCTCCTTTGGATTTTTTAGAATCTTGGAAGCAGTGGATCTCCAAAGCTTCTTTCTTACTGTAAGTTGTGCATTCTTACTCAACAATTTCCCTTTGGTTATTTTGTCAATTTTTTAACATTAACAGAAGTCCCCCCAGTCTTCAGTGTTGCACACTTTGTGCAGCGCTTATGGCAGTCTTTGAGAAGCTCACGAGTGATTGTTGGGTTCTCACCCCTTGTGGACCTGGGAATTTTGTTTGGTGCTTTTCTCTTATATTATTTGGGCTTTCGGGCTTTATTACCATCGTCCATTCTCTATTTTTCTTTAATTTCAAAAGTTAAAGGTTGGTTTCCAGTAGTTAGCCCCAATATCTAGCAGTTACTAAGATGTATATATTGACTGACATGATGGTTGACAGGAAGAGGAGAGAGAAAAAATGAGAGGGAGGGATATGAGAGAGAAAAAACCTTACATGCATTAAATGCGCTGTTCGCGTGGCAGACCCTCTGTACTAGGCATCGCTTCGTTCTTGACGCCTCTTCCTTTCCTACAGTGTCACATGACCATTTGGGGCTTGAACCTAGCATTGGTTTGATTTGAAGGGTTGTGATGGATTCAACGTTCAGGTGATCTTTAGAGACTTCTTTTCTCTATTTAAGAGGTATTTTCTCATGTTTCTTCCCATTCATTCCACTCTCATTTCCCTCTGCATTTTTCTTTCTCCCTAGGCAAACCAGCAAAACTTTCCTTTCCTTTCAAGAAAAACGGCAAGCCTCTCTTTCCAACCTTTCCTTCATTCCTCATTCAAACACTAGCCATTGTCGGAAACGGATTATGGGTTCGATAAGGTGCATGACTACGATAAGAGAAACTCCCTGTTAGGATTATGCTCAATAGCAAGAGTGTAATAATGTATTTGACAATCGATCTCATATAAATAAAAGTGATTTCTATTTTAACAAATCTTATAGCAATTATATCAATTGTCAAAAGTAAATAATCATAAGGTCAAGAGACAATGAGAAAGAAAAGAATTGTTCATACATCAGATATGTATGAGGTAGACATAATTCTTTAGTTAGTCTCGAATAAACATTCACAACTTAAGATACAAGGTTTATAACACCCCCTGACCCGACCCGACTGGATCGACCCAGGGAGCGCTACCGGGTTTTCAAAACTTTCTAAATTCACTTTATACATTTCAAACCATTGAAAATCATATCAATTTGTAATTCAAAAATATTTTTCTCGTGAACCCATCGAAAAACACTTTTAAAAATTTCGGCAGAGTTCCCTCTGTTTTTCTGATTTCCCAAAACCTGTTTTCCACAAAACTCAAATCAAATAAAATTCACAACAACACTTCAAATATCATTTTCAATCAAATGCGCACTCTGCCGTTTAGTGCGACTTTCTAACAGTTTTTAAAATACAATAACTCAGAATTCAATATTTACAAACAATCTACAAATGTAAAACAGAAATCATTAAATTATTTACAAAACATATATATATATATAAACTCGTCAAAATTACAGACTTATGTATATGCATGCTTACAGAATATATATATATATATATATATATATATATATATACAAACATATATTACTACCCAAAATCAATGTAGTGACTCTGAACTCCAAGCTGCAGGTACCTCATCTCTATTCCTTATCTACCTCGGTATCTCTGTGACCTACGCGCGATAAAAACCGACGCGCTAAGCATATCGCTTAGTGGGTGTACACTAAACTCAAGTATTAAAAATCATAAACAGCTTTTCTTAATAAACAAAATATCACAATATAATCAGATATAAACATATTACGATGCAAATCATTTACAGAAATAAAACTGATGAAATCAATTCTATATAAATAATTCATTACAATTCATAATCTAGGATGTATAAAATCATTTATATTATAATCATAAACATATAAAAATCAATTTTCGAAATTCACTTATAAACATATTATTCAATTCATTTCAATTCTGACCCTCTAGAATACTCAACATAAACCAGGACTGGAATATGGGTTGTTCGACCACAGTGGCTGTCTGTCGAACATAACTCCCACCCTAGGACGAATCCTAAGAGTGGTACGTATCTCCCTACCCTAGGACCAAGGGTTCGGACCCTAGAGAGGTACATATCTCCCTATCCCAGGAACGAATCCTTAGGAAGGTACGTGTCTCCCTACCCCAGGACGAATCCGTGAGGAGGTACGTGTCTCCCTACCCCTGGACGAATCCATGAGGAGGTACATAATAAATCATCAATAGCAATGTCAATGTCGGTGCAATACTGCTCACTGAACCCAGCTGGTATACCAACCTCCGATATCCATTTCTATGTCTACGTATCCTAGGGCCGTTTCAATACACTTTTCATATAACAATTCACAATTCAAAATTATATAGCTAATATAAAACTGTCGATCAATATTCGGAAAACATATATTCAACGATTTGATCATTTGAACTTCGGAACAAATGATTTCAACCTAATCAACAATCAAATACAATAAATACAATTAAATCGAAATTAAACAATCGAAAAACAATATAAACATATATTTACTAAATTATTCAAAACTCAAATGTAAATCAAAACATATAAAATGTCGAAAACAGGTATACACCAACCTGGATACCGTTTCCTTTCGACTATCGTTTTTCTAGGTTACTTTTTCCTTCCATTTCTCTTTCTCCTTCACTTTTCTCTTCTCTTTCCTTCCTCTTTTCTTCTTCTTCTTCTTTTTCTTCTTCCTCTTCTTTCTTCTTCTTCTTCTTTCTTCTTCTTCTTCTTCTTTCTTTCTTCTTCTTCTTCCTTTTCTTTCTTTCTTCTTTCTTTCTCTCGGTCTCTCCCTCTCTCTTTTCTTCTGTTCTGTTTTCGATGGCTTCTGTGAGAAGCCAATTTTTGTTTTATATTATTTCGGTCATCGCGACCTGTGGTCGCGCCACCATGTCGCGTTGCTCACTGGAGCAACTCTACCGCCTTCATCGCGAGCACACCTCGCGGTGCTCTGGTCGCTATGCTCACTGCCCGAATTTCATTTTTTCATCGCGAGCAGCTTATCGCGACCTGTGGTCGCGGTACTCACTGTCCCAGTTTTTCACTTTTCATGCATCATTCCTGGACCGTTCCATCTGGTCCACCTGAAAACCATACAAATAAACATACATTTAATTACATTTACACCCCTCAACTCATCAAAATTTTATTTACATATTCAAAATTAATTATCCGAAATTTGGGATGTTACTAGGTTTGACACTTTTATCTTGTTAAAGTTGTAGATTATTTTGTTAGCATTTGAACGGGATCAAATGTGATATGATGAGTCTAAAATCATCGAAATGTCTTTGGACAAAAGAATCTAGTGCACTGGGTACATTGAATAAGATCACTGTAGAAAACTTTATCTGCAACCGTCGGTGGATAAAAGTGTTCTACTGAGACAATCGGAGAATCCATCTCAATCTTGAGATAAATGATGGACTTATGGTTGCATGAGTTATCATTTGATTTGTCAATGAGTACGATTATATCGCATACTCTATCCTCGATGGTTTGGTGGTATTCACGTGTATATCGATAGAGGACATCATTTATAGAAATGGACATCGTGACTACATCTACCAAATGTCAGTAGAATACCATCATATGGATATTTTGAGGTATTGGATATTAAATCTTAACGTTGAGTTTTCAATAGTGACTATTGAAACATGGCTTCTGGACAAGTCAAAATATCCAAGTTCGAAAACATGGTCATATGAGTAAATATGGTAACTTGGAGAGCAATAGACGGTCTACGAGCTCTTGGCGATTATTGGTATTTTTTACAATGATACACTTTCTCCACTTAGGTTGTCTAGGGTACGGATTAATACGCTTACTCATTCTATCTTTATTTAAGAGTTCAATTTTAGTTCTTTAGTGGAATTATTTATCAAATCAAATTATTGGTAATAGTATGATAAGTATCAAAAACCTTATTTGATAAGGAGATAAATAAAAGGAGTTATTTATCAAATCAAATTAGGAAGTTTTTGATATTTATCAAAAGTCTAAAGTGGACTATTAGTCACTTGTAGGAAAGTTTTGATAAGTCACTCAATTACAATTATTTTTTAATTGTAAATAGATAAACTTTTTTAGAGTTGGGATAAGGTCGAACTCTAACTTGAAGTGTTTAATGGCGAAACAGGAATCCTCCCTACACAGGGAGAATTCGGCCACTATATAAAGGGAGCTTGGAGAGTTCAGCCAAGGCTAAGGGTTTTTGTGGCTTTGTGTGATTTTTGTGAGCTTGTGATAGTTAAGAAAAAACTACACCCACTCTAGACAAAAAAATGTGAGAATTGCGCTCTAGAGAAAAGAGAAAAAGAACCAAGTTGAAAGTTTAAGTACAAGTGTTTTTCGTTTTCTCTGGAGGGTTTTTGAGTGACTAACAAAAGAAAATTTTTTTGTTTCTCATCCTCAGGTACACAATTCAAAGAAAGGGAGCCCACACTCCAAGGTGATCCACATTCGTGAAGGATTGGAAGATCTTGCAGTTCATAGTCGATGCAACATCAAGCCTCACATTAATCAAAAGGTATGTTACCTTTTGTAATATATTTAATTAACTATGGGTTAAAATCGCTCTTTTGGAAAAAAAAATTTAAAACGTACCAATGCAAAATTTTTTGGTTTTTGTGCCTTCCACTGCGCAGTACTCGCCGCTTTTCCTACAATTGGTATCAGAGCCTGGTTGTTCCCATAGTTAATTAAACGTATATACGTGGATTTTTCTTTTTATTGTGTATGGATAAATATACATGTTTTTAGAGATGACACTCTAGGAATCATTTTATATATTACATTGGAATGTATGGATTATATAAAGTGAACTATTATTGCTCGATTTTGGTCCTAGAATTTCAATGTATTTTTATTTGGAGTTATAACAAGAAGGGTGGCCTATTATTGCCATAATTTCCTTCTTGATAGTTGTTAGAATTTTTTTTTATTCTTTTTTATTTTATGTAAAGACTGCTGTAATTCGTTTGAGATTCAAAGACACGAAAGATTGAAGAATTTGAAACAGAAAAATGAAAACAACGGAGACCCGAAGTACCCGTGCGTCCTAAGCGCACAGGCGCGCTTGTGGCAAGCTCGTGCGCAGTCCTTCCAAGGGGTTGTGCGTGCGTGCGGCCCACCCAAGGAAGGGCAAGGTGTACGGCCTTCGCAAGGCAGTGCGCATGCGCGGCCCAGCAAGGGTTGCACGCGCGCTCGGCCAAGGAAAACTGGGCGCTCATGCGTGTCGTAAGGGCAACCGCGCACGTGCCTCTCACAAGGCAGCGCGCGCGCAGGCCCCGTAGGGTTGAGTGCCTTCTCCCGTGGACCGTAATGCTTTGTCGCGATCTTGGATGGACGGCCACAAGAAGACTTGTTCGACAAGTTAGGCTTAGGGTTTAAGGATATCCAAACAATGTAATTTACTTGCTTTTCTAGGATGGACCAAAATTGTGGCTATTTACTTTTTGCGTAAATATTACAATGTTTATTCATTATTTGATAACATGTCATGTAGAATAGGAGTGCCACTCATATATCTCTTTTGGTATGAACATGCATTGAATGATTTAGGTATCTAAATTGACATCTAGATAACTTGGTAATCATTCTTTGGAATCCATTACACGCCTTAAACAATTGAGTGAGAGAAGATGTTTAGAACACCTATGGCCTCCAGGGTTAGTTGAGCTTTATGTTTTGTGTGATAATCCCCCAAGGGGTATCCATAAATGGAATTTAGCAAGATACTTCCTTACAATGATAGACTAGACAATTGACTCAAGCGATATGTACTCTCAAAGGAGGGGTTTTTTCCACGGGAATATATTGAAGGTCGAAACCTTGGTGACATGCTCAATGCGATTCTATTGATATCCTCCCAAGAGTTCCTGTTAATAATAATCGCAAGGCTAAAATTGAAAACGCTGGTTGTTAAGTTAACAATTAGGTGGGACCTAGTCCAACTAGTAAATATTACGAACTCCTAAAGAAGGTGTGGCATTTATGAGTGTTAGATCACCGTTGAATTTTACGATTGAATTATTAACAGTTAATTCAAGATAAATATTCGAAAGTGCTTAATGATAGTTTACTCAATATAAGTTTTTGTTAAATAAAGAAATCATGACCCCATCCCTAATCAACTCCTAAAAGACAATACTTTAACTAGAGATAACTATGTTACATAGAAAAGGAAAATTGAGCTATTGCATGCAAACTGAATAACATAGATTCATTATGTCTATTCCTAAACCATTTGTTCCTAATAATAGAATCTAATGAGTTGCAAGGAGGCGAGTATAAGCAGTGGGAGTCCTCTGATGAGGACTACTGTAGATATTATGATATCTCTAGAGGAGATGTTTTGCTATGACGTCTAGGACGACTAAGAGAAAGGTAGTGATTGCTTTTATGAATCTTAGGATGAAGTCTAGACAAGCTATAGCACATCTCAACATTACTAGAATCAATGGTGCTAAGATAGATAGAGAGACCAAAATTGACTTAATTGTGAATTCACTATTAGATTCCTTTTGTGGGTACAAGTTAGACTATGCCCTCAACAAAAGGAATACACCTTGCAAAGGTTGATACAAGATGTTCTAAGCACTGAGCAGATCCTTGTGAAAGACAAGGGTCAAGAGATTCATTTGGTTGGAAAGTTTGCTACTGTTGAAACCTGTAAAAAGTTAAAGGAACAACAGAAGAGAAAGCAACTTGGACCTATCAAGTAGGAGACGAAGAAAGTAACCAAGATCAAAGGGAAGTGTTTCCTTTGTGGTGAAAAAGGTTTCAGGAAAAGAAAAGACTAAATGAATATGAATTCAACTTGTACTTGGGCAATGGAGTGTTGGTGTCTGCTCGTGCAGTGGGAGATATTAGAATTAGATTCTAATAGGCATTTGCATTTGATAGACGTTTATTATGTACTTCAATTTCAAAAGAAATTTAATTTCAGTTTCTTGTTTAAATAAATTTGGCTATTCGGTTGCTTTTAATAAAAGGCTTTATTATTAGTAAGAATAACAAGTTTATTTGCAAAGGTACATTGGAAAACAGCTTGTTCCATTTACATAAAAACATCTCTCATATATTGGATACTGAATCAACTGAATCTAATCATAAAAGAGTAAAACTATCAAAAGACGAAACCTACCTATGGCATTTACGCCTAGGTCATATTAATCTTGATAGGATTAAAAGATTGGTAAGTGACAGACCTTTAAGTGACTTAAAGGTTGATGATCTACCAACTTGTGAATCTTATCTAGAAGGTAAAATGACCAAAAGGCCGTTCACTGCCAAAGGTACACGAGCCACTGAATGTTTAGGAATGATACACACTGATGTATATGGTCCTATGAGCATTAAAAGCTAGAGGTGGATATAAGTACTTCATCACTTTCACGGATGATTACGAGATTTGGCTATGTATATCTCATGAGACATAAGTCTGATTCTTTCGACATGTTCAAAGCATTTAAAGCTGAAGTAGAAAATCAGATTGAGAAACACATAAAAATCTTGAGATCTGATCGTGGTGGAGAATATCTATTAGGAGAGTTTCAGCAATATCTTACTAATAGTGGAATAATTTCTCAGTTTTTTGCACCAGGAACGTCTCAACAGAATGGGGTGGCAGAAAGAAGAAATATGACTCTTTTAGATATGGTTAGATCAATATTGAGTTATTTAACGCTTCCTAATTCTTTTTGAGGATATGCACTACAAACTGCAATGTACATTCTAACGATGTACCATCTAAGTCAGTTCCTAAAACACCACATGAGTTGTGGATTGGGTGAAAGCTTAATTTACAACACTTAAGGATATTTGGATATGTAACACCCCCTGACCCGACCCATCTAGATCGACCCAAGGAGCGCTACCCGGTTTCAAACTTGACTTGACTCACTTTATAATTGGAAAGCCATTGAAAACCAAATAAGTTATAATTTAAAATCCTTTCTAGTGAGTTCATCAAAACTTGTTTGAAAAATTTTGCCAGAGTTTCCTCTGTTTCTCTGACTTTCCAAAAATCCTGTTTTTCAACAAAACTCAAATCATATAATATTAAACACTTCAAAATTTATTTCTCAATCAAATGCGTACTCTGCCATATAATGCGACTTTCCCAAATATTTTCAAATGAAACAATACATAATTATATTTACAAACCTTTGAAAAACATAAACCATCAAACAAATATTTACAAAAACTTATATATATAAAATAACTTTACAGACTTCTGTATATGCATGCTTAACTGAATAATATACATACAAAGTTTAATTATAACTACCCAAAGATATAGTGACTCTGAATCTCTATCTGCAGCTACCTCCTCTTTAGTCTTTTCCTCCGCTGGTATCTCTATTACCTACGCGTGATAAAATCAACGCGCTAAGCAATAATGCTTAGTGGGTGTACACTAAAATAAATTTCAATGTAATATAAATTCATAGAATTAAAATATCAGAAATACTTAATATCATACGTAATTAACTAAATCATAATCTGACAATTATTGAATCAAACTAAGATTATAATAATTAAAACATTTTCAAAAGTTTCTGGAATGAAATCTCAATAATATTTCCTTATTTCAACATCATTTTCATAATTTCAGTTCTTAATTGGGCCTCTGATACATATGACAGGGTTTACAGGACTGGATTACGGGTTTATACAGTCGGGTTTCCCATCTCAAAAATGAAATGGTATCCTTATAGTCACAGTCGGTTTCCCATTTCAAAATGAAATGGTATCCGAAAATTCACAGTCGGTTTCCCATCTCAAAATGAGATGGTATCCATATATCATCTTAATCATCAAATATCTCGTTGCAGTACTGCTAAATACACCTAATTGACATGTCAATCTCCTTTATCCATATTTTCCCTATACATATATCAGGGTCATTATTCAGGTATCAAATCAGTGCATTCTTTTCGAAATTTAAATCAAAGTCAACAAATATAATACTAAACGATATTCGTAAATCATTATTCATAAACCAGGTTTAAAAACATACAATATCATAGAAATTCAATAATAAGAAAATATTTCACAATTAATTCCATCAATATACAATAATGAAATACGATTATACGAAATTCGTAAATATGTTTCTAAACTCTTTGGATCAAAACACATAATTAAAATCATAACGATTTCAGAAATACGTGTACACCAACCTGGATACCGTTTCTACAACAGTTTCTTTTATAGATTTCCTTTTTCTTTCTCTTTTCTTCTTCTTCCCTTCTTCTTCTTCTTCCCTTCTTCCTTTTCCTTCTTCTTCCTTTCTCTTCTCCTTCTTTCTCTCTCTTTCTTCTTCTTTTTCTTTCTTTTCTCTCGGTCTCTCTCTCTATTTTTCTGTTTTACTTCTTCGTGAAGCTTCCCACCGCTATATATTTTTTTTATAAAATTTTGGTCATCGCGACCGCTCCTCGCGACCTGTGGTCGCGCCATCTGGTCGCGTTGCTCACTGAAATGTTTTCACCGCTTTTATCGCGATCAACCATCGAAGTGTCTAGTCGCGATGTTGGTCGCGTTGCTCACTGGCCAAAATCAACATTTTCACCGCGAGCTGCTCATCGCTATATGTGGTTGCGGTGCTCACTGCCTAAAATCACCATTTTTACCGCGAGCTGCTCATTGCGATCCTTGGTCGCGGTGACTGGTCACGGTGCACACTGCCAACTTTTTCTTTTTCTTTCATGCACTCTTCCTGGACCGCTCCACCTGGTCCACTTGTATACCTAAAAATTAATACAAATAAACACATTACATTATTTTTACATAATTAACAACACTTTTGGGCACTTTTCATATTAATGAAAATTACGGATGTTACAGGATGTCCTGCACACGTGTTGAAAGGAAAGACAGAAAAGATGGAGTCCCGTTCAAAAACATGCATATTCGTGGGGTATCCAAAAGGAACGAAAGGATATTACTTCTATAGTCCTACAGATCTTAAGGTATTCGTTTCAACGAACGCTAAATTTCTAGAAAAAGACTATATGAATAATTTTATACATAAAATTAGAATTGTCCTGAATGAGGTTTCAGGCGATACAATTCCACATGAGGTTTCAAGACCAAGACCAAGCCCAATTGTAAATTCCGAACCATCACAAGATCAACAACCTACCATTCCTCGTTGCAATAGGAGGGTTATTCGACAACCTGATAGATACATCAGTCTAGGAGAATCTGTCGAGAATCTCTCGGACGACGATGATCCCTACACGTACAAGGAAGCTGTGGAGGATGTTGATTGTCGTCAATGGCAAAAGGTAATGTAATCCGAAATTGAATCTATGTTCACAAACAAAGTCTGGACTCTTGTAGACTTGCCAAAAGGGATAAAACCCATAGGGTCCAAGTAGGTATACAAGAGAAAAAGAGGTATGAACGGTAAGGTGGAAATCTTCAAAGCTAGATTTGTAGCTAAAGGTTATACACATAAGGAAAGTATCGATTATGAAGAAACCTTCTCTTCTGTAGCCATGCTTAAATTTATTAGGATGCTCTTATCTATTGCAGCATCTTTAGACTTAGAGATTTAGCAAATGGACGTTAGGACAACTTTCCTTAATGGAAATCTTGTTGAAATCATCTATATGATGCAACCAGAAGGATTCATTGAAAAAGGCCAAGAGCAAATGCAAGTTGCAACGGTCCATTTATGGATTGAAGCAAGCATCAAGATCCTAGAACATAAGGTTCGATCAAGCTATAAAAGGTTTTGGATTTATTCAGAACCTTGATGAACCTTGTGTATACAAGAGGATCAAAGGCGATAAGTTGGTTTTCCTAGTTCTTTATGTTGATGATATACTACTCATCGAAAACGATGTAGGTGTATTGATATTAATTAAAGAATGGCTGTCAAAACAGTTTGATATGAAAGACTTAGGAGAAGCAAGTTATATTCTTGGCATCCAAGTTGTTAGGGATAGAAAGAATAGAACGATTGAATTATCCTAAGCTTCTTACATAGATAAAATATTGTCTAGGTTTTCCATGCAGTATTCCAAGAAAGGTCTGTTACCTTTCAGGCATGGAATCAAATTTTCTAAGGATCAAGCTCCTAATAACGCGCATGAAGAGCAATTCATGAGTAGAATTCCATATACCTCTGCAGTTGGAAGTCTCATGTGTATAATGCTCTGTACTAGACCAGATATTTGTTTTGCTGTTGGCATAGTTAGCAGGTTTCAATCGAAACTAGGCCCTATCACTGGACGGCAGTTAAGCATATTTTCAAGTATTTCAGGAGAATGAAAGATCATATGTATGTATACTCTAGAAGGGATTTAATTCTCGTTGGGTATACAGATTCTGATTTTCAATCAGATTCTGACTCCAGGAGATCCACATCAGGATCCGTGTTTACCCTAGGAGGAGGAGCACCAAGTAATCTTGTATTGCTGATTCCACCGTGGAAGCTGAGTATGTTGCCACATGCGAAGCTGCCAAAGAAGCTGTAGGGCTCCGTCAATTCTTGATTGACTTGGAAGTGGTTCCCAGTGCGAGAAGCAGATCATCATCTACTGTGATAACAGTGGTGCAGTGGCTAATTCGAAAGAATCAAGAAATCATAAGAGAGGAAAACACATTGAAAGAAAGTATCATCTACTAAGAGAGATTGTGCATATGAGAGACGTGACGGTTGCCAAGATCGCGTCAGCTGAAAATCTAATGGATCCCTTCACAAAGGCTCTACCATAAAAGAGTTTTGATGGACACCTAGAGAACATGGGAATGAGAGATATGACACACTTGCTATAGCGCAAGTGGGAGATTGTTAGGATTATGCTTAATAGCAAGAGTGTAATAGTGTATTTGACAATCGATCTCATATAAATAAAAGTGATTTTTGTTTTAACAAATATTATAGCAACTATATCAATTGTCAAAAGTAAATAATCATAAGGTCAAGAGACTATGAGAAACAAAAGAATTGTTCAATATGAGAAACAAAAGAATTGTTCATACATCTAGACACAATTTTTTAGTTAGTCTCGAATAAACATTCATAACTTAAGATATAAGGTTGAACGCCTTTATCTTATTAAAGATGTAGATTCTTTTGTTAACATTTGAGCGGGATCAAATGTGATATGATGAGTATAAAATCATCAAAGTGTCTTTAGATAAAAGAATCTAGTGCACTGGGTGCATTGAATAGGATCACTGTAGAAAGCTTTATCCGCAACTGTCGGTGGATAAAAGTGTTCTACTGAGACAATCATAGTCTATCTCAATCCTGAGATAAATGATGGACTTATGGTTGCATGCGTTATTATTTGAGTTGTCAATGAGTACGATTATATCACATAGTCTATCCTCCACGGTTTGGTGGTACTCACATGTATATTGATAGAGGACATCATTTATAGAAATGGACATTGTGACTGCATCTAGCAAATGTCAGTAGAATACCATCATATGGATGTTTTGAGATATTGGATATTAAATCTTAACGTTAAGTTTTCAATAGTGTCTATTGAAACATGACTTCTGGACAAGTCAAAATATCCAAGTTCGAAAACATGGTTATATGAGTAAATACGGTAACTTGGAGAGCTATAGACGGTTTATGATTACTGGTATTTTTCACGAGGGTACATTTTCTCCATTTATGTTGTCTAGGGTATGAATTAGTACGCTAACTTATTCTATTTTTATTTAAGAGTACAATTTTAGTTCTTTTGTGGAATGAACTCAAATTAATAGATCGGACCTAAGTGAATCATTTGTTGATTATGATTAGGTTGTGTCTATTGGAGCTTAAATTTAGATAGCCCGCCAAGATCCCCAATCCACACGAACTTGAATGGATCACTAGTTATATACAACCAGATCATTTTTTTTTATCTATCTTATAGAATTGATTTTGGAATTCTTTCCAAAAGGTTTTTGAAAGGTGCGTTCTTATGTTCGATTAAGACACGCGGTAACTCGTCAAAATACCTGGGATGGGCAGCCAAGGGTGTGTGATCCCTTGGGCGGTCCTAAGGGATGTTTTTAACATCCTGTAAATATATTGATAATATAATTGGCACATTTAATAAAAATGAGGCTATTAAATTTTATTAAATATATTTATTTAAAGGCATGTGAACTTGTTTCTTTTTGTAAGAATGAGTCTAGTTCACATGTGGACTTTTTGTGGAGGTCCAACGAGATTAATAAAATGGAAAAATAAAATTTGGCCCATGCAAATAGGGATGGGCGGCATTAGCTAATTAGATTAGATAATTATTTTGTTTTATTATATCCGATTCACGGACGAACCGGTTCGGGGATACTACTGTCGGATTCGGAATTTAAAAATCAAATCCAATTTATTATATCTATAAAAACTATTTTCTGAGTTATCCAAAAATTTTGGCAGCACAACGGCTGTTTAGCGTTATTACCAATTTTCTTTTCAAACACCTATAAATCTCTTTATAAACACTTCAAAATTTATGTATTTTTCTTTATCACTTCCAATTAGATCTCAAGTCCGTCTCAAATCAATTCATAATATAATATAAATATTTCAGAAGAAAACTATTTCCGTAATTAAAAACATATACATTCATATATGAAATTTTATGAATATTAACATTGCAAAATAGTTAGGAAAATATTATTACAATCTCTTTGGTTCTTAACATACTATGCTAACATATAATATATACTGCTAGCATGGATGTTAACAAAATGTTTATTATAAGAAGACTTCCAAAAATTTGTGTGACTCTAATACCTTGCAGATCCAGTTTGATCACTGTCTATCCCCTGCGTGCAGAAAACCAACACGCTAAGCATAACGCTTAATGGTGCTTTACATAACAGAAGTTTAACTAAAAGTTTTAACATGTATATAAATCAAAAGTAACTCAATCAAGGATAAACATTTCATAGTTTCTACCAATATTGCACAACACACTAATATGATACATTTCATGGGAATAAACATTTAATACATTTCATAATACTATGTCACACCAATATGAATTTTCTCAGTTGAATCGTTCAATTACACAATTATGGATTAAGTATTTTATTGCCCTTAGTCAATTCTAACCCATTTTCGATAGACTAGATAATGGGATCAACCAATATTGTCCTCAACGGGCGGATTGGTTATTTAATTATAATAATGTCACGGACTGGGCAGCCAAAGCCTCTTAAAGTCTGAAAAATCATAATCAAATCCAAGGACCAGGCACCCAAGCCTCTCAAAGTCCAATGATTAAACATAATAACAATTGCAGTACTGTTAAAAGTCCCCATTGGCATGCCAACCTATCCAATCCCTCAAACAATGCGGTATGAATTTAACTAGGACATTTAAGCATATAAAATTTAAATTCAATTCATATTAATTCTTTCATTAATACTCAATTCCATAAACACGTTTACATACTATAATTCAAGACAATCAACTCATGAACATTTTGTTTGATCTTGACTCTTAAAAATCGATAACAATTCGTTTTCGACTTGCCGATATGATATTATAAAATTTTGGGCAGCATGTGTACCATTTGGTACTCCAATCCTAACCATCATTTTCAACAAGAATTTGCTCTCAAACATTTAACATATTAGCATCATTCTAATTTCATTTTCAATTACAAGCATAGACATTCAATCTTCATCAAATTGCACATTATTTTCACACATCAAACACTTGTTATGCAATTAATAAATTTCAAGCATTTTAATTAATATCTAAAACACTCACAACAGCCCAAACAATTTTTGAATAGCTTTTATATGCTTTCAATCATAAAACTCATGCAATTTGTTACCCAATTTATACATAATAGCCCCTATGCTTTTAATGATCCATGTATTAAAAAATGTCATGTAATCTCTTAAATTGATTGAAAGCTTTTGCATATTCCTTTTTACCATTTCTTTCTTAACCTATCAACCAATAGTCCCATTACAACCTTTATTAAGACCTACTGATCTTTTGGGGAGTCTAGCTTTAATGTAGAGGTTTTCATGTTGATATCTTGTTCATAATGTTTGATTCCTTCAATGAGATGTATTTGCGACAAAATAGCGTTTTTCAAATTGATTTTCACATGCAATGTATATTCATACTTCTTTGAGTATAAATTCCTTCCGCATGTGTTTGATGAGTGTGTTGCCTAGGTTCTTAGAGTGTTAGCATGTGCGTGGCAGGTTCTAGAGAATTATCCTGAGAGGTGTAGAGTCGAGGTGAATTCTATCCTGGTTATTTGAACACAATTGTTTTCGTTTTAAGATTCTTAGAGTGTTAGCATGTGCGTGGCAAGTGGTGCAAAATTCTGAGAGTGGATGCATTCAAATTTTACTTATTGCTTTTGCTAACTTTTATCTTAATGGATTGTGTTTCATTTGGTATATTAATTGTTCCTTAATGTTCAGAGATGCGTTTGTGGGTATCGTTGCTGTTAAACCCTCATGACACTATAACTTATCTACTAGGGACACCTAGGGGTTTAAAGGCTTGTGGCACATGCTAAGTGCCATCGTGTTACCTACGAAAGTGGTTTAGGCTAATTGTTTATTTTTAGTTAGTTGTTATTTTGTTTTCCTTTCATTTTATTTGCATTTTTGTTTCGTTCCGATTTTGCTCGAGGATGAGCAAAAGTTAGGTTTGAGGGTATTTGTTGGCTCCATTTCTTAATAAAAAATGGACCTTCATTAGTATCTTTCTTCACCGACTTATGTTCCATTCTCGAGTAATTATCGGTTATTTTTATCTAGTGTGCAGGTAATAAGAGTTTGTGCATAATTGAAGAGTCTTGGTGGATTAAATTGAAGATTTGGAAGTGCACAACTGTCATGTTTTGGAGTCCGTCATAAATTCCACATAATGCACTAGATTGCGTGCCTTATATTTCTGGAAAGGTCTAGATGTCTACTTTGCGGAAAATTTTACAGTTTGTGATTCCAAGTTTTTTAGAGGAAGTTATGCTCAATTTTGTAACAGTGCGCAGACTCGCGACTTGTAAGTCGCGACCAAGTCGCGAGTACCAAATTTCAGCAGTTTTGGCCAAGACTCACGTGACTTAACTCGCGACTTGGTCTAAGTCATGAGTGTGACTGGAAAGGACTTAAACAGCCTGTTATAAAAGGAAAATGGGAGAGAAAGAGTAGGGGAGCGAGGAGAGTTTGGCTTGGGCTCAAAGCAGACCACCAAA
This sequence comes from Xanthoceras sorbifolium, assembly GCA_003430845.1. Lineage (NCBI taxonomy): Eukaryota > Viridiplantae > Streptophyta > Magnoliopsida > Sapindales > Sapindaceae > Xanthoceras > Xanthoceras sorbifolium. The sequence continues at coordinate 31,670,528 of CM010608.1, forward strand.
AGGAGAAAAAGAGAGAGAAGATGAGGCAAAGGGGGAGAAGAATATCACCTTGGAAACAAGAGGGTTTGGATTCAATCCTTGAGCCAAAATCTCACCATTAAGCTTGGATTTGGAGAAAGTGGAAGCTAAACGAATTCGCAATAGGAGGAGGACGAGAGTTCATCACACCTAGAGTTTTTCTATCCCTTTCCTTCTTTATTTTCTTGCTTGTAACTCTCTTTATTAATTAGAAAATATGTTTGGTTGTAAATCTTTGATTATGAACTAAACTTGTAAATTAGAGTTTTGATGGATCCTTTTCTATGAAACTTGAATGAATTGATTGTTTAATTTGTTGTGATTGATTATTATATTGTTGAGTGGTATTATTATGCTTAATGCTTCTGAATGTAATGGCCTACATTTAGTTGATTTTATGGTTGTGTGTTATGTACCGAGAGAAGACGCCCACAACATGCTCGATGTAATGTCCACCACAAGTAGAATTAGATAGAGATATACTAATTTGCTTGTGTGATCATATAGGGTGTTTATTGTAACTAATGCATTTTCATACTTTTGGATATACCATCGAGAGATAAGATATCAGTGTACGTGGTAAAATGTCTGATTTACCTCGAGAGGAGACTTTAGATAATTTAGATAAACATGGTCATCAACATGAATAATTAACCTACAACAATGTGCTTTCATGAAACTCAATTGGACGGATTAGGTGAATTCAAATACCCTAACTAATCTCTCATATTGGTTGTTTGATTTATTTTTATGTTTTTATATTTTTATCTTTTATTTGTCTCTTTCAAACCTTCTGATTTTCCAAATAGAGGTAGACTTGATTAATTTTAGTATTTAGCACCTAAATATCCCTGTGGAGATGATAATTTACTCATCATTGTATTACTTGTGCCGACCCCGTATACTTGTGAGTACAAAAATGTGTAACACCGATCAAAGATCTATCTTCGAAAAGATACCTGCACCCTTCAATTGATCAAACAAATAATCGATTCTAGGTAACATATACTTGTTCTTCACTGTTATTTTGTTTAGTTGCCTATAATTGATACAGAGTCGAAGTGTACCATCCTTCGTCTTTACAAACAACACTGGAGCACCTCATGGTGATACACTAGGGCGAATGAACCCCTTATCTAACAACTCTTGCAACTGGAGCTTCAGCTCTTTCAATTCTGCTGGAGCCATCTTATAAGGAGTAATGGATACTGGAGCAGTACCCGAGATTACATCAATTACAAATTCAATTTCCCTTATTGGAGGCAAACCTAGTAACTCTTCTGGGAACACATCCGGAAAGTCACATACTATAGGGATATTCGAGGGGCTAGATTCTGCTTTTTCTACATCAACCTCATACGCCAAATAGGTTTCACACCCTTTTTTTAATCAACTTTTTGGCGGCAGCAGTTGATACAACATTTGAAAGGTAATTCAACCTCTCGCCTACAACTGTCACTTCATCATTAGTCTGAGTTCTGAGAATCACCCTTTTCAATCTACAATCAACCACAACCTGGTGTCGAGATAACCAATCCATGCCAAGGATGGCATCTAACTCACGGAAGGATAACTTTATTAAATCACCCGGAAACTCACACCCCTGAATCATAATAAGACAATCTCTATAGACCTTATTCACAATCACACTATGCCCCAAAGGATTGGTCACTAAGATATCATGTTCAGTTCGACTCATCTGTAAATTGCCCAAGCTAGGAATAGTAGCACAAATGTAGGAATGTGTTGATCCTGGGTCTATAAGTGCATGTACAGGAATATCAAAGATAGAGAATTTACCAGCAATGATATCTGGAGCATCCTGATCTTCCCTTGCCTTCATGGCATAAGCTCTTGCTGGAGCACGGGTATCCTGCCTATTAGCTGTCTCCATTGCTCCTCTCTGGCCACTCCTGGCGACATTGTTTTTATAAGACCTGTTTACCTTTTAAGCAGTTGGAATTGATCTCTCAGGCTGAGGTACCGAAAAAGTATGGGCTTTTGGACAATTTCTTCACTGGTACTCTCGGGATCTGCACCTAAGACAAGCTCCTATAATCCTCCAACAGTCACCTGCATGGTTCTTCCTACAATAAGTATAGGGAGGCGGGGCTGGTCCCCTAGATGATCCTCCTGGTGTACTAGTCACTGATGTTGCAGATGGGGCGGGTCTATTACCTGAACCCTGGCCTGACTTCTGGAAAGGAGGACGACTGGAACCCTGGGAGCTTTTAAATTTCTTATTATGCTGTTGATTCGAACTGGATTGCCCCAGATTCCTCTTATTCTAATTTGTATCTTTTCAAGCCTGTTCTTCCTTCCTGACCCTCTGATCGGTCATTTATTTTCATATAATTACGACCCTTAAACCATATCTTTTAATTGTATTCTTGAGTATTTTTGGTGCTTTTGACGTGTTTTCCTCTAGTGTACAGGTAATAAGGTTTTGTGCGTTATTGAAGAGTTTTGGTGGATTAAATTGAAAATTTGGGAGTGCACAGCTGTCATCGTTTGGAGGTTTCCATAAATTCTACAAGATGAACTGGGTTGAGAACCTTATATTTCTGGAAAGGTCACAATATCTACTTTTCGGCAAATTTTACGGTTCATGATTCCGAGTTGTCTAGAGAAAGTTATGCTCATTTTCACAATAGTGCGCAGACTCACGACTTTCATGTCGAGAGTTAAGTCATGAGTCATGTTTCGGAGGCCGTCATAAATTCCAGAGAATGAACTGGGTTTCGAGCTTTATATGTATGGAAAGATATAGATGTCTAATTTCCAATACATTTTACGGTTCGTGATTTGGAGTTTTCAAGAGGAAGATATAATCATTTTCGTAACAGTGCGCAATCCTAAAATTTGGACCAGTGAGCACCGCGACCTAGTACCGCGACCGTAGGTTGCGATACACTGGTCGCGATGAAACATCAATTTTTTGACAGTGAGCACCGCGAGCAGAGTGCCGCGACCAACGGTAGTGACCTACGGTCACGATGGCGACGCGAGAAACCTTATTTCCAATGTCTATAAGTAGAAAAAGGGCTCAAAAGAGAGGGGATTCAGCTAGAGCTCTAAGAAGAGGACCAAGAGGAGACCAAGAGAGAAGAGAAGAGGCAAAGAGGGGAGAAGAAGATCACCTTGAAACCAAGAGGGATTGGATTCAATCCTTGAGCCAAAATCTCACCATCAAGCTTGGATTTGGAGAAAGTGGAAGCTAGACAAATTCTCAATGAAGAGGAGGACGAAAGTTCATCACACCTAGAGTTTTTCTATCCCTTTCCTTCTTTATTTTCATGCTTGTAACTCTCTTTATTAATTGGAAAACATGTTTAGTTGTAAATCTTTGATTATGAACTAAATTTGTAAGTTAGGGTTTTGATGGATCTTATTCTATGATGATTGAATGAATTGATTATTTAATTTGTTGTTGTTGAGTGGTATTATTGTGCTTAATGCTTTTGAATGTGAAGGCCTACATTTAGATGATAAATTGGTTGTGTGTTATGTACCGAGAGGAGACGCCCACCACGTGTTCGATATAATGTCCACCACAAGTAGAATTAGATAGAGATATACTAATTTGCTTGTGTGATCACATAGGGTGTTTATTGTGACTAATGCATTTCCATGCACTTGGATATACCATCGAGAGATAGGATATTAGTGTGTGCGGAATAGGTCCGATTTACCTCGAGAGGGGACTTTGGATAAATTAGATAAACACGGTCATCAACATGAATAATTAAACTACAACAATGTGCTCTCATGAAATTCAATTTGATGGAATAGGTGAATTCAAATACCCTAACTAATCTCTCATATTGGTTGTTTGTTTATTTTTATGTTTTTATATTTTTATCTTTCAATTCGATCTATTAAAATCTTTCCATTATCCAAATAGAAATAGGCTTGGTTAATTTTAATACTCAACGCCTAAATATCCCTGTGGAGACGATAATTTACTCATCATTTTATTACTTGTGCCGACCCCTGCTTGCGGGTACAAAAAGTCGTATCACCCTCTCATCATTCAAAGCAGCAGATACAAGTCTGGAGTAGTCATCATGCTCGAATGCTGTAACATGGACCCGAATATAGTCATTGAGTCCGTCCTCAAATCTCCGGCACTTGTCTTCCTCTGTGGCCAGAATCTCACTAGCATACTTACTCAGTTGAGTGAACTCCTGTTTGTACTATGTCACTGACATCTGCCTTTGTTTCAAATTGAGGAACTCCCTCTTCATGTTCTTAATGTATATCCGGCCCATATACTTCCTTCTGAACTCATTAACAAAGAACTCCAATGTTTTATTTTCGGGACATTTCTGGATACGGACACCCACCATTGATAGGCATCCTCCTGGAAGAGTGATACTGCACACTCAAGACTTTTCTTCGAAGTGGAATGCATCTACTAAAGTATTCTCTCCGTACGATCCAACCAGTGTTCGGCTGCCAACGGATCATCATCTTTCCTATCGAAGAAATCAGTAGGTCTGTACTTAGTCAATCTTTCTATAGTCGTCCTCCAGGTACCGGTTGGGCTGCTCTCTGCAATATCTGACCCATTTGCTAGAAGAATTCATTTGGACCTCCAGCAGCCGGTCCAACTGAGCCTAGTATAGATGCCTACTGGGCTACATTAGTGCCCACACTAGTTGGGCTATTACTATGACTCTCAGACCCACCTATGGCTCTTTGGGAATCAACGTTTTTCACTTCCATATTTTATCCTAAACAAGACCGAAACAGGATCAGCGTCAGAGTCACAACATTATTATATATGCATATGCAATACCTATCACATACAATGTAATATATATAAGCCTAGGACCGCCTTAACCCATGCTCTGATACCAATAAATGTAACACCCCCTATCCGATTCATGGACGAACCGAATCGGGGATACTACGGTCGGATTTGGAATTTAAATATCAAATTCAATTTATTATATCTATAAAAACCATTTTCTAAGTTATCTAAAAATTTCGGTAGCACAGCGGCTGTTTTGCATTATTACCAATTTCTTTTCAAACACCTGTAAATCTCTTTATAAACACTTCAAAATTTATGCATTTTTCTTTATCACTTCCAATTGGACCTCAGGTCCGTCTCAAATCAATTCATAATATAATATAAGCATTTCAGAAGAAAACCATTTTCGTAATTAAAAACATATACATTCATATATGAAATTTCATGAATATTAACATTGCAAAATAGTTAGGAAAGTATTATTACAATCTCTTTGGTTCTTAACATACTATGTTAACATATAATATATACTGCCAACATGGATCTTAACAAAAGGTTTATTAAAAGAAGACTTCCAAAAATTTGTGTGACTGATACCCTGCAATTTCAGTCTGATCACTGTCTATCCCCTGCGTGCGGAAAACCAACGCGCTAAGCATAACGCTTAGTGGTGCTTTACTTAACACAAGTTTAACTAAAAGTTTTAACATGTATATAAATCAAAAGTAACCCAATCAAGGATAAACATTTCATAGTTCCTACCAATATTACACAATATACTAACATGATACATTTAATGGGAATAAACATTTAATACATTTCATAATACTCTATCATGAAACAATTGATTCAAACAATCATGTAATATGCATACATTCTAAAAATGTCACACCAATATGAATTTTCTCAATTGAATCGTTCAATTACACAATTATGAATTCAGTATTTTATTACTCTTATCCAATTCTAACCCTTTTTCGATAGACTGGATAATGGGATCAACCAATACTGTCCTCAACGGAGGCTGCAGATTGATTATTTAATTACAACAATATCGCGGACTGGGCACCCAAAACTACTCAAAGTCCGAAAAATCATAATCAAATCCAAGGACCGGGCACCCAACCCTCTCAAAGTCCAATGATTAAACATAATAACGGTCGCAGTACTGCTAAAAGTCCCTATTGGCATGCCAACCTATCCAATCCCTTAAACAATGCGGTACGAATTTAACTAGGGCATTTAAGCATATAAATTCTTTTATTAATACTCAATTCCATAAATAAGTTTACATACTATAATTCAAGACAATCAACTCATGAACATTTTGTTCGATCTTGACTCACAAAAATCAATATCAATTCGTTTTCGACTTGCCGATATGATATTATAAAATCTTGGGCAGCATGTGTACCTTTGGTACTCCAATCCCAACCATCATTTTCAACAAGAATTTGCTCTCAAACATTTAACATATTAGCATCATTTTAATTTCATTTTCAATTACAAACATAGACATTCATTCTTCATCAAATTGCATATTATTTTCACACATCAAACACTTGTTATGCAATTAATAAATTTCAAGCATTTTAATATCTAAAGCACTCACAACAGCCCAAACAATTTTCGAATAGCTTTTATATGCTTTCAATCTTAAAATTCATGCAATTTGTTACCCAATTTATACATAATAGCCCCTATGCTTTTAATACTCATTTCGATGTTCATTTACATGAATTCAACACCGAAATAGCAGTTTTAACACGTATATAACAACCCTTAATCACTTGGCAGCACTCAATCCATGTCTAACACATAAATTTTTAGATTTCTAAGCATCAAAACATACAATTGCAGCAAGCATTCAAATCAAAAATTAATGTCATGCATAACTACATTCAAAACATCACAATACAATCAATTAAACTCATAACAAGTTTATCTATTTTTGACGGATCCTATTTCGCATTCAAACTTCAATTTTATCGCTCGAAACTTATTTTTTTATACAATGGCAGCAAGGCACACATGATGGTGTCACTCTCCAAGCTTGGAAACACTCCCTCAAGCTTGCTCTTGATTTTCCACAACCCTCATCTTGATTTCCTATTTTCTCAAAATTTCAGCTCATTTGCAACTTGAAATCCTCACCAAAATGAGCTTACACGTGGTGGATTTTGAGCTTATAATGTATGGGTTTTGTTCAAGGATGGATGGGGAGTGAATTGGTGTGATTTTCAAGTAGAAATTTGAAGTGAAAATGGAGTAGAATTGGAGATGAAGTTCATGGCTCCATGAAGAAGAAGAAGAAGATGAAGAAAATGGCATGGGTTGTGCACTAACACGTCCAGAAAATAAATTTCTACTCCCAAGTGCAGGAGTGTCGAAGTAATAATATAACCCGGTGAGACCGGGGTCGATCCACGAGGAAGAAGATTTAGATCCTGCAAAAACCAACAAAAAATCTATAAGAAAAATATGATAGGAAAGAAAATATTATGGAATGAAAGCACGAATATTGGTGAAACAAATAAAATTAAAATATGCTAAGGTTAGAGGTTCCACTCTTGGTATATGGTTTAAGTTATATTTAACTCCTTTTTATCACTCAATTGTAATCCACACACAAAGGAGGTTCCAATCGGAAGTTAGACCATTTAAGTTTTTTACATATCTATCAAGTTATATTTCTTTTCTTTTAGTTATATTACAATGGATACTCTACACTTCTTATGTTAAATGGGTTCAAGTACTTATTGTGCCAATCAACTACCATAAATCAAGATTCCTTTGCCAGATGCAGGTATAACCATGCGGTTCTAGACGGATTCAAGTATTTATGGTGTTGTTTGTCTACAATGAATCAAGAATCCTTGGTCAGAGGTGCAGGTATAATCATGCGGTTCTAGACAGATTCAAGTATTCATTGTGCTAAGAATTGTCTACAATAAGTCAAGATCCCCACTTCACATAAGAGTAAGAGATGAAAATTCAATTCAATTCAATAAGAAAAGTAATATAAAGCATGTAGATAAATTTACACAAATGAATATAAACTTTAAGACCATGTTAAGAGTTAAATAAATCTTTATTCACATACCAAGAGCTTCACCCTTCACCATAGCAAAAAGAGAATTTAGCCACTCATGATTGAAAAAAGAAAATGAGTAGAAGCTTGAAAATGAGCAAGAGAGAAATTAGATTATCATAAAAGTTCAACAATACAACAATGCAAGGTGAACTTCGCAAGGAACCTAAGCTGCCCTCAAGCTTTTGCAAGGCCTATATTTATAGACACATTGAGAGGTAAACAAGTCAAAAATGGTAGGAATAAATTAATGCAAGTTGATTGAATTTGGTAAGGTAAAGTTGTCAACTTTGGTGTCTTCCACACATGCATCGAATTGTCTACCGACTTAGGTGCTGCTCCTTCGAAAATTGGATCTCGTGATAAACATCAAAGTTGTAGATAATTTTCTTATCTTTCTGGAATGATAAGACTCATAATATTTGGAATTTGCTGGAGAAAGGTATGGCCTAAAGAGTGAACACTGCCCAATTTACACGGCCATGCAAACCAGCCTAAGATAATCCAATTTTTGACTTCAAAGGAGTCCAAATCTGACAAGAGTTTACAAACCAAACTTATAGGGCTATGAGTTATCTTTCCAACACTATCAAGAATGTAGTGATTGGATATTTGAGTGCAAAGTTATGCCCATACACTGAACCTGCATCAAAATGAAAAGTTTAACAATTAAGTGCAGTTATAAACAAGTTAAGTAATTTAATGACACTAATAGCATAAAATAATGGTTTTAACCTTTATTATTATACAAATTTAAGTGTTCATCACATCCTCCAACCAGCTTATTGCTAGTCCCTAGCAATTAAAGCGTTATCATTTTATAATGATTTTTCAGATTTATATCTAAGTCTTCATTAACCAGTCTCCGTTTGTTCTATCCAAATAGGTGAACTCTCGACAAAAATATTTAATTTGTCTTCTTCATTTTATGTGCAACATGTACCCTTAGACAAGATATTAACAAACCTTTTTTTCTTTTTTTTGACATAAGTTCATGGGGCTTCACCGAAAATATCAAAGTTCCATTCTAATGTTTCTTCCAAAATAACTTCCTTAGGCAGATCAATATATTTCTTCCTCTCTCCCTCTCTTTTTTTTTTTTTTTTTTATGGAATAAGATATAGTATATTCATAACCCATGTAGCAAGCTTTAGGCCAATGACTCCTAGATCAGTTGACCTTAGGGCATTAGGTGTTGAGACACCCCTACGGACTTAATCACTGGGGTTGAAATGTAACCAGATTTATATAGTAATAGTGGATAGTGCAATGTCTAGTTCCCTTAAGCTTTCTTCTTAACCCATGTAGCGAGCTTTAGGTCAATGGCTCCCAGATCAGTTGACCTTAGGGCATTAGGTGTTGAGACACCCCTACGGACTTAATTACTCGAGTTAAGAAGGCTTCGAAACCAAACGTATCCATAATTTATTATTACCTTTTTTTTTTTTGAGCAAGAGAAGAAGATGAGTATTCACTACCTTTGGTTGTTGATTTTGTTAACCCACAAGAATAGACTCTTAATAATCTTCAATTTGCAACCCACGATCAAATGTCAAAGTGTGTGTGTGAGAAGAGTAGTTTATGAACACTTGCTTTGGGTATATGAACATGAAAGTTAATTTATATTTGAGAGTTCATAGATTTGAATAGTCAAACTAAGATGAATAGTGAAGTCTCTTAATAAATTTTAAAAAAAATCGAGATGAAATGATAACACCTATTATTTATTATCTTTTTTTTAAATAAAAATAAATAATCATAAAATTTATCACAAGTATTATCAACTATCCCTTCCCCCAACCAAATAAAGATATTGTCCTCAATGTCTAAGGATAAAGAGAGAGTGTAGAAGAAATTACCTGAACCAAAGATTAATGAAAAGAAAAACCTGCAATATACTAGAATAAGCTAAAAATAATATATTTATTGAAAACAAAAATAGAAAAGAAAAAAAAGGAAAACAAAATGGATAGGTCAAGCTAATCTGCGCTTTTTGCTACCCTCATCAACTGACCAATCTAACTTAGATGTGGCTATGTCATATTCTGGAACAAAAGCTTCTAATTGTTCAATCAATTGATGAACATCAGAAGCAGTCATAATGATACGTCGAGCTAGAGGTGAGATAAATTGGTTTTCCACAGCATGATCTAGGAAAGATAATAGACTATCATAAAAACCACTAATATTTAACAAGCCTATTGATTTTTGATGGATTTTGAGTTGGGCCCATGAGGTGACTTCAAAGAGTTCCTCTAAGGTTCCAAATCCCCTTGGTAAGGCTATGAATGCATCAGCATGACTAAACATTTCAGCCTTGCGTTCATGCATGTCTGAAACAATCTGCACTTCTCCAATTGTATTTCCTGTAACACCACCCATACTCAAAGATTTTGGGATGATACCCAAAACTTGACTGCCGCTATTATAAGCAGCTTTTGAGATACGACCCATCAACCCAAGGTTACCTCCTCCATAAACTAAATGAATCTTTTTCTCTACTAATATCTTACCAAGCTGGTCAACAGCTTCCTCAAATTCCCTATTTTTACCAGAACTAGACCCACAAAAGACACAAATATTGGTAAAGCGGCGTGAGATGGTGTTTGCCATTGTTATGCACGCTTTTTTTCTTTTTTTTGTGAAAATTTGTAGGGTTATGAGAACTGGAGAAGATAAAGAAGTGTCATTTATAGGGTTCATAAAGAAGATGAAATCATGGAAGCTATATGACTAGGTCTGCATTGGTAGATAGGTGTCAGTCTAGAGTATAAAATGTCAAAAAGAGTGGTTGACCTGTATCTGTACAAGTAGTTGTGATTGTGGCTCACATCTTCCTTTAGTTTTACATCCAGAAACGACTTGAACGCCTTCTATAGGTCGAGGATAGGCTTTCCATCCAATTTTCTTATAAATTGGCAAACAGGGTCTTTTAAAGTCAGATTCCCAAGACTGTATCGCTCCTGTTCTTTTTGAAATTGGTTCCATAAAGCGAGGATTGCAATATGCACATATCCACTAGGATGCGTCTCAAGAGTCAACAAAATATCGTCTAATGACTCCTTACTCAAGCCATCCTTAATGAATTGTATTTTATCTTCTCGATTTACGGACACTATTCTAAGGGAACGACAGCGTGTGTTACAAGTTGTGCAAGCACACTTATAACATACACCCAATTTCTTTGCTCTTCATTTTTTTTGTATAACTGCTTTTACCTAGACCAGGCATGTAAGTAACAAATGAATCAGAGAACTCACCTGCCAATCTTACCTTAGCTTCAATCAGCCAACGTACCTTAACAGGGATGCCCTTGCACATTAGCATCCTTAATCTTTCAGACCGTTCTTTGTAAATTTTCATCAAAGCTTTTTGAGGAAGTAAGGGAAAACGATTTTTCAATTTATTGAGAATTTCTTCCATTTTTGTGAAAAAGAAAAGAGAATGTACAAAGCAAGTTTTTTTTTTTTATCAGCTATTATGGGAAACTGAAAAGACCGACTTGTAAAGTCACGGAGTACCATTATCCGCCATTTAACCGGGAAAATAGAAGAAAGAAAAACAAAAAAAAAACACAAAATTAGCCTGCAATCACAAAAAAATAGAGTGAGAAAGAAATATGCAAACCCAATTCAAATCATATTAATGGTTTTCATAACATGGGTCTGAAAGAGGAAGAGTCCCTTCTTCTAAAACTTGATTTTCTAGAAAAGGTTTAAGTCTTTGACCGTTCACTTTGAACACGTTACCATTCCTAGGGTTTCAATGTCAATGGCCCCATAAGGATACACATGTTTCACAACAAATGGACTGCTCTACCTAGATCTCAGTTTTCCAGGGAATATGTGAAGTCAAGAATTATAAAGTAAAATTTTTTGCCCAACATTAAATGTTTTTCTTAAAATTGATTTGTCATGAAAAGCTTTGGTTCTATCTTTATAAATTTCTCGAATTCTCATATGCATCATTCTTAATTCCTCAAGTTCATTCAGCTGTAGCTTACGTAATTTGCAAGCATCATCAATGTTTGAATTAAAAGTTTTGATAGCCCAGTAAGCTTTATGCTCCAGTTCCACAGGCAAGTGACAAGGTTTCCCATAAACTAATCGATAGGGTGACATACCCAAAGATGTTTTGAACGCAGTACGGTAAGCCCAAAGTGCATCGTTTAGTCTAAGTGACCAATCTTTGCGATTTGGATTAACCGTTTTTTCTAAAATTTGTTTTATCTCTCGATTAGCTAATTCAACTTGTTCACTTGTCTGAGGGTGATAAGGGGTAGCAACTTTATGTGTAATCCCATATTTCTTCATTAGAGACTCAAAGACTTTGTTGCAAAAATGTGTTCCCCCATCACTTATAATGACTCGAGGAATTCCAAAACGACTCAAAATATTTTCTTTCAAAAATCTGACAACTGTTTTGTGATCATTATTTCAACATGGAATTGCCTCGATCCATTTGGAGATATAGTCAACTGCGACTAAAATGTAAACAAAACCGAATGATGATGGAAATGGGCCCATGAAATCTATCCCCCAACAATCAAATATTTCAATCACAAGTATAGGGTTTAGAGGCATCATGTGCTGCTTAGAAATGGCCCCCAGTTTTTGACAATTTTTACAAGTTTTGCAGAATGTGTAGGTGTCTTTGAATAAAGTTGGCCAATAAAATCCACATTGTAAGATTTTAGCAGCTGTTTTCCTTAACGAAAAATGACCCCCACATGCCTCTGTATGACAAAATTTAATAACACTACTTACCTCATTGTCGGGTATGCATCTACGAAAAATTTGATCAGAACAATACTTGAACAGGTATGGGTCATTCCAATAAAAATTTCTAACCTCTGTTAGAAACTTTTTCTTATCCTGTGTTGTCCATTGAGATGGCATCTCTCCTGTTACAAGAAAATTGATAATGTTAGCATACCATGGCATTTTACTAATAGAAAACAAAAACTCATCTGGAAAAGAGTCATTGATAGGTGTTATGTCTAAGGATGAGTTTGTTGTAAGTCTTGACAAATGATCTGCAACAACATTTTCGGCTCTTTTTTTTATCTTTGATTGTGATGTTGAATTCTTGGAGCAACAAAATCCACCATATTAACCTAGGCTTGGCATCCTGTTTAGACATTAAGTACCTCACAGCAGCATGATCAGTGAAAACAATAGTTGAAGAGCCAATTAAATGAGATCAAAATTTGTCTAATGCAAATACTACAGCAAGTAGTTCTTTTTTTGTAGTTGTATAATTCATTTGTGCACTATTCAAAGTTCTACTTGCGTAATAAATGACATAAGGCTTACCTTCCTTTCTTTGCCCTACTACGGCACTGACAGCAAAATCGCTAGCATCACACATCAACTCAAAAGGCAGAGACCAATTAGGGGATTGCATGATAGGGGCAGTTGTCAAAAGGCTAATCAACTTATCAAAAGATTTTTGACAATCTTGAGTCCATTCAAATGGTGCATCTTTTATTAGGAGATCACAAAGAGGTCTAGATATTGCACTAAAGTCTTTAATGAATCTCCTATAAAATCCTGCATGGCCTAGGAAAGATCGAACATCCCTAACCGTTTTTGGTGGAGGCAAATGGGCAATTAATTCAACTTTTGCTTTGTCAACTTCAATTCCCTTAGAAGAAACCACAGGTCCTAGGACAATTCCAGAGGTGACCATGTAATGACATTTTTCCCAATTTAGCACCAAACCTTTTTCTTCTCATCTTTTTAAGACATTTTCTAAATTTTCAAGGCAATTATCAAATGAATTTCCAAACAGTGTTAGATCATCCATAAAGACCTCTAAAAAATGTTCAACCATGTCACTAAAAATGCTCAACATACATCTTTGAAATGTTGCAGGAGCATTACAAAGGCCAAAAGACATTTTTCTAAATGCAAAGGTGCCAAAGGGACATGTGAATGTTGTCTTTTCTTGGTCCTCTAGTGCTATGGGAATTTGATAATAACCTGAATACCCATCAAGAAAACAGTAGTAGGGATGTCCTGCCACTCTTTCTAGAATTTGGTCAAGAAATGGTAAGGGGAAATGATCTTTTCTAGTGGCAGCATTTAATTTTCTGTAGTCAATACACATCCGCCAACTAGATGAGACTCGTGTTGGTATTAACTCTCCTTTTTCATTTTTTACCACTGTGACTCCAGATTTCTTAGGGACTACTTGTGTTGGACTTACCCACTTACTATCAGAAATAGGGTAGATAATTCCTACATCAAGTAGCTTGAGAACTTCACCTCTTACTACCTCTTTCATGTGTGGATTTAATCTTCTTTGGGGCTATTGACATGTTCTAGCATTATCTTCTAAATGTATTCTATGTGTACATATTAACGGATTAATGCCTTTTATGTCTTTTAAAGTCCACCCAATTGTATTTTTATGTCTTTTAAGTACCTCTATCAATTTACCTTCCTGTTCGTTGGTAAAAGTTGAAGAAATTACCACCTGGTAAGTTTGTTCTTCACCAAGGAATGCATATTTCAGTCCTTCAGGTAATGGCTTCAATTCTAGTTTGGGTACTTCTTCTTGTTTATTTTCATTGACAGGTAGCAACTTTTCAAATTTTAGCTTCCAACCTTTGTTCTCCATCACCTGGGTACAATCAAGCAACGAACATATATTAGAAACAGTAGGATCTAGTTGCATGCTTGACTCAAATAAATTAACTAAACAAGTTTCCAGAGGATCAGAAGAACTCCCTGCTTGAAGATGATCTTCAACAATAGCTTCAATCATGTTTGCTTCTTCATTTTCATCACCTTCATCTTGTGGTTGTTTGCACATGTTGAAAACATTAAGCTCTAGTGACATATTTCCAAATGTCATCTTCATTACGCCATTCCTGCAATTAATCAAAGCATTAGAGGTTGCTAAAAATGGACGGCCTAAAATAACAGGAATTGATTTACACCTATTAGCAACAGGTTGTGTATCCAAGACAATAAAATCCACAGGATATATGAATTTATCGACTTGTACTAACACATCTTCCACTATCCCTCTTGGCACTTTAATTGATCTATCAACAAGTAAAAGAGTTATGGAAGTTGGTTTTAGCTCACCTAGATCAAGTTCTTGATAAACTGAATATGGAAGTAAATTAACACTAGCACCAAGATCAAGTAAAGCCTGTTCAACTTTATGTTCTCCAATAATGCATGAAATTGTGGGACAACTAGGGTCCTTATATTTCATAGAATTATTGTTTTGAAGAATGGAACTTACTTGTTCTGCTAAAAAGGCTCTCTTTTTCACATTCAGTTTTCTTTTCACAGTGCACAAGTCTTTCAAAAATTTTGCATAAGAAGGAACCTGTTTAATAGCATCCAACAAAGGAATATTAACCTTCACTTGTTTGAAAATTTCATAAATTTCAGGATTGTGGTTCAATTTCCTTGGATTGTTTAATGCTTGAGGAAATGGGGCTACAGGTGGGAATTTGGTATTTTCTTGGGTAGGTATAGGCTTATCAACCCCTTCCTTACTCTTGGAGATAGACTCATCATCTTTCTCACAAGGATTAAGAATGGGTTTTTCGACAACCTTACCATTGCGAAGAGTTATGACTGATTTAACTTGGTCTATGTGTTGACTTCCTGAACTACCCTCTTCCAAGTTGTATTGACCCTTAGGATTTGGTTGAGGTTGAGAAGGAAATTTTCCTTTTTCATAGATGGTGAGTGTTGAGGCCATCTTAGCACGAGTGTCTTTTAAATCGAACAAGGTTTGTGAAGTTTGATTGTTAATGGTCTCTTGCTTTTCAATGAATGAGTGCAATGTTTCCTCAAGGTTTTTCCTAAATTGTGGGACATAAAGTGCATAACCTTGAGTGCCCTGAAAGTTTTGGTGACCTTGAGGGGGCGGTGGTTGTGAAGATTGTGCATGATTATCATTCCTCTAACTGAAGTTTGGGTGATTTCTCTAACCTGGATTGTAGGTCTGTGAGTATGGGTTAGGATTTGGCCTTTTGAAAGTGTTTAGGACATTGGCTTATTCATAGAGACAGTCTTTGAATGCTGGCAGAGTTGGGCACTCCTTAGTTGAATGATCATTAGTATCACATATGTGACACAATTTCTTGAGCGGATTTTAGGTGACTGCTCTTTTTCAATTCTAAGGCCTCGACCTTTCTAGCTAGAGATGCAAATTTGGTTTGAATGTCATGTTTTTCCCTAAGGTTGTAAATACCTCCACTAGATGTAGAGGCTTGAGCTTTGCTCGGTGCCTCTTGGGTACCTGCAGTGTCCCAATTTTGAGCATTCTCTGCTAATAGGTCTAGGTAGTCTAGTGCCTCTTCAGGGTCTTTATCTCCAAACTCTCCATTACACATCATTTCAACCATATGTCTACCTTGGGGTGTTAAACCCTCGTAAAAGTGTGTGACTAGTCTCCATGTTTTAAAGCCATGGTGAGGACAAGAATTAAGCAATTCTTTGTACCTCTCCCAACATTGGTAAAGGGTCTCTCTTGGTTTTTGGCTGAAAGTGGTAATTTATCTTTTGAAGGAATTTGTTCTATGATGAGGAAAGAACTTTTTCAAGAACTGTTCCTGCATTTCATTCCAATTACCAATAGATCTAGACCTAAGATTTTGCAGCCATGTTTTAGCTTTATCTTTCAAAGAGAAAGGGAAAAGCTTTAATTTGATAGTGTTCATGCTACAATTTGGGTCATTGTAAGTGTTGCACACTTCCTCAAACTCTCTCAAATGCAGGTATGGGTTTTCGGCATCTAATCTATGAAATTTGGGTAAAAGTTGAATAATACCCGACTTAAAGTTAAAATGAGATGCATCTGGAGGAAAAACTAGACATGATGGAGCACTAGTTCTTCCGGGGTTCATGTAGTCTCTAAGTGTTCTAGGTTGTGCATGATCATTGTGTTGAGAACGATTGTCCCCAAGATCAGTGACTCTTTCAACTTCGTTTTCTGCCATATTTTCAAATGAAGATGGGGATCTCCTAACAAGTCTACCAGTCGATGTACGTGACCAAGCTCTCATACAAGTCTTAGATGCAACAGAATAAAAGAAAACAAAAACATCAAAAGAAAAATTATTTACAAGAAAAAGAAAATGAAAAAGATGAAAAGAATTTTGATGGTTTTGGACACCAAATGATACTTCCCTAACAACGGCGCCAAAAACTTGACACGTCCAGAAAATGGATTTCTACTCCCAAGTGCAGGAGTGTCGAAATAATAATATAACCCGGTGAGACAAGGGTCGATCCACGAGGAAGAAGATTTAGATCCTGCAAAAACCAACAAAAAATCTATAAGGAAAATATGATAGGAAAAAAAATATTATGGAATGAAAACACGAATAATGGTGAAACAAATAAAATTAAAATATGCTAAGGATAGAGGTTCCACTCTTGGTATATGGTTTAAGTTATATTTAACTCCTTTTTATCACTCAATTGGAATCCACACACAAAGGAGGTTCCAATCGGAAGTTAGACCATTTAAGTTCTTTACACATCTATCAAGTTATATTTATTTTCTTTTAGTTATATTACAATGGATACTCTACACTTCTTATGTTAAATGGGTTCAAGTACTTATTGTGCCAATCAACTACCATAAATCAAGATTCCTTTGCCAGATGCAGGTATAACCATGCGGTTCTAGATGGATTCAAGTATTTATGGTGTTGTTTGTCTACAATGAATCAAGAATCCTTGGTCAGAGGTGCAGGTATAACCATACGGTTCTAGACGGATTCAAGTATTCATTGTGCCAAGAATTGTCTACAATAAGTCATGATCCCCACTTCACATAAGAGTAAGAAATGAAAATTCAATTCAATTCAATAAGAAAAGTAATATAACGCATGTAGATAAATGTACACAAATGAATATAAACTTTAAGACCATGTTAAGAGTTAAATAACTCTTTATTCACATATCAAGAGCTTTACCCTTCACCTTACTAAAAAGAGAATTTAGCTACTCATGATTGAAAAAAGAAAACGAGTAGAAGCTTGAAAATGAGCAAGAGAGAAATTAGATTATCATAAAAGTTCAACAATACAACAATGCAAGGTGAACATGGCAAGAAACCCAAGCGGCCCTCAAGCTTTTACAAGACCTCTATTTATAGACACATTGAGAGGCAAACAAGTCAAAAACGGTAGGAATAAATTAATGCAAGTTGATTGAATTTGGTAAGGTAAAGTTGTCAACTTTGGTGTCTTCCACACATGCACCGAATTGTCCACTGAATTAGGTGCTGCGCCTTTGAAAATTGGATCTCGTGATAAACATCCAAATTGTAGATAATTTTCTTATCTTTTTGGAATGATAAGACTCATAATATTTGGAATTTTCTGGAGAAAGTTATGGCCCAAAGAGTGAAGACTGCCCAATTTACGCGGACATGCAAACCAGCCCAAGATAATCTAATTTTGGACTTCAAAGGAGTCCAAATCTGATAAGAGTTTACAAACCAAACTTATAGGGTTATGAGTTATCTTTCCAAAACTATCAAGAACGTAGTGATTGGATATTTGAGTGCAAAGTTATGCCCATTACACTGAACCTGCATCAAAATGGAAAGTTTAACAATTAAGTGCAGTTATAAACAAGTTAGGTAATTTGATGACACTAATAGTATAAAATAATGGTTTTAACCTTTATTATTATACAAATTTAAGTTTTCATCATGCACGACAATGGAGAAGAAGAATGAAATAAAATAATAATAATGGCTTTTATATATGGCCTTGAATTTTAGTAATTGTGGTGGCTATTTACAACTAATCCCTCCAATTTCTTTAAATCCTTTCCAATAAAATTTTCAATCCTTTTAATCCCCATTATGACCATCATTCCAAGCTCATTTAATTATATTACAATGACCCTAATATGGATCCGTTTAATTAATCCCCACTAGGTTATCATTTAATAATAATAATAATAATAATATAATCTACCTCCCATTTCTATCTAATATAACTTGGACTCTCAATTATAATAATATTAATACTAATATGTAATTTATCAAACGATAATTAAAACACTAATTTTGAGGGCGTTACAATATCAATGTATAATTTAGCCTAGAAACTCTCTCCTCCCTCACATAAAATAAAAACACGAGAGCACCAAAGCAATAAAATAATGTGAGAGGAAATAAAAAATTAAGAGCTAAAGAGCTTAAGAGAGATTAAGAAAGCTTATGAATAATGAATTTTACTTCACTATTTATAGGCATCATAGAAAAACCTAATTCTATTTAGAATAGGAAATAATATACCAGTAGGTTTTCTAAAAATACTTTAAGAAAGAAAAGATTTCCTAAAAAAAATAAAACTCTAAAGAGTAACTTACTAAAAGAATAAGATTTTGAAGAATAAGAAGTTCTCTTGCTTCCAAATTCATAAAAACTTCCTAAAGCAAATTAGGAGTGCATTAAAACATGTTTGAAAGTCACCAGGAGTGTAAACAGGAAATCAAATTGACCGGAAGTATACAGGAGTCGCATATGACAGATCCTGCACGCCAAAGACATACACCTATGCCTCAGGCGTGGGGTTACTGCCAGACAGCCACGCCTAAGGCATGCACCCACTCATTTGGCGTGGGGATGCTTTCATGTTTTCCCTGTTTTAGCTTTTCAGCTGCAATTCACTCGATTTGAGTCAACCGTTACCTATTCAAACGACCTTGAAGTTTTTCATTCTTTATACCGTTAGAAAGATACGGATGTCTAGTTTCATTTTTAAAAAAAATGCCATTTGGACGTAAATATAAAACGTTATTCCAGTTCAAGCATCTAAATGTCAGATTTTCAAATACACAAAACGTTTGAAAATAAATTCCAAAACTAGACAAAATAAAATAATTAAGACTCACACTTATAAAACATTAAAACTAACATGATAGCACTCAAATTCAAATGCATGAACATATTATATGTGTGTGTGTGTGTGTGTGTGACTTTTATCCAATCTCGAGAACTAAGAGTATTCGATTTCTCGAAACTTACCTTTACTCATTTTCCTAAGTGTTCTCAGAAGCTCGTCGCCTTCGCATAATTTCTTCAAATCTTCGACATGCTCAAGTCAAGCTCTAACTAAGCTATCTAAGACTTACATTAAATATGTTTTGCTCACAGAATCATAGCTAACAAAATTATGACTTTACATAAAACTAAATTAAAAAATCAACAAAAGAATTTTTTACATGGAAACCTCAAAAGGTAAAAACCAAGGGACCAACTCGTAGGCCACTTAACACATCGAACACTAATTTCACTAATTAGTAAATTGTTTCCAAATCATGCTAATTGACCACTTAATTACACGATTCTTAGTATAATCCAACTCTACCTACCAACGAGCGTTTTACTACTAAACTTTGCTGATACTGCTCACAGACTCCCCGCTATGTAATACTTTGCGATTCCTTCGTTAGGTCGAAAGAATCAAAACCCCTCAAGATTATTAAGATCAAATCTAGGTGCTCAATAATGAATGAACAATCAAATAACATGCACGATTAAAACATATTATGAATAGACTAGAACAATGAAGCGCAATATCAAAAGTAATCTAGTTTAAAAACTCTGTACTCTCTCACATATAATAAAAACACCAGAGCAACAAAGCAATTAAAAAAATGGGAAAAAAATAAAAAATTGAGAACTTATGAATAATGATTTTTATACCACTATTTATAGCTTTAATAGAAAATCCTAATTCTATCAGGAATAGGAAATAGTCTATCAGAAGGTTTTTAAAAATTGTTTTTCAAGAAAGAAATTTATTTTCAATAACGAATAAATCAAAAACGAATTAAAGAAAGTGTGGAGTCTTAATTATTTTGTTCGATTTTTGAAAATCTGATCTTTGGATGCTTGAACTGGCATAACTTTTTTATTTATACATTCAAATGGTGTTTTATTTCCTAGAGATAAAACTAGAAATATGTACCTTTCCATTGGTATAATGAAAGAAAACTTTCGAGGTCGTTTGGATAGGTAACGAGTGACCGAAAATCGCGTAAAGTGCAGTTAGAACAGCTGAAACTGGGAAACAAGACAGCATTCCCACACCAAAAGCTTGGGTGCACGCCTCTGGCATGGTCTCCTGATAGCACCTCCATGCCAAAAACATGGGTGCACGCCTCTGGCATGCGTGGTCTGCCTAGTCTGAGAGTTCGAGTCCTTCGCTTCATCTGATTTCCTGTTTTGCACTCCTGGTGATTTCCAAATATGTTTTAATGCAATCCTAAATTATTTTGGGAAGTTTTTATGAATTTGGAAGTAAAATAACTTCTTGAAATTCAAGTCTTATTCTTTTAGAAAGTCTCTTTTTAGTGTTTTATTTCTTTTAGGAAACTAACTCTCTTTCCCTAAAGTGTTTTTTTGAAAAACCTACTAGTAGACGATTTCTTATTCCTATTAGAGTTAGGTTCTTCTATGAAGCCTATAAATAGTGAACTCAAATTCATTATTCATAAGCTCTCATTTTTTTATTTCTCTCAGGTTGTTTTATTGCTTTGTTGTTCTGGTGTTTTTATTTTCTATGAGGGAGTAGAGAGTTTCTAGGCTAGATTATACTTTGATATTGTGTTTTATTGTTCTAGTCTATTCATAACATGTATTGATCATGCATGTTATTTGATTGTTCATTCATTATTAAGCATCTAGATGTGATCTTAATAACTTGAGAGGGTTTTTTTTTTTTTTTTGACATGATGAAAGAATCAAGAAGTCTTGCAACGCAGGGAGTCTGTAAGCAGCATATACAAGGTTAGCTAGTAAAAAAGGCATGCGGGTAGGTAAAATTAGGTTATAGCAAAAGTCTTGTGATTGAGTGGTCAATCAACGTGAGTTGTAAATAATATACCAACTAGTAAACTCTGTATGTAGTGTGTTAAGTGGCCTATGAGTTGGCCCCGTGGTTTTTACCCGTTAGAGTTTTCCATGTAAAATTCTTTCTCTTGATTTTTAATTAGGTTTATTTATTTTTAAATTTTGCAATATTTTTATTAAACCTATTCACCCCTCCCCCGCCCAGGTTTTTCATAGCTACAAATCCACATTTTTCAAGATCATTACATTGTTTGCATCATATTTGATCTAGATTTTGGGTATTTCATGAACTAAATTAATTTGTGTGAGCTTAAATCATCTAGTCCTTATAGAGTGATTGGTTGTTCATTCTATTTGTTTGTGTTCATGCATTAGAGCACTTAGACCAAACTTCTGTTTGAGTTTAAGTCTTGCTATTTCGAATGTGTCAATTTGAGTAATCAATTTGAAGTCAATGACTACTAGTAAAAAGCCTGCGGGGTCGAAGAGATAGGGTACACTTCAACATGGTGGAAATAAGAAGTCTAGCCTGAAATACCAAGAGTAGTGTGGTTAGTAAGCTAAGTCTGAGATACCAAGAGTGGTTTGACTAGTAAGCCGAGTCTGAGATACCAATAGTTGTAACATCCCTAATTTCAAATAAATATGAAAAGTGTAGTTTAATTAATATGGAGTATGTGAATGTGATAATTATGATTTAAGGGGTGGAAAATATAATTAAATGTACCAATTTGAATGGTCGAAAACAACGCAGGAAGAGAACGGAGAAAACTTGGACAGTAAGCATCGCGACCATCCTCGCGATCAGAGATCGCGGTAGCTGCTCACGGTAAAAGTGGCAAAATTGGTCCAGTGAGTACTGCGACCAGGCTCGCGACCAGCACGAGCAGCAAGGTGGCAAATTTCCACCAGCGAGCATTGCGACTGAGCGACGCGACCACCGCTCGCAATACGCGGTCGCGATGGCCCAAAAATTTTAAAAAAAAATGAGCACCTACTGGCATGAAGCAGTGCCACTTAAAAGCAATAGAGTGAGCATAAGCTCACAAGCAGAAACAGACCAGAAACCAGAGCAAACGGGAGAGAAAGAAGAGAGAAAAGATGAGAGAGAAAAAATGAGAGAGAAAGGAAAGAAGAAGAAGAAGAAGAAGAAGAAAAGGAAGAAGAAAAGAGAAGGAGAAGAAGGAAAGGGTATTCAGGTTCGATGTACACATTTTTTTTGAATTTTTCGTTTTCTAGAAAGTTTTGAATTGATTGAATTTGATTAATTTTGAGTTATTTGAATTATATTGATTATAGTTTATCGTTTGAAATTGATTTTGAAATGATTTGAATAGCGAATTCTCGAAAAATAGTTTATATTCAAAATATTAATTGTGAATAATATTATGAATTGATTTTAATACGTTTCGATGCTAAGATTGTTATGGAAATATATTGTTGAAAGTGATTTTAATTATATACGATTTGTGAAAAGTATCGGAAAATAATTTCGGCGCATTTTGATTCGATATGGAATTATGAAATACATTTGAATATATTTTTGGATTGATTTGATGTGATTATAGATTTAGAAATATATTCGGATATTTCTGTTATATGATATTTGATGAAATTGAATTTCAAAAATATATATATCGATATGAATCGAAATTGAATAAGTGGAAAGTTGAATTCGATGATTCTAAAAGAAATGAAATATGCTGACATTGGATTTGAGAAAACGTTTTGCGAAATGGCTCTGATGTGTATAAATATAGATATGGATATAGAAGGTTGACATGTCAATTAGGTTTATGTTTGAATAGTACTGTGCCGATTTACTCTGTTTATGCCACCCTTTGGATATACAGGCCTCATGTGTCGGTCCTAGGGTTCTGAATTCTGTCATGAGACATTTACATTGGGTGATTCCGTTGGTGTTCCATTCTGATCTGATGTTCAGCGGGTCGTCCGCTTGCGTTCGATACCGAACAACCTGTAATCCAGTCCGATAACTTATGTTTTGTATGTCAGGAGCCCAGTCTGAAAAATGATTTGTTATATGAAAGCATTTGAGAAATTATGAAGATTTTGTCCGTTGATTGATTTTGAATACTGTATTTGTTGAGTATATGATTTAATTTGACATGAGCCCCATATATGATTTATATATGTTATTGATATATTCCATAAATAGATAACATTATTTGATATTGTATATTTGGATATACAATTTTGTGTACACCCACTAAGCAATATGCTTAGCATATTGAGTTTTCTCAAACGTAGGTAATAGAGGTTCCAAGGGAGACAAAGACAAAGAACAGTAGAGACTGCAGAAAGAGAGTCTGGAGTCACATCCTTCCTACATATTTTTTGGTAGTCCTTTTGTAATAAGTAGATATGTTTTGATACAGCATGCATATACAAAAAATGTTTGTATATATTTAAAAGAACTTCTGCTGTGTAAATATTTTATTATATGTTTATGTTATGTGAATATTTATGAATTATAGTGTGCTAAATTGATTTGACAAGTCGCACTATATTTAGAAAGGTGCACAAAAGTGATTTGAAATTTAGAAGTTGATTTTTATGAATTTTAATTGTAAACAGGTTTTGGAAAGTCAGAAAAATAGAGGAAACTCTGACAAGATTTTTGAAAATTTATTTGGACCACTTTTAAATGTTTTCAATATACTTTTCAATTATGGTTATATAAAAGTAAAAGTTAGATTTTAGTATATAGTAGCGCTCCCTAATTTGGTCCGAGTGGATTGGGTCAGGGGGTGTTACATTAGTAGTATGGTATGTGTACCAACCTGAGGGAGTCAAGAGCGATAAGCTAAAAATCAACCTAAGAGAGTCAAGAGTGATAAGCTGAAGTCCTAATTGAAGGAGTCAAGAGTACTAGACTTGTAAAGCGCCTGAGAATGTAACTATCTTTCAACTAATGGATCTTGTGACTTAAATGGCCAAAGGGTTTGTCCCATGGTTTTTACCTTTCTCTTCTTTACTTTATGTAAGATTGAGATTGAGTTTGTAATTATATTCCGCCACTTACAAACTAAACACAAAAATTTAGCATAACCTATTCACTCCCTTTAGGTTATTTCTAACTTATTAGACTCAAGCATCACTTTTAATTGGTATCAGAGCAGGTGCCTAGATACACTTAAGTAGATTCGAATTTGAGTCTAAATGTCTTCATTAACTAGTATTGGAAGTGGCAGAGAAGTAAAGGAATGGGCATTCAAAATTCCATTCGAATAAGAAATGGTTTCCATTCATATGAACCTAATTTGTGCCTCTTCTGTAAATGAAGCATCCATCTCCGATAGAAAGAATGAAGAAGAAGAAGAAATTATTTTTTAGAAGAACTTCCTCGAAGCTCTAAATCAAGATAAAATGCTATCTAGAGAGAATCAGAAATTGAGAAAACAAAAGATTCTTATAGAAGAAGAAAACCGAAATCTCAAAGAAATCCTTTTAAATCAATGTAACAAGTCTAGAGACATTATTGCAGATCTTCAAGAAGAAAAATCTATGCTTGATTCTAGAGTTCAATCCTGGAAGAGGAAAAGCTCCGAAAAAATTATCATCTTGGAATTGGACAAAAGTTTCTTGTCCAAACATAAGGAAGAGATGAGTGATTGCTTGGAACGGTTGAAGGAAATGAAAGAAGAACTCATGACCAACAAAGACAAATCCTTAAAAATTTTCAAGGAGAAAGAGTTGGAATACCTTGAAGAGTTGAAGAAAGCAAAAGAGATGTTCAACTTTGGGACGTTGTATGGAGATAAGCGGGAGCTTGGATATATGGATGTGAAGACCACACTATCACCTAGTAAGACGACATATGTGATGGGTGTCTCTCCAAGAGTTCAATAAGCACAAGGTGTCGATTCAAGCATCTTAAAGAAGAAGACTCCAAGAAGGCAACCACAAGCTCAAGGTAAGGTTGCAAAAGCCTCATCCAAGCAATCCAAAACTTGAGGCAAGTCCACACAAGCTTTGGCAAATCAACAAAAGCCTAGGCAACCTTTGAAGAAAGGACATGCATTCGGAAAGGCTTCTCTCCTCAAACAACATGACTACCAAAAAAAGAGGAGATTAAGCGAAGCAGGCAATGTAAATTTTCTAACTTCACTCATATATGTAACCATTATGGTATTAAAAGCCACATTAGAACTCAATGTTATAGATATATTAGCATGCGTGCAAAAAATGTAAAATCAAATGTTTTTGAAAAAGCTCAACTTCCCAAATATATCAATAATAGGTATAGAGATTCAATACTTCACTGGAATAAAGCTCAATCTTCCACCTTCACTCTCACTTGTCATCATTGTGGAGTGGTAGGGCACATAAAGCCCAAATGCTATAAATTTTTGTAAGCATGAACAAATCTATAGCCAAAGCACAAAACCAAAAGAAAGTATGGCATAGAACCTTCTCCACGTAAGAATGTGACCCAAAAAACCATAAAAAAATGTTTGGGTTAGAAAGGAAATATTAAGAGCTCGATCACACAAAGTAGAGCCAATAAGAATGTTGCTAACAAGTCATCTCATGTTAGCACACAATCTAAATGTGTGATTTGTGAAAACTTTTTACAAAAGGGGTGTGCAAAGAAAGAGTTCACTAAGGTAAATCCTCTTGATCAACCAACCTTGAGATGCATAAGGTAAAGCATCTATATAGCATAGCTAAAAGCGGACAAAAGCCGATGTTGGACAAGGCCCGTGATAGATTAAAAGATCAAAGGTTGATAAAAAGGTTTATGCCTAGGCTGGACTTGCTTATTTGCTTATTTTTGATTCCATAGCATGCATGTGCATATAGTTTAATTGCATCTTATTTTGCATTAAAAAATTCCAAAAATAAGCAATGCTGATTTTACAAGTGTGAATTGTGTTGGGGTGCATTTAGTATTAGTTTGATAATAACTTTTTGATTGGTTTAGACTTTCTTGAACTTTTCATGAGAAAAAGCTTTCAAAAATTTGTGCACCATTGTTCTTAGCATATATTCTAGGCAGTATTTCATTTTGAGCATATTTCACATGGATTCAAAGAACATCTTAAAGTAAGTATTTTTTAATGACCTATGGTCAGTATCCATGATTCTCTTATACACAGATTTCTTGAGCTTCTTCATGGAAAATGGCTACAATTGCAACTTATGCAGCCGCCCAATGTAGAAAAAGGCTACAGTTGTAATTTGAGTGAAAGCCATCGTGAAGGATGCACATGAAAAACATAAAACATACAAATCTATGTGGAGTGATAAGGTGAATAAATGATAAATGTTAGAGAGATTCCAAGTCAAAAAGATAGTATTATGACTTGTTTAGAAAAAATATCAAAAGAAAGAAAATATGTCTATAGTGAAGAATAAAAACTTGCACACACCATGCTTGTGTGAAATCTATTCTTTCTTTGATTGGCAATAGGATGATGGTTGGTTTGACTCAAGCTTGAA
Source organism: Xanthoceras sorbifolium (assembly GCA_003430845.1). Taxonomy (NCBI): domain Eukaryota; kingdom Viridiplantae; phylum Streptophyta; class Magnoliopsida; order Sapindales; family Sapindaceae; genus Xanthoceras; species Xanthoceras sorbifolium. The sequence continues at coordinate 31,697,716 of CM010608.1, forward strand.
AGCTTCTTGTTATTCTTATTAATATGTGTGTATGTTTTTAATTGTTAAATTGCTTGATTTATATTTTAGGAGGAATACCTCACGCGCACACACATGTTTTTATGAAGTTTATTGAGTTTCTAGCAATCCTTGAGTGCCTTAGCAAAATTTTACAAGTATGTTTCCCACATGATGGGATTTGTATCTGTCTTGTGAATTTAACTATAAATGTTATGTTATTTGCATCTTTGCATATCATATTGAAAATTCACCATGAGAATACTTATTTAAAGAGAGACATAGATTCTATGAATTTAAGATGTTCATCTGTAAAAATATATGTCAATCATCATCTCTATGATTCAATTTGAATATCACATGCCTTGATGTGTTTGTTGAGATGTTGATGTGCAAATAAGTTCAAAAAACTATGTTGATAGCATTTCAGATTGGTTAGTTTAAAAATAAGAACAGTTTTGTATTCTAAACCATATCGCGACCAAGGAGTGCAACTCACAAGTCGCGGGTTGAAGTAGCGGCTTTCCAACAGTGCATTTCAAGTAAAAAACATGCGATGGAAAAACATGACTGTAAGCTTGCAGGATGGCTTTGCACCTTATAAACCAATGAGTTTAGTGGCTATCCGCGATCAAAAAGGGCAACCCCATGACAATGATAGCTGCTCGCGAGTGTGCTCAAATGACCAAGTAAGTGTCATTTCGCTTAAAAATTTTGGTGCCCTAAGTCCATTTTAAGTCGCGGCCTCTCCTCTCCTCTCATTTGTTCTTGATTTATTTTTAAAAACCCTCTCCCTTTTTGTAGTTTCTCTAAAAAATCCCTAACCTCCAAATTGATTCTCTTGCATTATTTCATCAAAAGTTCCAAACTTGTTGTGTACAGTGCTCTCTTGAGTTGTTATTTCGAGTTAGCGTGCAAGTTTGAGCTTAATTTACCTTGGTCTTCACCATCAAGACACTCCTCAATTGAAGGCTTTGAAGAATCTTGAAGCTCACCTAAGTGAAGAAGAAGATGGCTAGAATAAAGAATACGGGTAAGGTTCCTACAACTCGTGCTTCTAGCTCTAATGCTTCTAGAGTAAATGTTCATCCGAATAGAATCGATAAACTTAAAAGCTTTGAGCAAGTTGGTGTTAGTTGTGAAAGATGAACTAATCTTGAAGAACTAGGGAACTTATTTGTAAGTGAAGTAGTTAGAAGTAGAAATTGGCCTCATTTACTCTCTAACGCTTTCACTCTTGCGATTTCTCATTTACTCTCTAGACACTTTTTGTGTTTGAACACTTTTTGGTCACACTTTTTGTTGATTAACTTAGCTTGCACTCGTGATTGATTTGGTGTAATGCTCTTCATGGAATTTCCTGAGCTTGTGGTTGTCTCAAAGAAATACCTTAAGGCTTATCCTTCGGCTTATGAACATGATATTGTTGCTTGGTAGATGTGCTCTTCACAAAAACTGTTTTGCTTGTCGAAGCCTTTAAGTCATTAACGAATCCAAGACTTCGTTTGTCGTTGTACATTTCCCCAAGACTTATCATCTCGTCTACCTTCTTTACACCGAGCGTCAATCCCTTGATCGACTCCTTTACCACAATTAGCTCCTTTACGACTTCTTTTTCACGCATCTTCGTAATCTTCAAGGCCTTCTCTTTTTGCTCAACTTCTTCTTCCATCAACTTTATTCTCTCCATACAATCAATAATCTCTTTCTCTTGTTGAGAAGATGTTTCTTTGAGTTCTTCAGAGAGTTTGATTGCATGACCCTTTCATTTTCAATAGATTTAACAATTGTTAGGCATTCTAACTCTATTCTACAAAATTACTCTAATTCTAATTTAATAAAGATAATAAAAAAGCAAAGAGAATTGAATTTGATTAAGGAAAAAGAATTAAAAATCTATTGACTGAACTGAATTAAACACAATGTTCTTTGGATGTGAGAAAATATGGGAAGAAAACTAGGTAATCAATTATTCGAACACAATTACTCAATACAATCAACTATTTATGAAAAGGTTTCTATTCAGGTTTAGGACTCATTCTTAACTTAACTCTAGTGATTAAATTTTGGTCAAGAACTGAGCAAATAATATTAGGAACCCATTAAACCCTAAGAAGTTAAGAATCAATGCCTAATTTAGCAATCAACATATAAATTAAATACCAATTAATCACAAGAGCTATCTAACCTCAACTTAGCAAATAACAATGATAAACTAATCCTTTGGTTTCTCAGATAATTACAATTCAAACTCTTACGTCAATTACATCATCTTTATCAATAGTAGGCAAGAATTATAATATACGCACAGTAAATAAAACTAAACCTTAAATAGAATTAATAACGATAGTTGTTTACATGAGCAATTGTTGTTTTTCACATTGATTCCCTAGTTATGGATTTGTTACACATTATGGGGAAAAAAAAAAGAAATAAGATAGACAGAATTCATGGTGATCATCCAAAAGCTTATCAATCTTTGTTGCATTCGGTTGAATTCCTCTTGGCAAAGTAGGAATCTTCTTGTTCTTCTTCTCTTTGAAGGTTTCTTGATCTATAATGGATGAAATATGGGTTTCAATGGTGTATGGAAGAATTTATGTATGGAAGGGAAGGAGATTTCATGGGGGAATAGTCCCCTTGGTGGCTTTGAAAGCCTCCCCTTTCGTGCTCTTCGATGCTAAAAAGAATCCATATATATAGCTTTACAAAATTAGGGTTTTCTTTCTCCTAATGAATCTTGGATTCTTCAAAAAACGCGTTGGTGCGACCTGTCGCACGACCTTGTAGTCACGCGCAATCTTGGTTGTGCTACACACTAGCAAACTGTGTATTGTTACGAAAACGAGCATAACTTCCTCTAGAAAGCTTAAAATCACGAACATTAAATTTTTCATAAATTAACCATCTAGAGCTTTCCAGAAATATACGGACTGAAACCCAGTTCATCTTGTGGAATATTTGACGGCTTACGAAACGTGATGGCTCAGAACAACAAATCTTCCAATTCTCCAATTTTGATCATTTTAGCTTCAAAGCTCTTCCATTAAGGTTAATTTCTTTTTTAGAGATGATACTCTACACAATGCTCACAAAACACATTAAAAATTAATTTCACTCGTAAACATCGCATAAATAATAGAAAATAGGGGTCTAAAACATGTATAAAAATAGTGTGATCAAATACCCCCAAAAAGAAAACTAATATAGGCCACTTTCGTAGGGAAACACGATGTGTAGAGAAAAATGTTAGGATTTATGCCATAAAGTTTGTAATTGTAAATGATTAAAGACAATTATAAAAATTATTCAGATTATCATTCGAATTTATAAATATTTTATATTCATTAATACATTCGTATTGTGCAAGAACATCCTAGATTGCAAGATGTAATCTCAAAATAAGTATATTATGGTCATATATAGAGAGGATTCATTTTGAGATATGCAATCTAAACAGTCCGTAGAAAGCGAACAAAGCTGGGTACTTTGTTTGTGATTGATCTACTGCTGCGGTCCATTCTGTAAAGTACAGTGGTCTTATCCTAAACCGCTCATGTAGTTGACATGAGAATTCACATTTTATGAAGAGATCATATAGGACTGGGCCACGATTTATATGAATTTCTCACCAAGATCCGTTAGTAGATGAGATTCATACATAATCGATAAACGATGGCTATTTATAAGTGATCTTAATCCTGAATGTCTTATTGACTCCTTCAGGTTGGATCGTGGCTTTTGATTTACCATAAGTGAGGTTGATGTGAATCTCGACCAATACCTCTGTATCTTGGAGTTGCGATTTGGCTTGTGGCTGGGAAGGTTTGAACACAATAGTGGAATCCACTCCTTCTTAATTAAAGTAGATGAATAGTTCCTTTAAGGGTTGATTCGGGGCTTGAACGATTATGAGCGCTTTTCTTCTTCCGCAAGGAAGACAAGATTTAATTATTTATTAAAGAATCAATGGTAATTAAAGGAAAAGATATTTCTAGAGGGGTATAACGGACTTTATGACCCAGCTCTAGTTATAAACTATTTGTGGAGGATCACACTATATGCAATTAGCTATATCAATGGACACTGAGACTTCATATTCTATAAACACGTCTACAGTTCTGAGAGTGCAGCCTTGGGTTTTTAGTGGATTAACTCCGAGATTAATAATCGTGAAATATTAATTAAAGAGTTTTAATTAATATTACTAAGTATTATTGGAGCTCAAAACTGTGGGTCCATTAGGTCCCCTTGCTAGTCCTTATGGTTGTTGGTAACGAGAGTCACAGTAGATTAATTGAATGGTCCAATTAATAGTGTTACGAAAGCAATGCGATTTAAATAAAAGAGAATAATTAAATAATGTGATTATTTAATTAATTAAATATTTAATAAAATAATAGAAATTATTAATTATTAATTATTAATTCTATTTATTAAATATGAGGTCATGTGATTAAATAATGACTAGGACAAAAGAATTAAAATAATTTGATTATTTTAAAAGTCCTAATAATAAATTATTAAACTCTTTAGGGAGACTAAAATAAAAAAGAATTAGGAATCCTATTTTGACTTGGTTAAAACTAAAACCCTAAAGACCTAGTATATAAGAGTTATTATATTAGGAAAAATAAACCTAACACATAAGTGAAGAAACAAGAGAATTCGGCCACCACCATAGGAGAAGAAGTTCTCCATCAGTTTCTCACGTATCCTCCATCTCTTGCTGTGACATGCCCTCACACACGTTTTCAGACTGCGGGTCATAGCTCGAAAGATCTGGTGGTAGATCGAGGAATCAGAAAAACTAAAATCAAGAAAAAGATATGTAGTTTCTAAATTCTTTTTCTGCGTATATACAGGAACTCGTTCCTGATTGAAAAATAGTTTTTCAAAATAAAAGAAAATTTTTGAAATCCAATTTCACATGTTATATGATAATCAAACGTTTTCTAAAATTCCCTTCAATTAGTATCAGAGACTGGTTCTAAGTTTTTGTATATACGCAAAAGAAAAAAAAAACTACATATTTCTTGTTTATTATTTTTCTTTTTGATTCTTGATCTTTGATATATTATTGTGTAGGCACAAATCTACATTGTATGATTTATTTTTATTATTATATGATTTGATTGTATAATTTTAAAAAGCATAATTGGTCGTTAATTATTTGGTGAATAAGTTATAGGATTTGTTTTGTTTTTGGGCCAATTGTTTATGGCAAAGTTTTTTTTTTTTTATTTTGCTATAATTTTTATTGTTATTCTTGTAATCGATCTGCCCTACGAAGAGTGGAAGAAGCGGATGATACGAAGAAGAAACGAAAAAAAAAAAACTGCACAGCAACGGCCGCGCACGCCCAGTGCATGCAGGCTGCTTTGTGTATGCACTGGGGCTGTTTTTTCTTGTTTTTTGCAGACGGTTTTTTTCTGATTTTTCTAGAAAAATATTATCGAATATTTTCTGAAAAAAGTGCAAAAAATTGGAGCAGAAAACCGTGGGCGAAACAACCCAAGAACGTGCGCGAAGGCGCGGCTCACGGGAGGGCCTCGTGCTCCTTGCGTGCATGCGGCTACGCTGCTGGCAACCGCACTTTCACATGTGTTAGGGTTGTTTAGGGTTTCGTCTTGACCTAGGGTGCGTGTTAAGGTAACACGTGGATCTCTAGAAAAGATGTTGACTTTTGACAAAAATCAAGTTTGACTTGATTAGGAAAACGAAGACAAGAAGAATTCAACTCGAAAAAGAACTTTTGAAGACCAAGGAATGCCTTGGGAATACAATTATAATTAGAGTTGTTTAAGTTAGATAACCCATGTTACTCGGTCAATTACGTATACTTTATTTATTTTCATGTGATAATTATGTGGAAGTTAAAACATTGTCATACATATGAATGTCATCTAAATTAGGTGTGCCTACACATGCATAAATAATATGTCATGCATAATTGTCATATTATGTTGTTTTATCTTTAATGAGATTAAAATAGGAAACAATTTCATAAATGACAATTAAATAATGGATTTAGTTTTTAGGTGTAAAAACTTGATAAAATCCATTAATTGACTAATCAACAAATTAAAGAGTTTAATTGAAATGATTAGTTAGATTCTTTGTAATTAGATTAAATCCTTAATTAAAAAGAATCAAATAATGAGATTAGTTTTTAGGAGTAAAGACTTGGTAATTCTCATTATGTTAACTAATCAACAAATAAAAAAGTTTAATTAAAAAGATTAGTTAGGTTCTTATCATTAATTAAGATTAATTAATTAATTAAAAAGAACCAAATAATGAAATTAGTTTTTATGAGTAAAAACTTGGTAAATCTCATTAACAACTAATCTATATATTAAAGTGTTTAATTAGATTAGTTAGGTCCTTTTAAATGTTAGGTTTTAATTTGATTAAACACTAAAGACATAATTGGACCAAATAATGTGATTTAGTTTTGATAGTTAAAACGTAGTAGTTTCACATATAATTTCTAGTTTATTTAAATAGTTTATGTAAATTAGAAATTGAATAATAAATTATATTTTAAGAGTTAAAATTGAATAATTTGAATAATAAGTTTATGTAATTTAGATTTTATATTAGCCGTAGAATCTAAGTAAAGATTAGAAACATAGAGTTTGAAATACTCTTAGTTTAAAGAAAATCCTAAATTACAAATAGTGAGTGGGAGAGGGATATATTGACAGGCCCCTAACCAACTATCTCACGCTAGGCGGCCTACCGGCACTTCACAGTAGCTTCCCAGTCGAGACTTGCCTCGCTTAAAGGCTTCCGTGAAGTTAAGTCGTTTCTTAACTTAGAAATCTGAGTAGAAATTTTTTTTTTTTTTTTTTTTAAAAAAAATTTAGGCAGAGTCTCCATTTTTCTGAGATTACCAAATCTTGGAGACCTTCATAAAAACTTGAACACTTCTATAAACTCTCAAATCTCAACAACCGTGGACCTCCGGTCCATCTCAATAATTCAACCACAACTCAAACAGTTTAAACATCAAAATAGATAGTTATCAAAGATAGATAAATCAATTCTTTAAATAAATATACTCATGTACTTAAAACAATATCAAAATACAAACTTAACAACTAAAACGTTAAATATGCTTGTAAAATAGTCACAGCATCATTTGATTGATCCCGCTGATCTTCGGAGTCTCTGCAATGCCTGCACCGGTACATGGGAGGTTGATTTGTAAAACATAAAGAAAAACTAGGGTGAGCTAAAGAAGCTCAATGAGTGTTATCAATTTCTAAATAAATTTTAATCCTTTTTCTATTAACCTCCATGAAATCTTAAAAGAATATTATCTGTTTCTAATAAACTAAATTGAAAAGATAACTAAAATCTATTTACTGAGAGTAATATACTGAAATTCAAAATAATAAATCTTTTACTAATTCTGAAAACTGTACTAAACAATTTATATAATAATAAAAGTCTTTTTGTTTCCTTGAAAACTGAACTGAAATATATTTCATGAAAACTATACTGAAATCTCTTTTATAAAAACTATTCTGAAATATATATTAAAATATTTCTTACCAAGCTATCTTGAAATTTACTTTCTAAAAATTTTACTGAAATCTATTTTCTAGAAATTGTTCTGAAATCTATATAGAAAACTATTCTGAAATCTAATTTCTAAAAACTGGAAAGCTAAGAATATATGCATATACTTTCACTTTACTAAAAAAAACAGAGAAGCTGAAAATATAAATATATATATATATATAGAGAGAGAGAGAGAGAGAGCTAATTGCACACACACCCCCTGAGGTTTGGCCAACTACAGGTAGAATCAACTTTATCATTTATTGACAATAATCTCCCCTACCGTTAGTTGACTTCCGTTAGATTTAGTTGTTGGCTAAATTTAACCGTTAAAATGACCAAAATACTCCTAAAACAATGTTTTCTTTTTATTAAAAAAAAAGGGTTAGATCTCTACCCTCCATCTGAGGTGAGAGATGGACGGTAGAGATTGTTTCTTCTTAAAAAAAATTATTATAAATTTTTTAGTTTTTTTAAAAAAATTTAAAAAAATTAAAGTTTGAATGGTGGAGATCCAATCTCCAAATTGGATCTCCACTCAAAAAAAAAAAAACTTGCTGGTGATCCAGCCATGGCTGAAGCTCCAGCGCGACGAACCCAGAAGGGTTTGTCAATGAAGACGAACCCATCTGGGTTCGTCAACGATCTGGGTTCGCCGCAGATTTAGCTATTAAAAAAAACTTCGAAGAACCCAGATCTGGCTTCTTCGAACAACCCAGAAAATGGGTTCGATCGAAGAACCTAGAAGGGTTCTTCCATCGAACCAGAAAGGGTTCTTCGAAGAACCCTTCTAACTTATTCGAAAAACCAAGAAAATGGTTTCTGGGTTCTTTTAAGAACCCTTTCTGGGTTGGAAATCAAACCCAGAAGGGTTCTTTGACCCTTATGAGTTTGATTTCGAACCCTTTGGGTTCTTCGAAGAACCCTTTCTAGGTTCAAATAACCCAGAAGGGTTCTTCGAACGAACCCAGAAGGGTTCGAAACGATTTCGAACCCTTTAAGGTTCGTTCGAAGAACCCTTTCTAGGTTCGAAATCAAACCCAGAAGGGTTCTTCGACCCTTCTGGGTTCGATTTCGAACCCTTTGGGTTCTTCGAATAACCTAGAAGGGTTCTTCGAAGAACCCTTTCTGGGTTCGAATTGCGTTCTTCGACATTCTTCCCAAATTTTTTTTATTTTTTTATTTTTTGGACATCCATTTTTCAGATTGAATCTCAACCGTCCATCAATCCAAATTGAATCTCAACCATCCATCAAGATTGATGGACGATTCAGATTCAATCTAGAAAATGGATCTATATTAATTATAATTAATTTTTATTTTTAATTAATTTATTATTATTATTATTTTAATTTTTAAATAAATCATAACCGTCCATTTTTAAAGATGGAAGGATGAGTTTTTTTTTAATCTTTTAATTTGTTATTTAATAAAATAAAATAAAATAAATCTAAACAGATGAAAATACCCCTGACCCTGTTAAGTTTGACTAAAGTCAACTAACGGCAGGGGAGGTCATTGTCAATAAACGATAAATTTGATTCTACCTGTCGTTGGCCAAACCTCAAGGGTTGTGGGTGCAATTAGCTCATATATATATACACTTTTACTTTACTAGAAACTGAAAAGCTGAAAATATATCTTTTCATAAAACTGATAAGCTGAAATAATATTCCTTTATATTTCTGAAAACTGAAAAGCTAATATGATATTCTTTTACGTTTCTGAAAACCGAAAAACTGATATAATATTCTCTCATTTTTTCTGGAAACTAAAAAGCTGATAGTATATATATATATATATATATATATATATATATATATATACTGAAAACTGAAAGGCTGAGAAAATATACTTTTACTTTTCTAGAAATTGAAAGGCTACTTTTTTGAAAACTGAAAAGCTGATATATTATATTTTTCTGAAAACTGAAAAACTGCAAAGAAATATATTTTTATGATAATGCTAATGGAAACCCATATCTGATAACTGATAATTTATAGGGCGACTCAGCTAGCGTCGCACCATATAGAGGGGGTCACCAGGCGCTAATCTGACGCCGTACTGGTAACTCTGATAATCTGATAAAAGATATCTCACTGGTTATGTGGCGAAATTCGGCATCACCTACATATAACGAGACAACACCCTAGTGTGTGGGCGATTGACAGACTCAACCCCCTAGGAGTTAGCGGACTATCCCCCCTTAACTTGCCCTACACAAATGAGGTGTACCGACCGGGTCTACTGCTGATAATCTGATAACTGATAGCTGATCTGATAATTCTAATAAGTTGCTGATAATCTGATAATAAATGGGTATCCTATTGGCTTGAAAATATTTTCTTTTTGTCTAAAACATTCATAGAACATATTTCTTAAATTAAATCTCATGTATATATAAATATTTTCTCAAAAGAAGATAAACTTAAAACTTCTGAAATATCAATCAAGGCATCAATTCTGTTTAAATTTTAAAACTCGTATAAATAACAAATATATGTAAAATCTTAAAATAAGAGCATCTCCAATCCTATTATGCATTTAGAGAAAATTGAGTGCCACATAGGATTTATATTGAAAAAGTTAAGAAAATATTCTCCAATGCAATTATCTAACTTTAATATTGATATGATGTGGCAAAAAAAAGTTAGAGAATATCAAGTAGAGTTTCTAATTGTAGATATCCTCCTTGATATGCTGACTAGAATTTCTAACTTTTCCCACCAATAAAATTTTAGTATTTTGTCAATACATGTAATTATTATATTAATGGAGAGATAATGTAATAAATGACTTGTGGTGATTGGTTTAAAATTACTATTTAGATATTCACATTAGAGAAGTGAATATATATTTCTATAATTTTTTTGACAAGGTAGATCCATATTATTTAGAAATGCTGATGTGGTACTATTTAGATACTCAAAAATACATATTTGCATTGGAGATGCTCTAACAAATCAAACTTGGAGAGAAATTTACTAAATATAATTCAACTAAAAATCTGATTTTGCACAAACTTGAATGAAAATATTGACTTGCTATACTTAACATAAAACATATCACTAAAATAAAACTTTCTTAAATAAAATTAAAACTTGCTATGAAATTTCTCATAAAATACATCATTAAAATAAAACACGTTTTCATAAAGAGTTTAACACACACTTAATAAAATCATAACTTTATAAAATTTATTTATATAAAAGTACTTTAAACACTCACTGATTTCTCTGGGCTTTAGGCGTTCTGATTCCTTCGTTACACCACATTTCTTATCTTTCTGCATAATTTCATTTTCTCCCATACTATGGAGATTTCTCCCTAAAGTAATAAATTTTCAAATAAATCATTCATATAAATACGACAACTAATATAAAAACTCAATTATTACACATTCTACACTTTCTTCCTCAATTTCTTCTTATCTAACTCAACCATTTACATTTATTTTACTAAAAATCATGTCACTATAATTATATATACATTGAATCATTCAATTTCTCTTTTGATTGATTTTCGTACATCACAAATCAACAGATTTACTTTATTTTCTAAGCATCAATTTACATCAAAACCACATAAATACAATTTCTAACGCTTATCATACAACTTCAACCTCTACACAATTTCTTATACTAATCTTCATCAATTTAACATAAGTGAATTTCCTTCACTTAACAACATCAAATTCAATCTCATCAAACTTGATTAAACTAATTATAACTTCAATTTCAAATTAAATTTCAAAAATTCCAAAACTAGTGATTCAATTTCATTTTTGATGAAATTAAATTCTCTTAAATTAAATCTCAATTTAGAAATTCAAACTTGAAATCATAAAATCCCCAAAACTTTGCCTTACTAGTTTTCTTGATTTTCACTTTAATCAATTCAAATCCAACTAATTTCAAGCAAAAACGTCATCAAAACTCAATCAAATATTAAAATCAACAAAACCCATCATCTTCCTCTTCCTAAACCAACCTTATTTCTTCACTTTCAACAATCAAATTTCACTTTATATTCAACAATCAAATCAAGAACAAATCAAAACTCATATTTTTCATAACAATCAAAACTCATGAAACTAGATAAAAATAAAAATAACCCACAATTCTTACCTAAAGTTCTCCTTAACTCTTCTTGATTGATATCTTCTTCTTCTTGGTTGACCGAACTCCTTCTCTTCTTCCTTTCTCTTTTTCTTGGCCGGCAACTGCTCTCTCTCTCTTTTCTTTCTTCCTTCTTCTTTTTCTTCTTCGCCGCTGCTCTTCTTCTTCTCTCTTCTTGTTTTTTTTTTCTTTTCTTCTTCTCTTCTCAAATTTTCTGGTTTCTTCCCGGTCTCTGTTCTGTTTTTTCTTTGTGTTTTTTACTTTGGTTTGAATGAGTGGAATTCTCCACTCAAATATATATATATATATATATATATATATATATATATATATATAAACATCTCTTATAATTGCAACTAGTCCCCTTGACATTTTAAAATCTTAAAATGGCAACCAATTTACAATTAATTACATGTAATTATCCAATAATATTTTAATTGTCAATTTAGTCCAATAATCACATTTCATTTCATTCATTTCTCCTCCCACTAATTCTTGACTTGGCATATCATAATTGGTTCCTTTTATTTCACATGGATTATGCTTCTTTAGGAGGAAATTTTCCATAAAAATCTACTAACTCTTGACTTTTATTTGTCCATATGGCTAACTTTGATTAGTCCACTTGTACATTAGTCCACTTGTACACCTCAACATTAATCCACCAACATTACTTTTTCACCACATTTAAACACCAATTAAATTACAATATCATATTATAAAAATATATTTTAACTTCCAATAAATATTCTTAATACTCCAATTTATGGAAATCCTTACTATGTTCTCCAAAACTTATAATTAAATTTGTTATATAATTTATGGAACCTTAATAACCATCTGGAACTATTCCATACATTTTCCGAGTCTCTGATACCCTTTTCGGAAACTTTCGGATCCATCCAATAAATTCCACTATAGCACCATTAATATATCTAACATCCAATTTACTCATAATAAGAGCTTATTTATTTGCCTTTGTACCGTACAATAAATTCTGGAATAATATATTACAACACCTATACGTACAGTACATATTATCGGGAAGGTATATTACATATATGACATTATATCCCGCAGTCTCCATTATTAGTTCAACACCGTGAGACTTTAGTGGTGCCTCGTGACGGCTTTGCTTTCGTCCTCCCTACAGAGGGTGTCCACAAGAATCAATACCAAGGTTGACTTCCTAACGGATAGGTTTTCGGAATGTATTTTGGGACTAACCTAGCCTACCTAGGCACTCTCAAGTTAAGTTCATAAATTCTGAAACGATGGGTCAGACTTATAAAGGACTTAATTAAGTTGTTAATTTATTATCCTAACTAAATCAAAGCGATGGTTGGATAATATAAGAATAAAGTGTCATTTTGGTGTATTATCCAATTGAGAATTTCTCGATCTAACATGCAGTGATTTGACCTAACCTATCTAGGCACTTACTTATGGGATGTTGGATTATTGTGACATAGCAACTAATTTTAGGGATTTTTTAGTTCATTAAAATTATACTCATGCATCATGTTTAATTTTATGCCGAACTATAGCATTTGATATAAATGTATGAATTAATGATATTAATTTAGATTTATGTCTTTAAATATCAGCAATATCTTCTGCTTTATTTTCCTCGCAAACGAAACATTAACCAGGATAACTATATTAAGTGGAACACAACATGAACACAATCATGGTCTGCAAAAACCTTAAATCTGTGCTTACGAAGGAATGTCCTCCAGAGCCTGTAACCAACGCAGGACAAGTTACCAAATGTTAGATTAGCGAAGCAAATGTTGCTGAGCCATCCTCTTCTGGTTTCAAGAAGACGAAGAAGTCTACTGGTAAAGCAAAGGCTAAGCCCAAAAATAAAGAGCACCACAATTGACTAAGCAAAAGGAAAAATGTTTTCATTGCAAAGAGGTTGGTCATTGGAAGAGGAATTATCTTCAATACCTCAAGGAGCTCTCCAATAAGAAGAAAGTGAAAAGTAAATCAAATTTACTTATCATTAAATTTTGTTTAGTAGAAGATGATTTTTCACCTTGAATAGTAGATTCAAGTGCCACTAACTATTTTTGTTCTTCTTTACATTAGAATAATTATTGGCAAAACTGGAGGAGGGGTCCTTCACTATACGCGTTGGAACAGGGGATATCGTTTCAGCACGAGCAATAGGAGTAGTTAGACTACAAATAAATATTCATTTTTTTTATTGAACAATGGATGTTTCATTTCCTGGATTTACAAGGAATTTGATTTTTGTATCCAGATTACATGAAAAAGTTTCATAAAGTTTTTTTTTTAATGAGAAATCAGTTATCATTTTAAGAAATGGAATGAATGATTGTTCTGGAATAAATGAAAATGACTTGTATGTTTTAAGACAGTTAATTCATACAATACTGCTTAATACTGAATTATTTAAAGTTGAAAAACAAAAAACAAAACGACAAAAGATTTCTCCAGATGATGACATGTATCTGTGGCATCTAAAACTTCGACATATAAACCTTGATATGATAAATAGACTAGTAAAAAGCGGTTCTTTAAGTCAGTTAGAGATCGGTACCTTACCTGTCTATGAATCTTGTCTGGAGGGTAAAATGACCAAGAGACCTTTTACAAGAAAAAGGGATTAGAGCCACGCAACCATTTGAGCTTATACATTCAGACATCTACGGACCTATGACTGTTAGAGCTAGAGGTGGTTATGAGTATTATGTCACATTTATTGACAACTACTCTAGATACGCGTATGTTTACCTAATACAACGTAAGTTGGAAACCTTTGAAAGGTACAAAGAATTCCGAGCTAAAGTTAAAAATCAATTAGGCAAAACAATCAAATCTATACGATAGAATCGTTGGGGTGAGTATCTCGACCAAGAGTTTGAAGACTACATGGTTGAGCATAGGATCGTATCCCAAGTCACAGCTCTAGGAACACCACAGTAGAATGGTATTGTGGAGAGGAGAAATAGAACCCTGATGGAAATGGTGAGATCTATGATTAGTTTCTCATCATTACCATATTCCTTTTGGGGATATGCACTACAAACAGCAACTTATATACTGAATGTAATCCACTAAAAACTCAAGCCAATATTTCTCAATTATAGGCAAACTAATGCACTAACATATATGTTCTTCATTCTCCATTCACACATCCTTGCCCATTAATCATTTAAGGCCATCAAAAGCACTTAAATTCACCCATAAGCATACTAAAGCAACATGTCCTTCACAAGTTAAATTTATAAAAACACATTCTACACTTTCTTTCTCAATTTCTTTTTATACAACACTACAAATTACATTTAATTTAATATAAATCATGTCAATTTAATTAAACACATATTAATCATACAATTCATCTTCTTGACCGAATTTCAAACATCCAAAATCAACATGATTTCTTGAATTTCTAAGTACCAATTAGCATCACAACTCACATACACCAATTCTAATATCTTATCATACTTCAATTGAAATCTCTACACTAAAATCCACTTAAATCCCTAATTTTAACTTACTAGTTTTCTTGATTTTCACTTTATGATACTCTCTTATAATTTTAACTCATAATTAAATATCACTTCACTTGAATTCAAGCCAAAATCCAAATTAATTCAAAAAGAAAACCAAATCCAACATAGTTTTCATGAATTCAAGCATAACTTACCACTTTCTCATTCTTGATCTTCTTGATTGATATCTTTTCCACTTAGTTCACTTAACAAAAGCTTGAAGGAATCTTGTTCACCTCTTCTTCTTCTTCTTCTTCTTCTTGGCCGAACCTCCTTGCCTCTCTTTCCTTTTTTTTTTTTTCTTCTTTCTTCTCTCGACTTTGCTCTGTCTTTTCTCCTTTGCTTGGCCGGCCACTTCTTGTTCTTATCCACTTTTTATTCTTTTTTTTTTTTTTTGTGAATAACATCTCACCACTTGTCATGCTTATATAAATCCTTACATTTGCTACTTGCCCCTTGACCTTTTAAAATCATAATGTGACCACAATTTAAAATTTAATCACATGAAATTGACCAAAAACCTTTTAGTTTTCAAACTAGTCCACCAATCACATTTCATCTTATTAATTATACCATCCACTAATTCTTGACTTGGCATTTCATGATTGGTTCATTTTTTATTTCACATGGATTGTGCTTCTTTAGGGAGAATTTTTCATATACTAACTCACATCATTCCCATGAAATTTAAATTTTAAAATATTCTATACTTGTCCTTTAATTCCTTAACTCTTGCCCTTAAACTATTTTAGAATTTACAAGAGTGCTATTGGTTAGGGATGATGATAAGCTTTGATTGGTTAAACTCAAATGGAACTCTAATGGCTTGTTGGTTTCTAAACTAGTTTCATAAAAATCCATTCCATAAAAATCCCCTAACTCTTAACTTTTATCTTTCCATATGGTTCACTTTGATTAGTCCACTTGTACACCTCAAAATTTCTAATCCACCTAAATCCATTTACTTTTAAAACACCAATCAATTTAATCCATCTCAAATTACTTTTCCATCAACCAATCAAATTACACCAACTCATTTAAAACACCAATTAAATTGCACCATCTCATGTGTCACCAAATATTTATTATTTGACTTCAAAAAATGTCACTAATACTCCGAACACCTTTCTGAAAATCTCCGGATTCGTCCAATAAATTCTATTATACCACCGTTAATACTTTTAACATTCAATTTACTTATAATAAAGATATATTTATTCACATGTGTACCGTACAATAAATTTTGAAAAAATACATTACAATATCTATACATGTACAGTACAAATTATCGGGAGAGTATATTACACTTTAGCTGTCAAGGTCTTCATAAATGGATCAGCCAGGTTGTCATGCGATGCGATCTTCATCACGGTCATGTCTCTTCTCTGCACTATCTCTATGATGAGATGATATTTCCTCTCTCTATATGCTTCCCTCTTTTGTGGTTTCTCAATTCTTTGGAATTAGCCACAATGCCACTATTATCACAATAAAGTGTAATGGGCTTTTCCAGATCTAGAACCACTTCCAGATAATTTAAAAACTTACGGAGCCATACAGCCTCTTTAGAAGCTTTACAAGCCGCTACATACTCAGCTTCCATGGTGGAATCAACAATGCAAGATTACTTAATACTCCTCCACACTATGGCTCCACCATTAAGGATAAATACAGACCTAGACGTTGATTTCCTAGAATCCTTGTCTAACTGAAAATCAGAATCTGTATATCCTAACGAGATCAAATCTTGTCTAGAATATACCAGCATATGATTTTTTGTTCTTCGAAGATACTTGAGAATGGTCTTCATAGCAACCTAATGATCCAATCCTCGGTTGGACTGATATTTGCTGGCTACTCCCACTGCGAAGCATATGTCAGGTCTCGTGCATATCATAACATACATAAGACTACCTACAACTAACGCATAGGGAATCTGTCTCATATCCTCATTTTCTTAAGGTGTCTTAGGATACTATTCCTTAGACAAGTAAACTCCATGCCTGGAAGGTAAATTACCTTTCTTGGAGTTCTTCATCGAAAATCACATCAGAACCTTATCGATATACGATGCCTAAGACAATGCTAATAATTTGTTCTTGCGATCCATTTTTAACTGAATTCCTAGAATATAACTTGTCTCTTCCAAATCTTTCATTTGGAATTGGTTAGCAAGCCAACCATTTACTTTTGATAACGTTCCTATATCATTACCAATGAGTAGGATGTTATCTACGTAAAGGAACAGGTATACTATTTTCTTGCCAATGATGCGCTTGTATACACAAGGCTCATCAACGTTTTGCTCAAAGCTATAGGTTTTGATAGCAGCATCAAACCTTATGTTCCAAGATCTAGATGTTTGCTTAAGTCCATAAATGGACATTTGCAACTTGCAAACCTTTTGCTCTTGATCTTGGGACATGAATCCCTCTGGTTGCATCATGTAGATGCTTTCATCAAGATTGACATTTAAGAATGCAGTCTTGACGTCAAAATAGGCATATGTGGATAAGAGTATCCTAATAGACTAAAACTTAGTTCACGCCACGATTCCCTCCTTTTAGGTATAACCCTTTGTCATTAGCCTTGCCTTAAAGGTTTCTATTGGATAGTTTCTTTTCTAGTGACCAACCTTGTCGCAGTGCAAAAATTTTCCTTTGGACTTGTCAGTCTTGGTGCCCAGCTTCTTCTTTTGCATAGGCTTTTTCTTCGGTTTAGCCTTGACTTTCCTAGTAGACCTCTTCCTCTTCTTGAAAACTAGAAGACAATGGCTCAACAACATTTGCTTCGCCGATCATACCTTTACTGTCCTTATACATGAACTGATAGGTAGAGAGCTCATTGAGTGAATCTCAACTTGTTCATCTCATAATTGCTCCTAAATTGATCAGAACTCTTCAAAAGAGTTATCAGTATGATGCTCACCTAGGTAGCCTCCATTAATAGTCCCACCACTGACTTCGGTAGTGTTGAAATAGGACATCATTGTCAGGACATGTTCCATAACCGATGCACCCTCCTTCATATGAGCAAGTATTGCGGAACGAACAACTTTGTGCCGCTTTTGCTCTAAGGGTTGTCCAAATATAGCCTGCAATAACTCCATCATTCCAAATGTGGTAGCCATTAACTCGTGTTTCGTAGTAAGCACCTCGATCGTGACGGCCAGTAGAAAAGTACGAGCCTTTTCATCAGTCGAAATCCATTTCTAGTGGGCCTCTTTAACGGCTCTTGACATGTTAGCAACAGGCTCTGAAGGAAGTTCCTCCGTAAGCACAAACTTAACATCTATACAGACCATGATTGTATTCATATTGTGTTTCCATTTTGTGTAATTATCACCGGTTAATTTTTTGTTTGCAATTATAGAAATTAATGCACAAGACATAGCTAAAATAAACATAAATAAAATTAAAATTCATTCAATTCATACATTCATACTATGTACTAAAATTTGGCATAAAATTAAACATGATGCATGTTCAATGAACTAGGAAGATCCCTAAAAGAGTTACGATGCCATGACAATCCAATATACTACAAGTAGGTGCTATCGTAGGGTAGGTCAAATACTTGCATGTTAGATCAAGACATTCTCAATTGAATGATACACCAGAATAACTCTTTATTCTTATATCACTCAATCCTTGTTTAATTGGGATTTTAATTAACTTGTTTAATTTAAATCCATGTAAGTGTAACTTATCGTTCCAAATTTCACGAACCTAACTTGAGAGTTGCTACAGTAGGATAGGTAAATCCTAAAATACGTTCAGAAATCCTATCCGTTAGGAAGTCAACCATGGTATTGACTCTCATGAACACCTTTCGTAGGGAGGACGAAAGTAAGGCCGTCACGAGGCCCCACTCGAGTCTCACGGTGTTGAACTAATGATGAAGACTGTGGGATATAATGTCATATATCCTTTTCCCACTCATATTTGTTGTTTAGGGTTTTTTTTAGCGATGTCTGGTTACTAAACTCTATGTCTCTAGTTTTAACTTAGATCCAATGGCTAATGTAAAATATAAGTCAAATATAAGTCATTAGATATGCTATTAGAATCTAATCTTATTAACATTTAACTAATTATCAATCTTTAACTATTAAAGACTAATCTATTATTTGATTTCAGACTAACTTATTATTTGATTTCTAATTTATGTAAACTATTTATAAGATTAGAAATTAATGTGAATTTACCGAATTTTAAATTATTAAAACTAAATCACATTCTTGGGTCCAATTATTATTAAGGCTTTAATCAAATTAATCTTACTAAGTTATTGGGTCCTAACTATTCTAATTAATTATACATTTTAATTAAATGGATTAGTTTAATTAATCAGTATTACCAAGTTTTTTACTCCTAAAAACTAAACTTATTATTTAATTGCCAATTATGTTGGTGTTTACTATTTTAATCTTAATTAAAATAAAACATATAATATATGGCAATTATGTATGACATGTTATAATGCAACTGTAGGTACATCTAATATAAATGATATATTAATGTATGATCATACTTAATCATTCATCACATAAATATAGAGCATACATAGATGACTGAGTGAATTGGGTTATCTAACTTAAACAAATCTAATTACAAAATATTATCCAAGGCATTCATTGGTTTTCTTGTAATTCTTCGTCCTCAAGTCCACCACTTTTCGTATTAAGCTCCTATCAAGTCCAACTTGATTTGTTTTGAATGACCTATCTCATGGTCTGGGCCCTAAGGCCCATCACTTAAAAAATCAGTAAGGTATGGTTGTCCATGAAGCCCATCAAACTGCCCCATTGCAAGCCTTAAGTCTGCATACACGAAAAAAATTAAGTGTAGCGATCGCGGACGCTTAAAGCCATCTACATTATTTCTATGGGCTGCCATCTTTTATATCAAGGCTCACGCATTACCCTAACATATATATGAGGTCCAAACGAGTCCCAAAACAACCCTAGCACGCGCGAAGACCTGGTTACCAGTAGCGACAGCCTCGCATAAACTTGGTACGCTCAGCTTTCGCGCGCAGTCGTGAATCTTGCACTTGGGCAGTTTTTGTGCAGTTTTTTGCTTCGATTTTATGCCATTTTTCAGGAAAAATATTCAACCACAGTTTCCAGAAAATATAAAGCAAAATCGCCCGTAAAAAAATCCACAAGAGCAGCCCCCAAAACGCTGCAGCCGCTGCTGAGCGCATAGGGGCTATTGCCCATTGCTGTTTTCCCTTTTTTTCTGTACTTATCGTATTTATGTACTCCTCGAGCCATATAGAATAATACAAAAAAATACAATACAAAAAAAAATTACAAAGACAACAGCCATATACATATGCGATTAGGTCAAAAATTTTGTGAAAAATAAACCCAATTCACCATAACAATTTATGATCATCTATGATTATATACTAACAATTAAATATCTACATCATACAACATTTAGATGGTGCCTACACATATCATACTTATCAAGGAATCAAAAATAAAAAGAATCATGAAACAAAAAAGATTACATATTTCTTTTTTGTATATATACAAAAATCAAGAACCAAAGGCTCTGATACCAATTGTAGGGAAAAATCAATTTGATAAAACACGCAGCGGAAGGATTTGGGTTTTAAAATTTTTCCATTTGTTTGAAACACTTTACAAAATCCTTTTTTTTTGTACATATGCGAATAGAAAACTATTTGTAATACATTTGTAGTCTCTCTTGATTCTTTTATTCCTTTGACACCACTATGTTTTCCGAACTATGAACCGTGGTCTGAAAATACGTGTGTCGGCACGTCACAGATGTAGAGATGGAGAAGAGAAAAACAAGCGAAGAAGATAATACATTTGTCTTCCTATGGCTAGCCGTACCCTGTAAGAAAGCAAAAAAAAAAAAAAATTTCTTTTTCTTTTCTTTTGTTTGGCCGAACCCCTCTAGCTTTTGTGTCTAGAGTTTTCTTATTTCACTTCCTTGCTTTTTCTGATATAAAGACTATTTTATATCAGTATCTAGGGTTTAGGTTTTGACTAGATCAAATAGAGTTTTAAATTCTATTTTATTTGGTCACTTATAGAGATTCGAACTCTTTACCTTTAGGAACTTTTAAATAATCTAATTATTTAATCCTCCCTTTTATTTTGTCAAGGTTAGATATCATAACCTCTTATTTAATAATTAAATTAATAATGCTAAATTATTAATCTTTATTTAATTATTTAAATGATTAATTAAATATTCGTATTATTTAGTAAATACTCTTTAATTAATTTGTATTACTTTTGTAACACTATTAATTAGACTATCCAATTAAATTACCGTGAACCTTGTTACCAACAACCATAAGGGCTAACAAGGGGACCTAATGGACCTACAATTTTGAGCTCTAATAATACTTAAAAATATTAATTAAAACTCTTCAATCAATATTCCATAATTATTAACCTCGGAGTTACTTCACTACAAACCCGAGGCTGAACTTTCGAAACTGCAGATATTTTATATAACTTGAAATCTCAGTGTCCATCGATATAACTATTTGCATATGGTGTGATCCTCCACAAGTAGTTCATAATTAGAGTTTGGTCATAAAGTCCGTTATACCCCTTTAATTATATCTTTTCCTTTAAGCATCGTTGATTCTCTAATGAACAATTAAATCTCATCTCCCTTATGGAAGAATGAGAGGTCTCATAATTGTTCAAGCCCTGAATCAACCTTTAAGAGAACTACTCATCTACTTTGTTTACGAATGAGTGGATTCCTATATTGTGTTCAGACCTTACCAACCACAAGCCAAACCAAAACTCCAAAATACGGAGGTATTGATCGAGAAAACTACAATCGACCTCACTCATGGTAAATCAAAAGCACGATCTAGCCTGAAGAAGTCGATAAGACACTCATGATTAAGCTTACCCATAAATAGCCATCATTTGTCAATATAAATAAATCTCATCTACTAACAGATCTTGGTGAGAGATTTATATAAATCGTGGCCCAATTCTATATGATTTCATCATATAAGGTGCCTCCATTTTCATGTCAACTATATCAGCAGTTTAGGATAAGACCACCGTACACTACAGAAGCAGTCTAGGATTTACCAGCTACGATACCCATAAATGTTTCTCTACAATGCAAATGCATCAACCACCACTTTAAACAAGCTAATAAAGGCTAAGGAATGCAAAACATTAATTCAAAACTAAGTTATGTCATTCAACTAATTGTGTCATATGTTAAGTGATCAGATTAAATATGTTATGTTTTTATCTCCTTTTATCTTATCTTTTGATATTGTTTTCAAGTGAATTTGGCTGGTTTAATGTGTGTTTTGTACTGGTGCAGGTTATGTTCAATTATTAGGGAAGATATGGCAAAGTTGGAAGAATTGAAGATTTGCTTGTGCAGACCTATCATGTTTAGAAGGCTGCCATAAATTTCACATGATAAACTGGATTGCAAGCCTTATATTTATGGAAAGTCTAGAAGTCTAGTCTCTGGAAAATTTTATGGTTTATGATTCCAAGTTTTCTAGAGGAAGTTATACTCGTTTTCGTATCTGTACGCAGTCCAGCGTGATTTTGGCCAGTGAGTACCGTGACCTTGGTCTTGCGACCAAGGGTCACGAATAGGGGTTGTGATAGGGCATCTGTTGCTATAATTTTAGCCGAGTATAAAAGGAAAAGTGGAGAAAAAGAAGGGGGTTCGGCCACTTTGAATGAAAACTTGTCCAGAGACTGGAGAAACTACAACAAACACTCTCACTTCATCTTTTCTTGGTTCTTCTTATTAAAGACACAAGATTCAGACAAAGTCATCATCTTCATCAATCATTCCATTGGAGAAGACGAAGTATAAAAGAAGAAGGAGTTTTAGCCGGACCAAAGCGGGATTTCTTCATTATTTGTGCTTCTAGAATGGGTTTTATTTGTTCTTTATCTCTCTTCTTTGTTTTGATTGTTGTTATGTTACTAATTCATAGTTAGGAGGTCAATGGACCAAGATTGAGGTTTTAGAGTTTGTAATTAACTATAACCTTTTATTATATTTCAAGAGCTTTATTTATTAGATATACAATTCTATTGATTGTATTTCTTGTTGTTTGCACTACGAGAGTTTATTGCATGAATGTTGAATTATAATTGATAAGAATATTATAGCTTATTTGAGAGATCATTAGGTTATAATTGAGTTTAATTGAATTCTAATAAATATTGAGTAGATTGATTAAGGCATGAGAATGCTTAATTAACCAATAAATTAGACTTGATAATGGGTTTCTAATTAATTTCACTCTAGGATCAATAGGTGGAATTAATTAGAATTACAACATCAATGCATGAACAATATAATTTGACGTGCCATTATTACGGTTAATTCACTTCTTTGAAATATTGTGATTAAATAGTCAATTGTAATACCCAGACTTATGATTAGGACCATTCAACCACCTAACGTTTTCTTACCCTTAGCCAAGTGTGTTTGTTTGTTAATTTCTTTAATTATACTTTTATTCTCGTAATCCAAAACCATCAAAATCTTGATTTCAGTATTCTTTAGTTTAACATCTTTAGCATTAGTATTAGTTAACCTACCACTTCCATGTGGATTCGACCCCATTCTTACGAGACTTTATTACTTCGACATATCTTGCACTTGAAATTTTATCTCACGCGTTGTGAGCGTGTCATTAAGTGTAAGCCAATAGTAAAAATATCTTAGCTTGAAAACAACCACACTCAAATGTCATAGATAGAATTCGTCTCAACTCTAAGCCTCACATAGTACTGCTTAATTTCACTTAGAACCTAGGTGACACTCTTATCAAACATATGTGAATAGAAGTTATGCACAAGAAAATCAAGATAAATCACATATAAAATTTACAGAATAAAAGCTCAATTTTATCAAAATATATCTCATGAATGGAATCAAAAACTAAGAATGTAGGTAAAGCATATCATATACCTTCACTTCCAAGTTAGACTTCCAGAAAGATCAGTTAGGTTTTTACCTTAGTTATAACATAAACTTAGGTGAATGGTTAAGAATAATGGGATAGGATGATGAAGAACTTTAGATCACATCAAGACAATTACTCGGGATATTTCAACACCATGACCAACTTTCTTGGATTAAATTTTTGGCATCCAAGCTTCTATAATTTGTGCTTCATCTTCTTACTCCCTTTGGAGTAATTTTGAACTTTTTGAACCACAACTTTAAATCATACAGTTTTCTTTTTCTTTTCTTTTATTTTCACTTGTTTTTTTATTTAATTTCCCTTACTTTTTTTTTCTTTTTCTTTTTCTTTTTTTCGAATGAGTCTAGTGCAATCTTTGATTTAATATATACCATTAATCAATGGTGGAACTTGTTGGTCGGTTTTCACAATAAAAAATAATAATAAACCTTGCAAGTATAAAAATCGTGAAGATAGTATATTAGACAAGTAAGGATCGATCTCACAGAGAATTATTTATAAACTAAAGCTTTGAATTTAAAAGAAATAAATTTCCTAAAC
Organism: Xanthoceras sorbifolium; assembly: GCA_003430845.1. Lineage (NCBI taxonomy): Eukaryota > Viridiplantae > Streptophyta > Magnoliopsida > Sapindales > Sapindaceae > Xanthoceras > Xanthoceras sorbifolium. The sequence goes on from CM010608.1 coordinate 31,722,458, forward strand.
CTAGACACATTTCTTTTCCTAAACCTAGACACACTAAAACTCTAATCCTAACTAAAATAGAAAATAAAGACTTTGAATGCAACAGGTATTCCACACACATGCACAAACACTTACGGGGTTTGAAAAAGATTTGAAAACTCAAAAATTAAGCAAGTAATTAATAAAACGCAGCAAAAAGAATTGATGAGAAAAATCAATGTGAGAAACACTAGTTAGAACCCTCTATCCACCACTAAACAATTCTTCAATCCACAAACAATAATGAAGATTAAATTTCAACAAAGATGATGAAGATATTTATAACAATGTGATGGTGTCTCACTCAGGTTGTATTGATTATCTCTTAAGTCGTATGTGATGCGCATGGTGTCTACGTCAAAATTTGTATTCCAAACTATAACCTAGCATGGTGTCTACTTAGATTTAATAACCGGAACCCATTAAACCAAGAGAATATGAATATCTCATGAACCCTAGAACATGGTGTCTATCCTAAGTATTCACAACTTAATTAGGTCGTAGTTAATCAATTATTGCAAACAACAACATGTTCGTTTGGTGTGTGAACTCTATTCTTCAACATACAATTCTAAAATATGCTTCTAAGGTAATCAAACAAAGAAACAAAATCTAAGAATAAACAATTCTTATAGAGCAAGTAAAATTATCATGTAAGAGAAAAATAATACTTCATTAACACATGTTTATGGAATTAAAATCATGTTTAGGGCTTCAAGAGAACCCTATCTAATAAAGCGTTTAGCTAGACGTAAACATAATTGAAAACAAATAAAATATCTAAAGAAAAGAAAGGTAGAAAAAGAATGTTGCTCGTGATCTTCAATCTCTAATCTTTTATGCTCAATTATGCAGAAAAAAAGCTTCTTATTTATAAGTGATGTAGTGTCCTTGTAGTCTTCAAACTTGATTAAGCTTGGAATCCAATTTATTAGAAATTCATGTGTCTCTAGGAGAAAGAATCCTTTATAAAATTGACTTCTTCTTTCCTAAGAACAACAATAATTAACTTCTAATTGTGTTAGGAAAGTCTTGATCTTCATTTGAATTGATCCAAGTTAAGACTCCCATTCCTTGCTCAAAAAGAACTCTTCTTTAGCTGATTGAAGAGCTGTCGTGACCATTGTCGCGACCCTTACCCAACTCGCACGTGATTTCGCATGGTTCTTTAGTTTCAACTGACTGGACTATGCACTGGTACGGAAATGGACATAACTTTCTCTAGAAAACTTCAAATCATGAACCATAACATTTATCAAAAATAAGACTTCTAGATGTTTTTAGAAATATAAGGTGCACAATCTAATTCATTATGTGGAATTTATGGTGGCTTCCGTAACATGACAGGTATGCACAAGAAATCTTAAAAATCACCATTTTGAACTCGATTTCTTCTTAAGTGCTAATCTCTACAAGAACTCAATAAAAACATTAAAAAGACCATTGTCTCCAAGAAAACATAGCAATAAATATAGGAATTAAGAGTCTCAAATATGTATATTTATCAACCTAATAAATACTCCCAAACCTATCTTTTGCTAGTCCTCGAGTAAAACAAGACAACAACCTAAAAATAAAAAATAAGTTTAATCTAAACCCAGGCCACTTTCATAGGGAACACAATAGCATTTAGCATATGCTAGAAACCTTTAAACCCCTAGATGTCTCTAGTAGAATAAGGTATAATCTCCTGAGGGTTTACCAGTTACGACACCCACAAACATCACTCTGCGATGCCAATGTGTTAATAACCACTTTAAACAAGCTAATAAAGACTAGTGAAAGCAAAAAAACCACTAATTCAAAAAATAAAATATGTCATTAAAGTAATTGCACCATGTGTTAAGTGTAAGCCTCTATTCAAAACATCTTAGCTTTAAAGTAACCTTATTCAAATGTCATGGATAAAATTCATCTCAACTCCAGGTCCTCACATAATAACTCTCAATGCCACTCATAACCTAGGCAACACTCTCAACAAACATAAGCGAGTAGAAGTTTTGCACAAGAAAATCAAATTATATATCGCATATGAATATAAAATAGAATGGACCATATATTTTTATACAAAGGATCTCATGAATGGAATTAGATACTAAGAATATAGATAGAGCACACTACTTACCTCCACAACAAAACTAGAATCTCCAAAAGATCAGTTTGGACTTCGTTTTTGGTTGTAACGTGGCCAAGGGTAAAGGATTAAGAAAGAAGCGGATGGGAAATAAAGAACTTAAGATCACATCAAGATACTTGTTACTTTTGACAAATAGGTTGCTTTTCGTTTCTATTTTTAATTTCTTGGCATCCAAGCTTTCCAATTTTCATCATTTTTGATCTTTTGATTTCTCTTTCTTTTATTTTTCTTCTTTTTCTTTCATATATATATATATATATATATATATATATATATATATATATATATATATATATTTTCGAGAGAAATCTATCGACATAACTCAATTTGCTTATCGATGATTTTTTCCTTTTATATTTTGGAATATGCCTTTTTATGAGCTTTACTTTTTGTCTTCTCTTCATATCACCTCAATGTGATCCTAAGTTATACGGTATGGCTTTGCATTATGTGTGTATGGTACTGTGACGTCATTGTTCACGTGTGGAACCTACTGGCGGTGCCCGCTGTGACTGTTCACGTGTACGTCACTGCTGACGCATACGGACTGTTGACGTCACTGCTTATGCATACGGTACTGTTGATGTCACTATTCACTAGCGGACCCGCCAGTTACTGTTCACGCTGTCATTTTACTGTTTATATGCACGAACTGTTCATGTGTACAATACTATTTATTATATACTATTCACGTGTACGGTATTATTCACAGGTGGCGCTCACATCTTCAATTTAATTCACTAAGACTCTTCAATTATGCACAAACTCTTATTACCTGCACACTTGAATAAAAACATTAAAAAAAACCGATAATTACCCGAGAATGGAACACAAATAAGTGAAGAAAGGTACTAGTGAAGGTCCATTTTTAATCAAGAAATGGAGCCAACAAATACCCCCAAACCTATCTTTTGCTCGTCCTCGAGCAAAATCGGAACGAAACAAAAAATGCAAACAAAATGAAAAGAAAACAAAATAACAAATAACTAAAAACAAAAAAACTAGCCTAAACCATTTTCGTAGGTAACACGATGGCACTTAGCATGTGCCACAAGCCTTTAAACCCCTAGGTGTCCCTAGTGGACGAGTTATAGTCTCGTGAGGGTTTACCAGCTACGATACCCACAAACGCATCTCTAAACATTGAGGAACAATTAATTTGTCAAATAAAACACAATCCAGTAAGATCAAAGTTAGCAAAAGTAACAAGTAAAATTCGAATGCATCCACTCTCAGAATTTTGCACCACTTGCCACGCACTATGCCAACACTCTAAGAATCTTAAAATGAAAACAATTGTGTTCAAATAACCAGGATGAAATTCGCCTCGACTCTAAATCTCTCAGGATAATTCTCTCGAAAATCGCTCAGAACCTAGGCAACACACTCATCAAACACATGCGGAAGGAATTTATGCTCAAAGAAGTACTAATATACATCGCATGTGAAAATCAATTAGAATACGCTATTTTATCGCAAATATATCTCATTGAAGGAATCAAATATTATGAATAAGATATCAATATGAAAACCTCTACATTAAAGTTAGACTCCCCAAAAGATCAGTAGGTCTTAATAAAGGTTGTAATGGGACTATTGGGTGATGGGTTTAAGAAAGAAATGGATAAAGAAATGCAAAAGCTTTCGATCAAATTAAGAGATTACATAATATTTTTCAATAAATGGACCATTCTCTTTTCTTTTTCAATTCTAATGCCACAATGCTCGCATGATTCCTTTCATTTTTTTTTTTTTATATATAATTTTTTTTTTTCAACAATAGCAACATTTACCTTGGCATATTTCATATGCACTTCATCCATGCAATTATTCTCTTTTCTTTTCATCTTAAAATGATTCAAGCTAAAAGGGTAAGGTTACTTCATATTCAGAGCTTGGTTTTGGATTTATGTAGGTGACGAAAGAAAAAGCTTCTAAGTGTTTCGCTTCAAAATGGTTATTGGAGCACACACAAGGGTAGGATGAATATTTGGCTTTTTAGTGGTTCAACATACATAGCCTACATCACATCTAACAGGGAGGACCAACTAAAACATAGGATAAACACATGATATCTTTGATGTTGTTCAAAATATTCAATGCAAAACCTAAATGAAATCAAACTAATCAATCCAAATTGAAGATAAGTGTGTATAGAGTAGAAACGAAAATACCCTCTCAAATAACAACATATAAGCTTAAAACCTCACTGGGTAAGTCTCAACTATTTATCCTAGTTGATCGAACATGGCATGTTTTCACAAAAAGCTAAACAGGGTGTAACACAATGCGATGCAAACATGGCATAAAAAAAATCTGAATGGTCCCAAACAAATTAAAACTCATTAAAAAAGCTAACAATTATGCTGCAACGGAAAGCGTACACATGACAATAATAAAAGTTTAAAAATGTTCAGAATCTACATTAAACACACTATACACACCCTAGACACTGACTAAACACTGACTAAACGTACGTCGCGTTGTTATACCTAAGTCTTCTAAACGCAAAATGCGTAGAAAGAAAGTATAGGTTTCCAGCCGATATACGTCAACTAACCACAAGCAAAACATAAGAAAAATTAAAAGAAAACAAACAACCAAAAACCACCCCCAAACCTAAGATAAACATTGTCCCCAATGTTTTAAAACCTTACGTACGAGGAAAATGGGCTTACAAAGAAATAAAAACTAAAAACAATCTAACTAGACACACAAACAAAAATATAAAGAAAACAAACACAACCAAACACTTCAATAATATTTACAACTAACCAAACTTCACCCGAACTTCGAAATTTTCAACACAAGGCACAGCACTTCAAATAAGCTCATGGGCAAGGGTTACCAAATACTAAACTACAAGATTTAAACAAATGGAGAAAAAATTAAAAATAAAGAAGAAAAAAAATATACAGATTTTACCTCATCGCTTGTGCTTTCGCCCACCTGCCCCATAATTGGTATCTCCTCATCAGCTTACCGCACCATCCTAACCAAATGACTGGAAGAGAAAACGACTCTCCCAGCACTGCATACCTTGAATGGGAAGGTATCTAGTTAAGGCCCAAGTGCGGTGGCTGCTCAAAAGGCGGAGGTGGTTTGAGCTTCCCTTCTCCGAGGTCTACAGAAAAGTATGTATCTTGGTGGCTTTCTTCTTTTGTAGTGGTACTCTGGACAAGACAAATCTCAAACGGCTCTGAAAAGGTAGATGTATCATCTTCATGTAACTGGCTCTTGCTCCCTTCTATCTCTACTTGATCAACCCAAATCAGCTGCTCAATTTGCTATTCGATTTCCACGGCCGTTTCATTGCATTGCACCATAGGATATGGTTCGTGCTCTTGCCATTGGATCTTTGTAGCTAATTGGTTGCTTTGAATCGTCAAGCTTTGAGCATCTGCTTGAGTCCGTTGAGTGACTTGGTCACTATGCTGAGTAATTCGGGCATGGCTCCCGGCAAATGGATTGCCCACCTGACAATCAGTACTAACATGCAGCCCTCCATATAAGAAACATCTCAGTGGTGCTCCATAGTCTACAGTCGGGTAGGGGTTGTTCTGTTGAAAGTATAGATAGTTCTTATGCTGTTGTTCCTCAGAACGGCTCTCAGCAAACGGATTGCCCACTTGACAATCAGTACTCACATACGGCCACCCGCATAAGAAACAGCCCAAAGGTGCTTCATAGTCTCTAGTCGCCACTTCCTCGGTAAGCTCAAGTGCCTCATACCAAGAATACATTTCCTATACAGAAAAATAAAAACAAAATTAATAAAAAATAAAATATATACAAATCCAAAGTAGCTATAGACCTAATCGGTATTAATATCAACACAACTAAAATATCCCCAGCAATGGCGCCAAAAATTTGTTACGCCTTTTTGTACCTACAAGTATACGGGGTCGGCACAAGTAATAAAGTGTAAGTAAATTATCGTCTCCACAGGGATATTTAGGTGTTGAGTACTAAAATTAACCAAATCTATATCTATTTGAATAAATCAAGAATGGTTTGTAAGAAGTGGTTAAAGATGAAAATACATAAATATAAAAATAATGCAAACAACCAATATGAGAGATTAACTAGGGTATTTGAATTCACCTAATCTATCCAGTTGAGTTTCATGAAAGCACATTATTACAATTTAATTATCAATATTGATGATCGTGTTTATCTAATTTAACCAACATATTTTCTCGAACTATGCCGGAGTTATTATTATACATCAATATCTATCTCTCGATGATTATCGCATGCATAACAATTTATTAAGCATCATAAACACATATAATGATCACACAAGTAAATTAGCATATCTCTATCTAATTTTACCTATGATCAACATTACATCGAGCACGTTATGGGTGTCACCTCTCAATTCATAACACACAACCATAATATCAATTAAATGCAGGCCATTACATTCAAAAGCATTAAGATTAATAATGTCACTCAACAAAATAATAATCAATCACAATAAATCAAACTATCAATCCATTCAACTTTCAAGGAAAAAATTCATCAAAACCCTAACTTACAAGTTTAAATCATAATCAAATATATATAACCAAACATGTTTTTCAATAATAAAATAGAGTTACAAGCAAGAAAATAAAGAAGGAAAGGGATAGAAAAACTCTAAGTGCGATGAACTCTCGTTCTCCTCCTGTTGCAAATTCATCTAGCTTCCACTTTCTCCAAATCGAAGCTTGATGATGAGAGTTTGGCTCAAGGATCGAATCTGAATCTGCCTTGTCTCCAAGGTGATCTTCTTCTCCCCCTTTGCCTCTTCTTCTCTCCCTTTGTCTCCTCTTGATGGTTTGTTTTATGAAAATTCTGGATATTTTTAAACGAAGGAAAGGGGGATATTTATAAGAAAATCTTGGGTACAGTTCGGGTACTACTCACGTATACGTCATTGCTGACGTATACGGTACTTATGACGTCACTACTTATGTATACGGTACTGTAACGTCACTGCTGACGTCACTATTCATGAGCGGTACCCACCAAGTACTGTTCACGTATACGTCACTGCTGACGTATACGACTGTTGATGTCACTATTCACGTTGTCATTTTACTATTCATATGCACGACTGTTCATGTGTACGATACTATTTATTATATACTATTCACGTGTACGGTACTGTTCACAGGTGGCGCTCACATCTTCAATTTAATTCACCAAGACTCTTCAAGTATGCATAAACTCTTATTACCTGCACACTTAAATAAAAACATTAAAAACAACCGATAATTACCCGAGAATGGAACACAAAAATGTGAATAAAGGTACTAGTGAAGGTCCATTTTTTATCAAGAAATGGAGCCAACAAGTAGGGCTATGAACGTGCAATGGATTATGATGCAAAAACCCTTATGCAAATACTTTAGTAAAGAATTAGTGATCAAAGTATAGCATGTAAGTGTCCATTAGCAAGCAAAAGTGGCATATTAACTCCAAAAGCAAATATTTCAAAAACTGCAACATTTCGGATTTGAACTATATCGTCAAAAACACTCCATAGATTCAGTCTAAATTTAATATCCTTAAAATAGACATGAAAATACACAACTTTCATTTAGAAAATACCTTGGAATTCGTTTTGGAACATAGTGAAAACTGTCCTAGAAAACAGACTACGCGCAAAAATCACGAAACAGGGCATCGCCGCTGACCTTTGGTTGAAGAAATGATCATAACTTTTGAGTTTCAATCTAGAATTTTATGTTCTTTATATATTCGGAATCGTAACAAAAAAACAAAGAACACATCATGGGCGAAAAAATTTATTTCCTCACCAAAAGGTACAGTTTTTATAAAACAATTGCCTTAAAATATTTCAAAACAGGGCACTTTTCGCAAAGTTAAAATAAAGACACGAAAAAATAGAAACAAAAACGAATCCAGCCCCAAACCTAATCTAAATATTGTTCTCAATATTTATATGATATGAAAATGCATGAACAATGAATAAACGAAGCATGAAAGGTATGAACTCTAAACACAAAAACTAAAGACAACAAAAACTAGAAAAAATAAAAACAAAAACTATGTTAAATTGGAACAAATTACCTAGGTGGGTTGCCTTCCACCAAGCACTTTATATAATGTCTTGGCTCGACGGATTCATTTGTGACTCAACTTGAATCACATTTGGTCTCTTGAGGTGGTACCTCGAGCTTCACATCACTCTCACAGATTGTGAATGCTACAGTATTTGTTTCTCGAGTTTGCAACTCGCAATAATTTTTCAACCGATGGCCATTCACCTTAAATGTATCCCCCATCTTATCATCATGATTTTTAGCTGCACCATGAGGAAAAACATTAGTGATTATGAAAGGTCCAAACCAACGAGAACGAAGCATACCCAAAAAAAGTCGAATGCGTGAATTGTAAAGCAAAATGTTTTGTCCAACAGCAAAAGTCTTCCTTTTTATCGCTTTATTAGGAAACGCCTTTGATTTCTCCTTATAAATCCTTTCACTCTCATATGATGTATCCCTTATTTCTTCGAGTTCATTAATTTTTAACTTCCTTCTATCACCAGGAAGCGGTTTCAACTCCACATGTGGTGTTTTTATTGGAGGGGTGGACACTATCAATTTAATTGCCTCATGTAGCTCGTCATCGTCAATTTTCATCAGGGGACAGAGGTCTGCGCGAATTGGTTGCATGATCTGGAGGTCGTGCACGCCTCAATTGTTTTGTTCTGTTTTTGAGCGAATTGTGTGTGCAAGCTGTGGGTCGCGCCAACAAGTCGCAGTGTCCACTGTTCGAGCATCCAGCAGGCTGTAAATCAGTACTTTTTCGAGCACGATTGTCCCTTGTAATGTATCCAAATTTTCTTGAACCACCTGGTCTAAAATATCCACAAAAAAACAAGGACCCTCATTGTTAGGATACTTAATAGCATCAAAGACATTAAACTTTATCGTTTCCTCATTCATGGACATTATGAGCGTTCCTTCTTGTAGTTCTAATAAAAGGTCTTCCAATAATTATTGGTAAATCTTTTCCAGGAATGGGTACTTCCTCCATTTCGAGTATTAGAAAATCTACTGGAAAAATCAACTCATTGACTTTTACTAACACATCTTCTAGCATTCCCTTTGGATATCGAATTGATTGATCAGCAAGTTGCATGCTTAGAGAGGTCTCCTTAAGTTCCCCTAGTTTAAAGACCCAAAAACAGAAAATGGCATTAAATTTATTGAAACATCTAAATTATGTAAAGCACATTCAAACCTTTGAGTCCCTATTATGCAAGGGATCATAAAACTTCCTGGATCCTTGAGTTTTGGAGGTAATTTGCGTAGAAGCACTGCAGAGACTTCTTCACTCGAGGCTATCGTCTCTTGTTATCTGAATTTTCTTTTGTTGGTACACCAATCTTTGAGAAATTTTGCATATCTTGGAGTTTGTTTGATTGCATACAGTAGAGGTATGTTTAGTTGCACTTTTCGGAACGTCTCGAGGATGTCTTTTGTTGCTTGCTCTCTATTGGCCTTCAGATATTTGCCAGGATATGGTAATTGTGCAATTATTTCATCACTTAGGTTGGTGATTACCTTATCCTTTTCTTTTAGGATCTTTTTCCTTGGTGACACTTTTTGAGAGATTTCAGTTTTAGGTTGAGGTGCGTCCTCTTTTTCTTTGAATTCTTTCTCTACTTCGACTTCCTTCTCGACCTCTCCTAGTTCTTTACCACTTTGGAGTGTGATAGCTTATGTTGATTCAACATTACCTTTTGGATTTTGAATTACTTGACTTGGAAGCCTTCCAAGGTCTCTTTCGTTTAATGCAGTCGCAAGTTGTCCCATTTGGTTTTTGAGATTTTTGATAGATTGTCTTGTCTCCTGTGCAAGATTTTGGATAGATTGTCTTGTTTCCTGCACAAATGAGGCATGGGTCTTATTCATAGTTTCAATTAATTCCTCGATTGTCTTACCTTGTTTAGGAGGTGGATTGTATTGGTTTTGCTCATGAGGTTGTTGTGATGTATTTTGATTGTTCCTCCATCCAAAATTTGGATGTTGTCGCCATTCTGGATTGTATCTGTTAGAGAATGGATCGTTCGTTGATCTTTGTTGTTGCATATAATTTGCTTGACCCATCTCTTCACCACTACCACCTATCAGTGGGCATGATTCCTATTAATGTCTCGGACATGTGTACATACCGTACAAATTTGAGCTTTTATTACTTTCTGCAATAGATTAATCAAGTTAGCAAGTTGGGAACCGCTGTCATTCTTACTTACCTCATATACACCAGCAAAAGATGGAGGATCTCTTTGGTAGTTGAATTGTTGAGAGTTATCAGAAAAACTCCAAAACACCTGTCTAACTTCCGTAGCACTCTTAAAAAGTGAAACAAAAATTAAAAATCTAAAAAGAAAAACCAAAAGAAACGAAGGGGGAAAAAAATACAAATCATGAAGATAGTATAGTTGACAAGCAAGGGTCGATCCCACAGAGAATTATTTATAAACTAAAACTTTGAATTTAAAAAGAAATAAATTTCCTATACCTAGAAACACTAAAACTCTAATCCTAACTAAAATAGAAATAAAGACTTTGAATCCAACAAGGATTCCACACACACATACACTTAGGGGGTTTGAAAAATATTTGAAAACTAAAAAATTAAGCAAGTAATTAATAAAAACGCAGCAAAAAGAATTGATGAGAAAAATCAATGGGAGAAACACTAGTTAGAACCCTCTATCCACCACTAAACAATCCTTCAATTTATAAATAATAATGAAGATTAAATTTCAATAAACATGATGAAGATAATCACAACAAGGTGATGGTGTCTCACTCAGGTTGTATTGATTCTCTCTTTGCTCGTATGTGATGCGCATGGTATCTACTTAGATTTAATAACTGGAACCCATTAAGAACCAAGAGAATATGAATATCTCATGAACCCTAGAACATGGTGTCTATCCTAAGTATTCACGAATTAATTTCCCTTAATTAGATCGTAGTTAATCAATTATTGCAAACAACAACATGTTTGTTTGGTGTGCGGACTCTATTCTGCAACATAGTATCCTTAAACATGTTTCTAAGGTGATCAAGCAAAGAAACAAAATCTTAGAATAAACAATTTTTATGGAGAAATTAAAATCATCACGTAAGAGAAAAATAATACTTCATTAACACATGTTTATAGAATTGAAATCATATTTAGGGCTTCAAGATAGCCCTAACTAATAAAGAGTTTAGCTAGACATAAACATAATTGAAAACAAATAAAATATCTAAAGAAAAGAAAGGTAGAAAAAGAATGTTGCTCTTGATCTTCAATCTCTAATCTTCAATGCTTAATTCTGCAGAAAAAACTTCTTATTTATAGGTGATGTGGTATCCTTGTAGTCTTCAAACTTGATTAAGCTAGGAATCCAATTTATTAGAAATTCTAGTCTCTAGGAGAAAGAATCCTCTGTAAAATTGATTTCTTCTTTCCTAAGAACAACAATAATTAACTTCTAATTGTCCTAGGAAAGTCTTGATCTTCATTTGAATTTGATCCAAGTTAAGACTCCCATTCCTTGCTAAAAAAGAACTCCTCTTTAGCTAATCGTCGCAGCCTATGGGTCGCACACCCAACTCGCTCGCGATTTTACGTTCTTTGGTTTCAGCTGACTAGACTGCGCACTGGTATGAAAATAGACATAACTACTCTAGAAAAGTCCAAATCACAAACCGTAAAATTTACCAGAAAAAAGACTTCTAAATATTTTCAGAAATATAAGGTGCTCAATCTAATTCATTATGTGGAATTTATGGCGGCTTCCATAACAAGACAGGTTTGTACAAAAAATCTTTAAAACCACCATTTTGAACTCTATTTCTTCTTAAGTGGTAATCTCTCCAATAACTCAACAAAAACATTAAAAAAACCATTGTTTCCAACAAAACATAACAATAACTATAGGAATTAAGGGTCACAGATGTATATTTATCGATCTAACAGAACTCACCTTATGTATTCTTCATTTAATTACCTTGTCATGATCTCAAGCTATACGGTATAGCCAAATCATATGTTTCATGGGTTAGGATAATGTAGGTGATTAAATAAAAGGCTTAAGTGTTTGGGTTCAAATGGATTTATGGCGCATATAAAGGGTAAGGAAAACATAAGCCATTTTTAGGAGTATGAAACACACATAGCCTAACATCATGTCTAAAGGTCCATCAAACTTAAAAGCAAAGGCAAATAACATGTTACCTACAAAGAGATGAGTTTATTAGCATTCAATGCGAAAAATTAATGAGATCAAGCTACAAACTTAAGAACGAAATTAATGAGTGTTTAAGAGTAGAAACAATAAAATCTCTCTTAAAGAATGGCATTGGCTCAATTAGCTCACAAGGTCAGTCTCCACTGTTCTTCTCCAATCATTCAATTATGGTATATTGTCCACCAAAATACTAATTGTAGGGCTGTATAAGTGCAATCGATTGTGACGTAAAAACCTTTATGAAAATACTTTAGTAAAGAATTAGTGATCAAAGCATATCATATAAGTCTCCATTAGCAAGCAAAAGTGATATATTAACTTAGAAAACAAAAGTTTAACAAACTGCAGAATTTCAAATTTGACCTTCGTCTAGTTTTCAGTGAATATATTGAAACATACGTTCGTAGATTTTGACGAAATTTTATATCCTGAAAATGGACATGAAACTAGAAAACTTTCATTCAGAAAAAAATCCCCAAATTTATTTTAGAATGTTGTGAAAACTGACGTAAAAAACAGATCATGTGCATATTCGCAAAAATAGGGCATCACCCTTGACCTTTGGTTGAATAAACAGTCATAACTTTTGAAGTGCCACCCAGAATTTTATGTTCTTTATATATTCGGAATCGCCGCAAAAAAATGAAGAACGCTAACAATTTGAATGAAACATTTTCCTTAAAAAATTTTCAAAACAGGGCATTTCTTGGCAAAGTTTGAACAAATAACGAAAAACAAAAATAAAAATGAATCCACACTGTCAAACCTAATCTAAACATTGTCCTCAATATTTATATGATATGAATGCATGGACAGTGAATACATAAAGTATGAAATGTATGAACTCGAAACACACTAACAAAAATAAGAAAAACTAATAACAAAAACTAGAATTTAAAATAATTACCTAGGTGGGTTGCCTCCCACCAAGCGCTTTATTTAATGTCTTGGCATGACATGATGCAATGTCTATTATTTTATCGAGGGATCATTGTCTAGATATGGCTCCAATTGATGCTAATTTATTTTTTAAGAATATCTCCTCTTGTTTGAGACTTGAACAAAGTTAAATGGTCCACCTGAAAAGCAACACAAACACAATTTGTTAATCAAAACTTTCATGCATTATTTGAGGTCTTTTCAGCAACTCTTCTTGGCATTATGGAACTTCCTTTTCTTTTTCATACAATAGAGGATAGGTGGAGTTTGATTAGGGTCGAGTTTCAATAAAGAAACATTTTTTGTAGCTCAAGATCTAATAAAGGAATCATAGGAAGATCTTGTTCAAAGAGAACAAATTCAACATGCAATCATTGGCTTGGTGGCACATAGGGCACAACAGAGTCTAGGGCGTCCCCCTTTTCTGTTGTATACACTTATAAACTTTCATCTCCACTGTCATTATAAGCCTCTGCTTATTCACTATACGTGGAAACGTGGTTGCTTCGGCTTGTTCCATATGACATGGAGATTCTTCAGGTGCTTGTTTTTGCAAGCATTCCTGAACTTAATCCTAGTGAACCTGTATTCTCCTTAGAGTATCATCTTGTCATTCATTCTCCTTAGAGTATCATCCTGTTTATTTATTCTCAACTCAAATTTGGCTTGAAACTCTTTAAGAACTTTGATCAATTTCTCTTCTGATGATGGGCTCATTGGTTGATCATATGAATAGCATTCTACCTCTTGATTCCTTTAAGTGTAATTCGAATGACTCCCCCAATCCGAATTATATTGACTTGAAACATAATCTTCCATCGGCATTGAGTAGTAAGAATAGTCTTCTGCTTCTTGATTGCTCCGCGGGTAATTCGTGTCGGTCTGCTAGAATTTGTGATCAACATTCTAAAGAAAGTGTTCAGCAATTCTTCAGTCGATGGCTTCCTGGGATTTTATTGACTTGAAACATAATCCTCCCTAAGCATTGAGTAGTAAGAATAGTCTTATCCTTCTTGATTGCTCCCCGGGTAATTAGGGTCGGTCTGCTGGAATTTCTGATCAACTTTTTGAAAGAAAGTGTTAAGCAATTCTTCTGTTGATGGCTTTCTGGGCTAAAAGAAGCATTCTGATTTTGAATTTGTCCTTAATTCTAATTTTGGTAATTGTTGTTCCAGGAAAAATTCGGGTGACTCCCCCAATCCAAAGTATGTTGATTTGAAAAATAGTCCTCCCTCGGCGTTAGGTAGTAAGAGTTCATCCCATAGTTATACTCCATGTTTTTTGGGCACCTTGCAAGAAAAGAACAAAAACAAAACAAAACTAGATTAAACAAAAAATAATAAAATAAAATAATAAATAAATAACTAAAAACTAAGATTAAACTAAAACTAGCAATAGTAATTAAATTAACCAATCTCCAGCAACGGCGTCAAAAACTTGATGTACCAAATTATACCTTGTAAGTCACAAATCTATATATTAGTATAGTTCCGGCAAGTATAAGAATTTATCCCACAGAGATTGGTAATTTAACTACTACTCTAATTCTAATTTAGTAAGCACAAAAAAGTAAAGAGAACTGAATTTGATTAAGGAAAAAGAATTAAAAATCTATTGATAGAACTGAATTAACAGAATGTTCTTTCGATGTTAGAAAATATGGAAAGGAAACTAGGTAAAAAAATTATTCGAACACAATTACTCAATGCAATCAACTATTTATGAAAAGGTGTCTATTCAGGTTTAAAACTCATTCTTATCTTAATTATTGTGATTACCTTCTAGTCAAAGACTTAACCAAATATTCCTATTACTACAGTTGTTACCGTCTGGTCATGGACTGAATAGATAATATTATAAAACCATTATACCCTAAGAACTTAAGAATCACTACCTAATTTAGCGATCAACATATAAATCAAATACCAATTATTCACAAGAGCTATCTAACCTTAAATTAGCACATAATAACGATAAACTAATCCTTTAGTTTCTCAAAATAATTACAATTCAAAATCTAAGTCAATTACTTTATCTTCATCAACAATAGGCACGAATTATAATATATGCACAGTTAATAAAACTAAACCTTATATAGAATTAATAACGATAGTTGTTTACATAAGCAATTGATGTTCTTCACATTAATTCCCTAGTTATGGATTAGTTACACATCATGGAAAAATAAACAATAAATAAGATAAATAAGATAGATACAACTCATGGTGATCATCCAAAAGCTTCTCAATATTCGTTGTATTCGATTAAATTCCTCTTGGCAAAGTAGGAATCTTCTTCTCTTTCAAGGTTTCTCAATCTATGATGGATGGAATATGGGCTTCAACGGTGCATGGAATAATTTGTGTATGGAAAGGAAAGAGATTTCATAGGGGAATGGTCCTTTTGGTGGCTTGGGGAGCCTCCCTTTTCTTGTTCTTTGATGCTAAAAAGAATCCGTATATATACATTTACAAAATTAGGGTTTTCCTTATTCTAATGAATCTTGGATTCTTCAAAATGAATTGGTGCGACCTATCGTGCAACCTTATGGTCGCACACAGTTTTGGTCGTGCCTCACATTGGTAGACTATACACTATTACGAGCATGAGCATAACTTTTTCTAGAAAACTAGGAATAACAAATAGTAAAATTTTCCGAAAAGTAGCCATTTAGAGCTTTCCAGAATTATGTGGATAGCAATCCAGTTCATTTTGTGGAATATTTGGCGACCTTCGAAACATGATGGCTTTGCACAACAAATCTTCGAATACTCTAATTTTGATCATTTTAGCTCCAAGGCTCTCCCATTAACCTTAATCCATTATTTAGGGATGATAATCTATACAATGCTCACAAAACACATTAACAACCAATTTTACTTGAAAACATCACATAAATAATAGGAAATAGAGGTCTAAAATATGTATAGAAATAGTGTTATCAGTAATTAAATCATTAGCTAGCAAATCAATGTGAATAACGTTAATTGCTCATGTAAGCAACTATTATTTTTAATTCTATTTAAGTTTTAGTTTTATTTATTGTGCGTATATTATAATTCTTGCTTATTGTTGATGAATAAAATAATTGACTTATATTTTGAATTGTAATTATTTGAGAAACCAAAGGGTTAGTTTATCATTGTTACGTGCTAATTCGAGGTTAGATAGCTTTTGTGAATAATTGATATTTGATTTATATGTTGATCGCTAAATTAGGTATTGTTTCTTAAGTTCTCAGGGTTTAATGGATTCCTAATATTATATGGTTTGTCCATGACCAGACTGTAGCATCAACAATAATAGGAATACTTAGTTAAGTCCTTGACCAGAAGGTAATTACCATAATTAAGATAAGCATGAGTCCTAAGCCTAAATAGATATCTTTGTTAAATAATTGGTAGCATTGAGTGTTTGTATTTGGATCATTGATAACTTAGTTTTCCTTCCATATATTCACAAACTTTTTCTTTATTAATTTAGTTTTAGATCTCTTTTAGCTGTTTTAAATCAATTCAATCTTTAATTTTCTGTCTTTACTGAATTATAATTATATTAGTAGTTAATTTATTGATCTCTGTGGGATCGATCCTTGTACTTGCCAGAACTATACTAATATATAGATTCGTGCATTTGCGAGGTATAATTTGGTACATCAGCAGCCTTGGTCAAAAGGTTAGGGGAATTACATGCATTTTTTCAACAGTCGTGGAACCACCTTTGCAGCATATATCTCTAATAAGCTCTGCAATAGCAGAGACTGACAACTTCTAGAAGCCAAGTAAACAAAATTCATTGACTCTGCTATGTTGGTGGTCATCATATTGTACCTTTTCTGAGGGTTATGAGCACAGAGAAACTTATATGCTCCAGCATTGCCAAAATATCGTATCTCTTCCTATTGGCAGGAGACAACTCGAACATCTCACAATCACACTCATCGGTTCAGTACACATAAGTTGCAGGATAAAATAGCTTAAGCACATCCTCTCGACCCCTGCATACTTCCCTCAACTTCTATGACAAGTTGTACGCACATAATCCATGAGTTGCACTAGGGAATGCGACTGTTATTCCGGCAATTATACCCAATGACAATCAGAAGTGATCATGAGGTGTTCTGGTTGCCTAATTGCCCAATGCAATTGAGTCAAGAACCATGCCCAGGAATTACAGGATTCGGATACGGCGAATCCAAAAAGTGTAAGGACATATGTTTTTAGGTTGGCTTAATCCTAATCAAAACACCTGTGTGCCTGTATTTATAGCTGCATAGGTTGTCGTTTGGATCTGCATTTCGAGAGAAGCAACTCTACTTAGCTATCCCTTCAAAGCTTGGTAAGTTTCTAACTTGGTTTGGATTCTTGAAAAGGCTTAGGTGCACACACAAATAAATTGTATATTTATGTCCCTGCATCATCATTATGCATAATTTAGAGCTCACACATACATTTCATACATATATATCCCTGCATATAGTAGAACAACTTAGTCGCATGCAAAATAGTTCCATAACTTTGTGTTTGTATGTTTGTGTTGTTTGTACTCGAGTCTTTGGACTATTTATGTTTGCAAGCATGGTAAAGTTTGTGCTTTAATCTTTGGACTCGTTGCAAAAGTTAAAATCATCCATTTTGAGAAACCCTTTGGTTTCTCTCCAGTGAGTTCTTGTTAATTCATGATCTCGTTTTGCGAAGCTCATGCTCGCGATTTGCATCTCGGTTCCATTCCATATAGCTCCTGGTTTGGATCGCTATCTCTGCAAGCGATGTTGGATCGCAGATGCTTTATATGTATCTCACTACCTTGTGATGCAATCCTCTGATCACGAGAGTGAAAGGCTCGTGAGTGGTCCTCAGCAGTTGCTACTTCCAACTCACAATCGCAGGTCTCGATTCATGGGTCGCAGGTGTAACTCGAGATAAGCAGGTCGCAACCTAGGCTCGCAGGTCGCCACTGGTTCCAGCTCACAACCGCATGTCGCGACCTTAAACTAGTCGGGCTCGTAGGTTCCCTGTGTGGAATGCTTTTAAGTGAAATCTTGGGACCTCTATAAATAGGACCTTGCATTTTAGAAACCCTACAAGTGAGAAATAGAGAGCCCCACGAAATAGAAAGAGAAACACTCTCTCTCACTCTCTCAATTTTGATTGACTCACTCTCTTTTTAAAATCCTAGACCCTTATACTCTTCATATGCTAGATTCATTAGGTCTTGTGTCCATCGGTTGTCAAAGTCCATGCAAGTACTTGTCTTCCTTCTTGACTTGTATTTGCTACTTTCTATTAGACATTATTTGTGTAATTATCTTGTGGTTGTTAGAGATAAGTGTTAGGTTTCATATTGACTAGGATTATTGCATATTTCATATCCTATAAAGAATAGGTTGTTTTATCTAGCATCTATATATTATGGATGTTTTTTTCATGCTTTATACATAGACCTTACTGAACTCTCTTCTCGAGTCAAGTCTCGTTAGCCGAAGGGTTTGGTTTGATCGAGTATTGTAAGTCTTGGTATTCGAAGAAGTTGGTTGACCAATCAATTGATTGAAACTATGTATGAGTTCAATTCTCTTCAACCAAAGGTCCGGTTGGTCGAGCATTAGTCAAGCGCCACTGTAAAAGGCCCGCGGGGTAGGTAGATTTAAGTTATTACCCAAGAGGAGTGAACTAGGTGTAATAAACTTGAGGATATAATTAAATTACCATATAGTGGATTGTCTGTAGCACAAGTGGCCTGCAGGGTGTTGGTCTTAAAGTTTTTTTCTCGTTGAGGTTTCCACATAAAAATCAAGTGTTCAATGACTCTATCATTTACTTGATTTTTATTGTTTATTCCCGCTGTGCATTATTGGGGTTATTATAGAAAAATATGTATAAACATATTTAACCCCCCTCGAACGTTCACTGAACAATAGGAATTTCAATCGATACTAGGAGAGGTGGCCTCATATCCCGTCTCAGGTTCTCAGGTTGCTAGTGACATGTAAACATACACCTTTAAGTCCTAGAAGTACTTAAGTTGATCCGTTTTCTGCATTTGTGTCTATGTTGAGCAATCATGAGCGTTATGCTAAGAGATAGTCGAATAAGAAATTGACATATGTTATAAAAAATTTAATTTTTTTTTAAAAACGCTTAGAAAATAATTAAATAATAAAATAAATATGATAAAATATATTAAAAATTAAAAATAAATATAAAATATTATAAAAAATTTTAAAACTCTTAAAAGTAATATTATTTATTAAAAATAAAATACAATTCAAGATTGAATACTTATAAAACTCAACATTTAGTAATTTAATGCATATATATAAATAATAAATGTGTATATATATATATAACGGTTTTATTATTTTATTTTAGTTTTATAATATAATAATAATAAATATATACATTGTAATTTTATTATTAGGAGGAATTGCAATAATTCCCCGTGTATATAAATGAAATTGCACAAAAATCTGAAATTATATGATAATAACATAAACCCCCCTTTAACTCGTTGACCAACTATTGAAAACCCTTTAAGTAACGGTAGTTATTAAGGGGGGAGGGGTAAAATCATCTTTATACCTTATATTCGACAATTAAAAAAAATAAAAAATATTGAAAAAAAATGAAGAAGAAGAAGAAAAACAAAAAAAATATATGTGAAAAAAAAGAGAAGAAGAAGAACAAAAAAAAATTTGGAAAAAAAGAAGAAAGAGAATAGAAGAAGAAGAACAAAAAGAAGAAGAACAAAAAAAATTTGGAAAAAAAAGAAGAAAGAAAATAAGAAGAAGAAGAAGAAGAACAAAAAAAATCTGAAAAAAAAAAGAAGAAAGAGAAAAGAAGAATAAAAAGAAAGAAGAAGAACAAAAAAATCTGAAAAAAAAAAAAAGAAAGAGAAAAGAAGAAGAAGAAGAAGAAAGAAGAAGAACAACAAAAAAAATCTGGAAAAAAGAAGAAGAAGAAGAAGAAATCTAGAAAAAAAAATGAAGAAGAAAAAGAAGAATCCGAAACAAAAATTCAAAAAAAAGAAAGAAGAAGAAAAAGAAATAGAATTTGGAAAAAAAATTTGAGTTGATTGTGGTTGATTGATGAGGAATAAATAATTAAAAAAAATGATTTATTTTTCTTTTTTTTTTTGAAGAAGATGATGATGATGATCTTAAAAAAAAAAATTGAGTTGTGGTTGGGTTGATGAAAAATAAAGAATTGGGAAAAAAAATTAGGTTTAGTTCTTTTTTTTTTTATATTTGAAGAAGAAGAAGAACAAGAGCAAGAAGAAGATCTGGAAAAAAAAAATTTTAACAGTACACAAAGGGTAAAATGGACATTATACCATTTCCATCCAATTTAAACGGTTTTCAATAGTTGGTCAACGGGTCAAAGGGGGGTTTGTGTTATTATCATATAATTTTAGATTTTTGTGCAATTTTACTTATATACACGAGTAGTTATTGCAATCCCCCCTTATTATTATATTTCATTATATAATGTAAATATAGTATATAATATACTCTAAAACATGTATATATAATATTTTAACATTTTAATTTTTTAACTAAAATTGAAGTTTTATAAGTATTCAATCTTGAATTTTATTTTATTTTTAATAAATTATTTACTTTTAAGATTTTTTTTTAAATTTTTATATTTATTTTTAATTTTTAATCAATTTTATCATATTTATTTTTTTATTTAATTATTTTTAAGTATTTTTAAAATAATTTAAGTTTTTATAGCACATAACTTTTTATTGAACTATCCAAATAGGTAAAATTATTAAAATGTAAAATGTTGGAGGGTAAAAGTATCATTCTGATTTAATAATTTAATTAAAAAAGGGTAAAAATGGTTAATTTATACTTTCTGTCATGTTTGACCGTCAAAATTTTGGTCATAGAGACTAAATTTATGTATTTTGAAAAAGTTAGAGACTATATTAGCTAAAAAAGTAAAGCATGTCAAAAAGTGATATTTTCAAATAAGTTAGGGACCAAATTGATAATTGCCCAGTGAATTAAGTTATAGTTTAAGAAAAGTACGGTTTCATTATAATATGACCAAATATCATGATATTTCATTATAATTTACCCTTTTACGCCCTGTTTGGTACGCAGGATTAGCTTAGGATTAAAGAATTTTAGTCCCTATCCTGTGTTTTGTGAAATACGCAGACATGGGATTCATAATCTCGTGTACTAAATTAGTCCCATTTTGACTGGATTACACAAACTTACCCCACCCCCTATCGCTAATAGTACCGGGACTAATAAAAAAGAGAGAATATTTTTAATTTTTTTTTATTAAACTCTCCCTCATCACTAATGATTTCTTATCCCCTTCTCTCTCTCCCATAACACACTTCTCTCTCATAACCCATTTAATTAAAATTAATAACCATTAATATGTATACTTTTTGTCCTTTTAATAATAAACTTTTCATTTAAAAAAAATTAACTTTTATTTCTAAAATTGTAAACTTTCGTCGTGATTTTTAATAAAATTAAATTGGATTTATAATTTTTTTTAAACTTAATTTATCAATATATTAATATTATTTAAATTAAATTTTATATTGTTTTATTTTGTTTAAAAAAATAAATTTATGTTATCTATTTAATAAACCAATTATATTTAAATTTAACATTTCATTACATTATTTTTAGTCCAACCCCAAATTATTCAAAATATCGAATTATACTATTTTAGTCCTATCTCATGTTACATCAAACGGTGGATAGTGCTATATTAATCCAATCCAATCCAATCTAATACCAGTCCAATCCAATCCCACAAAATAATCCAATCCAATCTCGGGTACCAAACGGGGCCTTAGGATACATTTGGTACATGGGACTGGTTTGGACTGGACAGGACTAAATCTTAGTCCTATATTTGGTGTGTCACTGGACTATTTTAAGTGGGACTAAACAGTCTTGGCCCACACAAAAAATCCACTTTACTTCACTATCTAATCACATTCAAAAGTTGGGGTTTGTTTTGTCTCCTCTCTAATTTTTCCTCCATAGTTCTCTCCTTAGGCTATCTCCAATGGATTTATATTTTTTTTATCAAAATGGAGATCCAAAATGGAATATTTCAAGAATATTTCATCTCCATAAATTTACAACTCCAAGCATTTTCCATTTTACAATCTCCAAATAATAAAATATTATTATCTTTTTACTTCATAAATTATTTTTTAAATTTTCTCTTAATTATTTTAGAAAATAATTTACTTAGATAATAATTTCCTCATATAATATATTTACACCTAACTATTTTATATGTAATAATTTTAATCTAAATTTTTTAATAATTAATTCTTTCATTTACCTAATTTTCTCCACCTAACTTTATGCCTAATATGTTCATTTGTAGATGTTAATGTAACTATTTTTATTTTACTAAATTATCTTTAGTTAATTATTATATTAAATAGTAATTATATATATATATTGAAAATTTGAAATAATTTATTTTTAAATAAAATAATTATTAGGTTATTGATTAATAAATAGATATGATAAATGAAAATTTTAAAATAATTAAAATATAGTCAATATTATACTCACTTGAAAGATCTCAACAAAATATTTCTAATGATATAATTTTTATCTAATTATATTTATAGTCAATATTATTGTTTCTATGTTTGGAGACTTTAGAATTATCTGCATATGTTAGATTATTACTTGTTTAATTTATATACTATTTGTATTTATATGAGTTTGCACCTTATATTTTATATACGAATATTGAATAATATGAACAAAATGATATTTGAAAGTTAAGAACGTTGCATAATCGATTGAAGCGACATAATTGGTTGTTATTTCATTTTGAACTAATGTCATAAAAAAAAATTTATCAATAATGTTTTATATTTACAATTTTATAAAATAAAAAAAATAATCTGAAACCACATCAAACACGGGTCTGAACTATTTTAATAGTACAGCTTTTAGTCCGATGCAGTACTAAATATAGGTCAGGATTTAGTTGTATTCTAGACTAAACCAGTCCAATCCAGTCTAATTTCAAGACTTAATCCAGTCCAAGTTAGCCATATCTATCAAACTAACTCTTAAAATACAATTCCTAACAAGCCTTTATTATTTTATGAGTGAGGTAAGACCCGATGACTCATTGCTAACAGGGAGAGAAAGGCATTGAATGTGCCATTTTTTATGATTATTGTTTCAAATTCAATTGCACTTCCATTAAAAAATAAATAAAAAATCATATAATTCGTACTAATTTTAGGTACCATCTACCATACACGTTGCCCATGATCAAATTTTTATAAGAGTAATCTTTGTAGTTTGGGATATTAGATAAAAAGTCCTTATAATTTTATTTATAATCAAAATGCCCCATAATTTTATTTTATAACCAAACACTCCACTACTATTAACTTATATTAAGTTTATAAGAAAAATTACTTATTTACCCTCAACCCCCCAAATCAAATCCAATCATCATCACTTCCAAAATCCAATCACTAATCACCACCCCAAAATTAAAATCAAAACCAATCATCACAAATCCTAAACCCCCAAATCAAATCCAATCATTATCACCCCCAAATTCAGCTATCAACCCACCAGTGCCGATCTCTTCCATTGGGGAGGAGATCGACGCTCGATGTCATCCCAGAAGAGGTTCTTAGCCGTTGCGACAAAGAGGGGCTGAGAAGAAAGGAAAAGAGGAGAGACAATGGGAGGAAAGAAAGAGAAAGACGTGACAAAAGAGAAAGTGAGATGGGGAGGAAAGAGAAAGGAAATAAAGAGATGATATAGAAGAAATGGGAGAAGAAGAGGAAGAAAATAGAGACGGTTTCAGAAGTGAGAGAGATCAAATTTTTATTTATTTTTTTAATAATATTAATTTTTTATTATTTTAAATTAAAAAATTTGTGATGAACACTTAAATTTGTATAATAATAAAGGTTAAAACCATTATTTTATACTATTAGTGTCATCAAATTACCTAACTTGTTTATAACTGCACTTAATTGTTAAACTTTCTATTTTGATGCAGGTTCAGTATAATGGGCATAATTTTGCACTCAAATATCCAATCACTACGTTCTTGATAGTGTTGGAAAGATAACTCATAGACCTATAAGTTTGGTTGTAAACTCTTGTCAGATTTGGATTCCTTGGAAGTCAAAAATTGGATTATCTTGGGCTGGTTTGCATGGCCGCGTAAATTACGCAATCTTCACTATTTGGGCCATAACTTTCTCCAGAAAATTTCAAATATTATGAGTCTTATCATTCCAGAAAGATAAGAGAATTATCTACAACTTTTATGTTTATCACAAGATCCAATTTGCAAAGGAACGATGCCTAATGCAGTGGACAATTCGGTGCATGTGTGGAAGACACCAAAGTTGACAACTTTACCTTATCAAATTCAATCAACTTGCATTAATTTATTCCTACCGTTTTTGACTTGTTTGCCTCTCAATGTTTCTATAAATAGAGGCCTTGTAAAAGCTTGAGGGCAGCTTGGGTTCCTTGCCAAGTTCACCTTACATTGTTGTATTATTGAACTTTTATGATAATCTAATTTCTCTCTTGCTCATTTTATTTCTTCTACTTATTTTCTTTCTTCTATCATGAGTAGCTAAATTCTCTTTTTGCTAAGGTGAAGGGTGAAGCTCTTGGTATGTGAATAAAGATTTATTTAACTCTTAGCATGGTCTTAAAGTTTATATTCATCTGTATAAATTTACCTACATATTTTATATTACTTTTCTTATTGAATTGAATTGAATTTTCATCTCTTACTCTTATGTGAAGTGAGGATCTTGACTTATTATAGACAATTTTTGGCACAATGAATACTTGAATCCGTCTAGAACCGCATGGCTATATCTGCACCTCTAACAAAGGATTCTTGATTCATTGTAGACAAACAACATCATAAATACTTGAATCCGTCTAGAACCGCATGGTTATACCTGCATCTGGCAAAGGATTCTTGATTTATGGTAATTGATTGACACAATAAGTACGTGAACCCATTTAACATAAGAAGTGTAGAGTATCCATTGTAATATAACTAAAAAAAAATAAATATAACTTGATAGATGTGTAAAAAACTTAAATGGTCTAACTTCCGATTGGAACCTCTTTTGTGTGTGGATTCCAATTGAGTAATAAAAAGGAGTTAAATATAACTTAAACCATATACCAAGAGTGGAACCTCTAACCTTAGCATATTTTAATTTTATTTGTTTCACCATTATTCGTGCTTTCATTATATAATATTTTCTTTCCTATCATATTTTCCTTGTAGATTTTTTGTTGATTTTTGCATAATCTAAATCTTCTTCCTCGTGGATTGATCTCGGTCTCACCGGGTTAATTTATTACTACGACACTCCTGTACTTGGGAGTAGAAATCCATTTTCTGGACGTGTCAATTTGTTATATTATTTCTAATTAAATATTAACTAAGTTACCATTTTACCCTTGGTGCCATCAAAATCTTGATATAATATTTAATGGTTAACGGTATTTTAGTAATTAAAACTAATGGTAATTTGGCCATAAATAAAAGGAGAAATTATAGTGAACCTACCCGAAGTTTGCAATTTTACAGGCGGAAATAATTTTATGAAAAACTAACAGCAAACCCCCTTTTGCCATTATTGTTGACCGTTAAAGATAACCATTGACCGTTTTAAAAGTTCAAAAAGACCAAAATACCCCTAATTAAAAAAGGACAAATTACAGCGAATTTACCTAAGGTTTGCCATTTTACAGGCGGAAACAACTTTAACCCCCCTACTATTACCGTTGACCATTAATGATAATCGTTGACCGTTTTAAAAGTCCAAAAAGACCAAAATACCCCTAATTAAAAAAATAAAAATTCAAAAAAAAAAGGTGAATTACACTAAAGTTTTTCTTATTTTTAAAAAAAAAATTAAAAACAATAAAAAAATTTAATGGGTCTCCACTGTTTATCAATATTAATGGTCGATTGAGATCATATTAACAAAATAATTTTTTTAAAAATAACAAATATAAAAAAAAATAAAAAATAAATTTTGGTTGGATGGAGATGGAGATCCAATCTCCAGATTGGATCTTGACCGTCCATCAAGATGAATGGTGGAGATCCAATCAAAAAATTGGATCTACATCAAGATCAAGAAAAAAATTGAAAAAGTAAAATCTCTATCGCTGGAGATTGGTTCTACTGAGTAATTTAATTTTTTTTTTTTTATCTTGATGGAGATTCAATTTCCAAATTTGATCTCCATCGTCCATCAATTCTGATGGACGGTCAAATTTAATTTTAGTGTGTTATATGTAAGATTTCACTATAAACGGCCACGTCGTCGCCAAACTGCCAACATGGCTCTAAGAGAGAAACTATGAGTACGTGTCCCATTAGGAGCAATCCGATGGCCCTAGAGGAAAGGAGGTCTCGGCGACGGCCTACCAGAGATGGCGAGAATCTCGTGAGTACCACGAACTTCTCGGAGATCATCGCCGACGCACACAAGACCCGACGACCCAAGACAAGTCGAAAAGAGAGATCGGGCCTGTCAGGGGCAATGCTGACATACTGCAACATAGCAGTATGATCACTAGAAAGCGGAAGGCTTGAGTGCAGAGGGCAGCAGATGCATTAAATACGACGACAGGCGCATGTTATCGTTCAATGAAGCAAAAGCCCTCTGGCATTAGAAGCAGTCTGATGAAGAGACGAATGTTACACGTTTAAGGAAACATCTCTCTGCCTACCTCCTGAAATGACAGCTGCAACATCTGTATATACCCGTCATAGAGGTCAACAAGGGGGAGAGACTGCGACTATAAATACAGGTATAGTTGAGAACTAAGGTACGCAATCCTGGAGAGAAAGAGCAACTACCCAGAGAAATATTTGACTTATTCATTTACTCTTAAGAGAACCTGAAAACTGACTTGATCGTCGAAGGTGGATCGCCGGCGAAAGTCCGGCACCTCTGACCGATAGTTCTCTGTTTTGATAGGTATACAAATTCCAAAATCTAAGCTGAGTGTTCTATAGATCCCGCGAGGACTCATTCTCGCGGGGTAATAGTTCTCTTTTTTACACGTCCAGCTCAACGAACTACAAAGTGACCTTACATAGCCTCGTTGACTCGCGTTGACCGTAGAATCCATTTTTTACTGTCAATAATTTAACGCTAGAAGGAGGGCCTGTGTTATACTCCTCCGAGGAAAACCTTGACATGGATCCAGTCAATCCAGGGAAAGAACACAGTCCCCAGCAATCGTCGCCTCCGGAGACCCCGCTATCTCCAATAA
Organism: Xanthoceras sorbifolium; assembly: GCA_003430845.1. Taxonomy (NCBI): domain Eukaryota; kingdom Viridiplantae; phylum Streptophyta; class Magnoliopsida; order Sapindales; family Sapindaceae; genus Xanthoceras; species Xanthoceras sorbifolium. The sequence goes on from CM010608.1 coordinate 31,750,133, forward strand.
GGCAAACGCCCCTCGGGTTTGTGATACCCGACTACATGCCCACGGCATCCTAACCTCCTCCAATAACCCCACCTACGGAGATATCTATTCAAGACGCGGACCAGGCCGAGTACCACCTCCAGAAGTTGATGGAGATTGTGGGGAGCAGGCTCACCCCCTATAGAGAAAAGAACGTAAGAAGCAGTGGGTTTAGCAAAGAAGTCGCCAAGACTAAGGGAAAAGAACCTCTGCCACTCCCAGAACCTTTCACGGATGAGTCTCCCACCCAAAGCGCTGGCAGCCTCGACGAGAAGGAAGAACTCACCGAGAAAGTAAGGGGAAGCGCGCTCCCGCCAAAAAATCAAGGACAACGAAACAAGAGCGACGCCAACATTGCAGTAGCGAATCCAGCCAAAGCCCGGCAACTTTTGCCAGAAGTTACCGAACTAGCACCGACGAGGAATCGGTAGACCAAAGGAAGTCCATGCTGAGAGAAATCCGACAACTGAAAGAAGGACTTGAGCAAATTCAAAGAAAATGACCCCTCCCCAAAAATTCAACCCACTCCTTCGGAGCGACGGCGAACAAATTCACCGATAGAATACTAGCAAAGAAGTTTTCGAGAAACTTCAAAATGCCTAGCATAAACGAGTACAGATAAGACAGAGACCCAGTCGAGCACATATCCCGCTTCACCACTCTTATGTGCACCCAAACCAGAGATGATCGACTGCTATGCCAGGCCTTCCCCATCACCTTCGGAGATCTCGCAGGAAGTTGGTTCCGATAACTCCCTCCTTGTAGCATCGACAACTTCGAACAGTTTAGCAGAGCATTCTCCCAACAGTTCATGGGAAGCGTACAAAGAAAGAAATCCCTATCTCACCTCTATTCAGTCAAGCAAGGAATAAGAGAATCCATCAGAGCTTATTTGTCCCGCTTCAACCGAGAAGCTGTCCAAGTAGAAGATTTTAACGATGCAGCCGCAATAAACATATTCACGAATGGGCTACAAAGTGGGGCATTTTCCTTCCAACTAAGGAAAAAAGGGCCAAAAACCTATCCGGAGATGGTAAAGGTAGCAGCCCACTACATTCGCGCCGAGGAAGAGGAAATAGCTTAAGGCGGCCATCTAGTACACGGCGTATGACCCAGCGAGCCCAATCGTTCAAGAACCCATCCCAACAAGAGAGACAATGATCGCTTTAAAGGGAGGGGACCCCGAGAAGATCGCCGAGAAGTCAGAAACCGGTTGCGAGAAGTCAAAAGGGGGGAAGAAAGATTCGACCGATACACTCCCCTAACGCGGGGACAGTAAGAGATATTATCAGTCGCTCAAAGCAAAGGAATCGTTACTTGGCTGGGAAAGATGACCTCGGCGCCCCAAAAGCGAGATAAAGATAAGTATTGCTGTTTTCACCGCGACTACGGACATGACACTTCTAAGTGTTTCCAACTTAAGGATCACATCAAAAATCTGATCAGAGACGGACCTTTGAAGAAGTTCATAGTAAGGAGGGATGGCGACAACACTCAAAGGCAACCAAGGGGACCAGCGGATAAGAGACCAGAGCGCCCAAGGGGACCTTCGAGACAAAATCACCCCCGAAGCCCTAAAAAGCCTGACAGACGGTCGGAGAGCCCAAAAGTTAGCCCCATCAACACTATACATGGAGGCCCAGGAACGGGTGCTAGCAACAAGGAAAGAAAGTTAGAAATCCGAGAAGCATCCCAACACCGCAAATTTTCAGCTGTGAACTCCGTGCAAGGAGACAAGAAAAGACTGCGAGAAGGTTAGGACCCCATTTCGTTTACTGCGAAAGATGGTTTAGGAATAAACGCCAAGCCAAATGACGCGATAGTCGTGGAACTCCAAATTACACATAGGAACGTACGCAGAATTATGATAGATAATGGGAGTTCTGCTGACATCCTCCACCTCTCCGTTTTCGAACAACTAGGTCTCCAACGTAAAGACTTGGAACCATTTGACACGCCACTCCGGGCATTCGGTGGGTCAGAAATCAGGCCATGGCGGACAGTGATGTTACCAGTACGAATCGGGACCAAACCTTGCAGAAAGATGGTTTTGCTGGAATTCGTGGTGGTGGACATACCTAATTGGCCCTACAATGCTTTGCTGGGGAGACCTTTCCTTAACAAGACAAGGGCAATAACCGCCACCTACTGCCTCAAAGTCAAGTTCCCAACGGAGAACGGGGTTGGAGAAATAAATGGCTGTCAAGGGACCGCCAGGCAAACCAACCTATCCGCATTCAAAGGAAAGGAAAAAGCAGAAGTTTGCCAAATCACCGAAAAATTATAGTAATTAAAGCTAGCGGAAGGAAACGCCGAAGTCCTCAAAGAGTTCGCTCTAGACCCGCAAGAACCTACAGCATGAGAAAGCAATGATGAAGTGGAGCCCACCAAAAATGTGATACTCGACGAAAATTTTTCCGAGAAAGTGGTCAGGGTAGGAGCAAAACTAAAGCCGAGAATAAAAAAAGATCTAACGGAACTACTCAGAGAATTCAAAGATATTTTTGCATGGAGTCACGCCGACATGCCAGGGATTAATCCTTCTACCATTTCCCACGGATTAGTTGTACACTGCGACGCGAGACCAGTGGTCCAAAAGCGGCGATATTTTAATCCTGAAAGAAACTCCGCCATACGAGAAGAAGTTGAAAAGCTCCTCGCCGCAGGATCTATCCGAGAATCACGTTACCCATTCTGGATTGCTAATGTGGTCTTAGTCAAGAAAAAGAATGGGAAATGGAGGATGTGCGTTGATTTTACGGATCTGAACAAAGCTTGCCCAAAGGATGGTTTCCCGCTCCCAAAGATCGATCATCTGGTAGATGCTACAGCGGGCAATGAACTCCTTAGCTTTATGGACACATATTCAGGATATAATCAGATCAAGATGCATCCACCTAACGAGACGAAAACAACCTTTACTACCGATCAGGGTTTGTACTGTTACACTATAATGCCTTTCGGCCTAAAAAACGCTAGAGCTACTTACCAGAGGCTGGTTAATCAAATGTTCGCAAAGCAAATAGGACGAACAATGGAAGTATACGTCGACGATATGCTAACTAAGAGCTTAACCACAAAAGAACACACCCATAACCTGTGAGAAACATTTGAAATCCTGCGGGAGTATGAAATGAAACTGAACCCCAAGAAATGTGTCTTCGGCTTGGCTTCAGGGAAGTTTTTAGGTTTCTTAGTTCACCAGAGAGGGATTGAAGCTAACCCAGAAAAGATAGATGCCTTTGTCAAGATGAAGCCCCCCAGAACGCTCAAAGAATTCCAACGCCTCACAGGGTGTCTCGCGGCGTTAAATCGATTCATCGCGAGATCCACCGACAAGTGCCTTCCTTTCTTCAAGGCAATTAAGAAAGGCAAGGGGTCGAATGGACTGAGGAATGCAATGAAGCCTTCCATCAATTAAAAACCTATCTTGGAAAGGCCCCCGTGCTGTCGAAACCACTACCGAATAAGACTCTGTATCTCTACCTCTCAGTAACCGCGACAAGTTCTGTCCTAATATGAGAAGAAAAGGGGGTACAAAAACCAGTATACTACATCAGCAAAGCTTTGATCGCTGCCGAAACAAGGTACCCCGACGCGGAAAAAATGGCCCTAGCTTTAATCGTAGCCGCGCAAAAGTTACAACCGTACTTCCAGGCGCACAACATTGAAATACTCACAAACTATCCTCTGAAACAGATATTGCAAAGGCCAGAAGTATCTGGAAGACTGACCAAATGGGTAAGCTTTAGACCGCGAACCGCAATCAAGGGGCAAGCTGTAGCAGACTTCATCGCCGAATTCACCGAACCAATAATCGACATCATTTTCCTCACCAATGCGGAAGAAGGTAACATTTACCCGTGGAAGTTACACGTAGATGGTGCCTCCAATTCACATGGAAGTGGAGCAGGAATGGTCCTAATGACCCCTGAGCGAGATGAAGTAGAGTGTGCGCTAAGGTTCAATTTCAAAGCGACCAATAATGTCGCGGAATACGAAGCCCTTCTCGTGGGACTCTGTGTAGCCACCGCTTTAGGTGCAGATAAGATAGACATCTTCAGCGACTCACAGCTAGTGGTCAACCAAATCTGTAACGAGTACCAAGCAAAAGATGAAGGAATGATTGCCTATTTGGAAAAGATGCGACGAGCGCTCGGCAGATTTACCAAATTCAGAATCACACAGATCCCCAGGGCGGAGAACTTAAAAGCCGACACTCTATCCACACTAGCGTCGGCCACCAACGTCCTGCTATCAAAAACTGTGCCAGTCGCGCACCTCTCGCAACCAAGCATATGGGAGGAGGACGATCTCATGGTAGCCGAGGTAAACCTCACGGAAATAACGTGGATCACACCCATTAGAGCATACCTAGAGTAGGGAATACTTCCAGAAGACAAGAACGAAGCCAAAAAACTAAGGTATCGAGCTGCACGATACACCATGATGGATGGAGAGATGTATCGAAGGGGTTTCTCCAGAACTTTGCAGAGGTGCGTCGACCCTCAAGAATCCGCGAGAATCCTACAAGCAATATATGAGGGAGTTTATGGAAATCACGTCGGAGGAAACAGTTTAGCGCACAAGGCCCTACAATAAGGTTTTTATTGGCCAACGATGTTCTAAGACGCCAAAGAAACAGCTTCTAATTGTGATAAATGCCAAAGAATTGCTGACAATATCAAGGAACCGCCGGAGAGATTAAGAAGCCTCACGTCCCCATGGCCCTTCGCACAGTGGGCGGTCGACCTTATCGGACCTATGCCAACGGCAAAGGGACAAGCAAAGTACGCTATTGTGGCCGTCGACTACTTCACCAAATGGGCAGAGGCGGAACCTTTGGTCCGGATCACTGAACAGAACACTACTGATTTTGTGAGAAAATTCATCATATACAGATTCAGAGTCCCGGACACCATTATCTCTTACAATGGTACACAATTCGACAACCTCAATTTTCTAGAATTTTGTAGGGAATGGGGGATAATGAACTACTATGCATCTGTAGCACACCCGCAGACCAATGGGCAAGTAGAGGCTGTGAACAAAATCATCAAGCATACTATAAAGGCAAAACTAGACTCAAAGAAAGGTAAGTGGGCCGAAAAACTCCCTGAAGTCCTTTAGCCCTATCGAACAACTGCGAGGACGTCCACCGAAGAAACACCTTTCGCGATGGCATTCGGGGTCGAAGCAGTGATTCCCATCGAAATGCAAATCCAATCGCCCCGAATAGCCTTGTATGATCAAGTCCAAAACATCTCCGCCCTAGAAGAAAGCCTCGACGAGCTAGAAAGCCGCCGAGACAAAGCACAGATAAGGAACACTATGTATCAGCAGAGGGTCGCTCGGTATTACAATTCTAAAGTAAGGGAAAGAAGATTCCAACTTGGAGACCTAATGCTGAGGAAAGTATCGCTCAACACCAAAGATAAAACCGCAGGCTCTCTGGCAGACAAATGGGAAGGACCATATCACATTATCGGGCAAGCAGGTCACGGTTGTTACAAGATCGCCAGGTCGAATGGAGAGATAATTAGCCACCCTTGGAACGCTCAATATCTTAAGATGTATTACCCATGAAAAATGTACGAACAAATGTATTGATAATTGCAATGATATATGGAAATGAATTTTCGTGCATAACCCCTCATGAATACCTTGTTAGTTTGTAGAAAACGGCAAGAACGCCACGTCAAAAATAAAAATCTCGACTGAGAGGAGTTAACAAAAACTCTCTCCAAAGGCTTGGTAAGACGGCAAGAATGCCACGTCAAAGATAAAAATCTCGCCTGAGAAGAATTAACAAAAACTCTCTCCAAAGGCCTGGTAGGACGGCGAGAACGCCACGTTAAAGATAAAAATCTCGCCTGAGAAGAGTTAACAAAAACTCTCTCCAAAGGCCTAGTAAGACAGAGAGAACGCACGTCAAAAATAAAAATCTCGTCAGAGAGGAGTTAACAAAAACTCTGTCCAAAGGTTTGGTAAGATAGCGAGAACGCCACGTCAAAGATAAAAATCTCGCCTAATAAGAGTTAACAAAAACTCTCTCCAAAGGTCTGGTAAGACGACGAGAACGCCCCGTCAAAAATAAAAATTTTGCCTGAGAAGAGTTAACAAAACTCTCTCCAAAGGTTTGACAAAAGCGGCGAGAACGCTGTGACAAAGAAATGGTGGCGAAAACACTGGATCAAGGATAAAAGTCCCAGTCCAGGAAGGATAACTAAAATAATGATCAGCAAAACAGTGTTGTCTGAATAAGTCCAAAGGGATCTTGTTACAGCGAGAAATCACAGTAAGGCTAACCATGTCATAAGTCCTAAACGCTGCCCAAACGACTCATCCTTCAAGACTCGGGGGTAGAAAGTAGATAAAAGGTATACACATATACAATAGGAAATTAAACAGATTCTTATACACATATACAACAGAAAACTCAACAGATTCAAATTGCTTCAACTACACGCATATTCGAATCAAAGGCATAGACAAAATGCTAAAGACAATAAGATCATAGTCAGAGATATAAAAAATATTCCTCATATATGTTAAGAATTCATAACTATTACAAAAAGTTTACAACATTAAGAAGCAGAAGGATCAGGATCTTGAGAATTCTTAGAGGGCTCAGGATCCTGAAGATTCTTAGAAAGCTCAGGACCCTGAGAAGTTTTCTCTTTATTGGATAACTCTGCCAAGGAAATGTGGTCCTCAGGATCCGTTTCTATCGAGGTCGAGGCTTCATTTTCACTCAGAACCAAGCTTTCCTCACCATCCGACAACTCGTAGTCCACCTCGGGATCAGGTCCAGCATCTATCCTCAAGCCAAAAATATTAGACCCGGGCTTCTCGGCAGCATAAACTCTAGGAAGACCGCTTTGGTCAGGTATTTCCATATGCATATCCAAGACGGGCAAACCCCAAGATCGACAATGAGCCCGCCACAGCTTCCTGGAATCACAAAGGGACTGAAAGGCCCTCGAAGCGTTGCTCTGGATAGCAAGGTCCATCAATTTTCGCGCCTCCAAATCAAGGTTCGACTCCACGATATTTCGGCATTCCTGAATACCATTCCTGAACTCTCGATGCATGAAGGCATCAAAAGCAGGGGAAGCCTTGTAATGATCTACGGATCTAATCTCGATTTCAGTCTTCATCCCTTCCAGGTTAGAACGGAAGACGTCGACAGTACCGCTGAGCTCAGCAATCTTCTCTTCTGACTGAGCAAGTTTCCCCTCAGCCTCTACCCAAGCGGCAACAACAGCATCAAGAGAGCTATTGGCAGAAGCAATCGCCTCATCCTTCTGAAATAAAAGAGCAGATTTCTCAGCCTCGAGAGCCTCCAGTTTGTCTTCACAATCACTCACCCTAGTATTATAAATCTCCCTCTCGGACGAGAGTGTCTTTACCATATCCTCAAAGTCTTCAACCCTTTCCTTAAGCACCTCTCGCTCTTTAAGCGCCGTCTCGTTAACAGAAAAAGAAGCCCGCTCAGCCTCAAAATCTGCGAGATGCCGCTGTAAGGCTTCTTTCTCGCGCGCCGCGACATCAAACTTCAGCAGAAACTGCACGATCAAAAGAAAATAGATTAGCACCTGTGAAGAACGGAAAATAAACGGGGAAAGGAATGACGAGTTACCGCGGTTCGAAAAGCTAAAAAACAATTGCAATTGCTTCTCGATGGATTCTCCCAAGAAACTGTCGCCAGTCTCTTGCATCTCGGAGCGAATGTCTTTGGTCAACACTCTTCTGAGGACCGCCTTTAAGGAAAGGTTGGATGAGGGAGGAATAGCACCGCGAGAACCACCGGCGACATCCATATGAACTTCAGCACCATCATCACCAATCGATCTATGGGGTCCCTCTTCTTTTTGAATAGCAGGACCCTTACCCTTTGCAGACGAGCGACGCAACAAAGGTTCTTCCTCTGAATCACACACATTAACTTCTGCCACTATCGGGCTCTTTTGCTCAGGGGCAACTGCGGAAGCAGCATCAGGAGCGCTCGCGGGAAGAGAAGGGACAAAACTAACATGAGGGATCAACACGGGAGTACCCAACAAACGATCCATCCATCTTGACCGGCGGGGCGAACGGCCAGTGAGTACATGTTTAACTTTGGTCCTAAGAGAGCCCACCCCTTTAGATGACGAACTAGAGGTATTAAAATCCCTAGTCACCCTACTCCTCTTCGCAAGAACATCAGGAGTGGGGGAAGTATCTTCACCATAAGCAACCGAAGCCCGATCCAAGTCGTCTCCTCGACGTTTCATGGAAACTGAGACTCGTTCTCCAACGTCTGTGGTCTTCTTCGAAGGAGACCGCCCCTTCTTGTCCGAATCCTTACCCAGTTCCCAGCGAGAAGCAGTGGAAAAGTTCTTCAAATCCCTGACCTCTCAGCCAGAAATTGGATCCTCGTCCTGAACTGAAAAGAAGAACCAAAAGGAAAAGTCAGCCAAAGCACAATTAATTACATGAAACGAATGAAAATAAGAAAACTTACTGCGGAGGCGCTCGCGGAAGAACTCATCCATATCACGATGAAAGATATCAAATGCATGCCGCTGTAAAGCTTTGTCGCAACAAAGTAGAGTCGCACAGTGATCATACACACGAGCGGTAACGGCCCGCAAAACTCGGTGAGCTTCCTGGTTGGTCAACTTAGGACCCTCATTCCAAGTATCTGCACAAAAAGGAAAATGATAACTCACGCGATGCGCACTATAGAGACGAAGATACGTCTGACCAATCACAAAAATACCTAGCTGAGTGAATAAACGAGGAACGCACGCTTCGTTGAAAGACTTCTCTCTATCGACAGGAAGGTTACGTCCCCAGTCCCCGCCGACACAAAACCAAGCCCCCTTCCAATACTTGTTGGAATATGGTAGCCCTCACACGATCCTTCTATTCTTCTCGTCCGACACATCAAGCTTGCCGGAAAGTTTCTTGCCATTCTCGCTGATAGGCAGCCATTGGTTTGGACTGCTCGACGCGAGATAATAGGACCCCTCAACGCTGGGTGTTGATCGAAGCTGATAGCAATGGCGGACTTCGCGAGGGGTCAGATCCGAGAAGCCTGACTGACGCCATAGAGCGCACAAAGCCATCAGAGTCTTGTACCCATTAGGCACCAATTGCGCCGGAGCAAGATTGACATCACTGAGGAAGCACGCAACAAAAGGTTGGAGCGGAAGGGTAATCTCACAGTTCAGTATAAAACCATAGATGGCCATGAAACCTTTCGGAGGATTCCATGCAGTCCTCCCTTCGGGCAGAACGAACTTTACCTCTCCTGGGATTTCGTAGTATTCCCTGTAGCGTTTCAGATAGCGTTCTATAACTACATTGGGCTCCGTGTCGAGGAAGCTGGGCAACGACGAAGAGAAAAGAAGTTGCCTCCCCTTCTGATGACTGTTATCCGAGGAATCCGGCCTCTGAACTCCATAGAGAGAAGTATCTTTAGCCATGGCTTCTTCTAAAGATGATGTCCTAGCCAGGGGAATGTCGGTAAGGTTCTCGGAAGAACTATCGGGAGATGAAGAGGACAAACTCACCAGTGACGCAACAAAAACCGGGGGAACCTGCACATTCGAACAATCGACACTCAGAGGGATGGGATGACGATGAGAGGCGTAAAGGCGGAAGCCATCCCTATCGATTTCCTCCAACATCCACCTAATCCTCATCCATGAATCCATAAAGAAGAATAGATAAGGGATAAAGAAGAGACCTTACCAGGGAAGCTTGCATATACGAACCTCGGAACTCAACGATTCTCTCAATAACGGTTCAATTTCCTCTTTTCGTTCGAAGACTTTGAAGAAAAAACAGAAAATGAAGATTTTGCAAGGAAGGAAGAGTGTGATATATATAGACACCGACGCATAAAACGTAGCAATTAATCCCAAGAAACAGAAGAAACATCTCGAAAAGGCAAAGGAAGTAGCCGGCGCACCAATGATGGAATTTCAAAAACCAAGAGTCGCCTCGAACACCGTCACTTGAGTGAAAATGCCATAAACCGCCAGCTAAAGACCTGCGAAAAAGGCCAGTTTTCCATTTTCAAAAATAAAAGTTAGGTACCACTAGTATGCTACACACCGTTTCAAGAGAAGGACAAAAACGACTTTGCCACCCTATTTCGAAATACCTTTAAGGATTGCCCTAAGAAGTGAGTAAATCCTCAGATATGAATCTCTTCGAAGATTTAGGGGGTATTGTTATATGTAAGATTTCACCATAAATGGCCACGTCGTCGCCAAACTGCCAGCATGGCTCCAAGAGAGAAACTATGAGTACGTGTCTTATTAGGAGCAATCCGATGGCCCAAGAGGAAAGGAGGTCTCGGCGACGGCCTATCGGAGACGGCGAGAACTTCGTGAGTACCACGAACTTCTCGGAAACCGTTGCCGATGCACACAAGACCCGACGACCCAAGACAAGTCGAAAAGAGAGATCGGGCCTGTCAGGGGCAATGCTAACACACTGCAACACAACATTCTGATCACTGGAAAGCGTAAGGCTTGAGCGTAGAGGGCAGCAGATGCATTAAATGCGACGACAGGCGTATGTTAGCGTTCAATGAAGCAAAAGCCCTCTGGCATTAGAAGCAGTCTGATGAAAAGACGAATGTTACACGTTTAAGGAAACATCTCTCTGCCTACCTCCTGAAACGACATATGCAACATCTGCATATACCCGTAATAGAGGTCAACAAGGGGGAGAGACTGCGACTATAAATACAGGTATAGTTGAGAACTAAGGTACGCAATCCTGGAGAGAAAGAGCAACTACCCAGAGAAATATTTGACTTATTCATTTACTCTTAAGAGAACCTGAAAACTGACTTGATCGTCGGAGGTGGATCGCCGGCGAAAGTCCGGCACCTCTGACCGATAGTTCTCTGTTTTGATAGGTATACAAATTCCAAAATCTAAGCCGAGTGTTTTATAGATCCCGCGAGGACTCATTCTCGCAGGGTAATAGTTCTTTTTTTTACACGTCCAGCTCAACGAACTACAAAGTGACCTCACATAGTCTCGTTGACTCGCGTTGACCGTAGAATCCATTTTTTACTGTCAACATAGTGCAATTCTATTGTTTTATTATTTTTAATTTTACTGTTTAAATTAAATTAAATTTGTCTTTTTTAATTAATTTTATTGTTTTTAATTTTTTTTTTAAAAATAAGGGAAACTTTAGTGCAATTCACCCTTTATTTTTAAAATTTTTAATTTTTTAATTAGGGGTATTTTGGTCGTTTTAAACTTTTAAAACGGTCAACGGTTATCTTTAACGGTCAACGGTAACGGCATAGGGGTTCATTATCAGTTTTCTATAAAGTTTTGTTCGCATGTAAAATGGCAAACCTTAGTTAGATTTGCTGTAATTTATCATTTTTTTAATTATGAGTATTTTAGTTTTATTAAACTTTTAAAACGATTAACAATAATAGTAGACAGGTTAATTATTAATTTTTTATAAAATTATTTTTATCTTATAAAATGATAAACTTCAGATAATTTCACTATAATTTCTCTAAAATAAAATTGCGGAGTGTACTTTGTTTAATAGCCGAAACTAAGGGGATTTGATTATTACCATTATTATGATGATCAATTTGATGATGATGTAGAAAGGGCAAAATAGGAATTTTGCAACCTGCATGCAAAATAGAAAAGAGAAAAAAGAAAAGAAAAAAAAAAAAAAGAAATCGACTACCGTACGACGACCCACGGAATCCGATCCGTAAACCTCCCCTTTTCGAAAAACCAAAAACAAACCCTAATCAAAATCTCCCTCAGGTTTACAAATTTTGATCTGGGTTTCGTTTTCTATCGAATGTGTTAACATTCTATCTCCCATCTTTTCCTATATTGCCGTCCGGGCCCTTCTCAAACTTCAAAACCATCAATTTCCTCCCAAAGTTTGCACCCGATCAGATTTCGCTTTCGTTTCAATTTCGCGTTTTTCTTTAGTCGGTAATTGAATTTCATTCTTTTAATTTAATTTCTTGAATTTTGTTAATTCTAGCTGTTAATGACGTGGGTTTTGATTGATTAATCAATTTGTTTGGTGAAATTCGAATATATGCGTGCTATTTTGATATTTGTCTCTTTTAGGTTTTTCATTTCTGGATTCATTATTTTCTTTCGTTCTCTAGCAAATCAAAGTTGAAATTTTGATACATATTACTTTTCTGTCCTCAATTTGTATAGGACTAGGGTTTGTTTTATGCATAAATACTTATTATTACTTCTATAAGTAATAGTTTATATAACAGATAATGGAATTAACATCTGCGTGGGCTATTTTCTGTCCATATACTTAGTTTTGGGTGATTAACGAAGCGATTTGAGAATGTAGAGTTTCAGTTGTGTTTAATATCAACTTCCTCAGGAGCCCATTACATTTAAGGGTCCAATTTAAATTGATTTCTATGAAGGTTATAGATAAGAAGTACCTGTAAATGAACCTGTATCTTCAATTGCAGGATGGTGTGAGGATTTATTGGAAAGTGGTGATATTGAGTCATGGGCAGCAGTGAGGTGGATAAGCAAGCTAAAGACAAGGAGGCGAAGACGCCGCCGCCTGCTACCACCACACAGGTCTGTTGTTATTCATTTTTGGCTTCTAATTTGTTCTTATGTGGTTTTTATTTTCCCCTTATTTCTTGTTTGTTGTGTTTTTCAGGATCAGACTTCAACCACTAACACAGCCACAGTGAATCCAGACTGGTCAGGATTTCAGGTTCGATAAGAAAGATATTTAATTTGTGTATTTTGTTTGGCTTCAAATTATAGTTTAATTGTAAAGTGGACTGGTTGTATCGTTTTACCAGGCATATTCTCCTATACCTCCACATGGGTTCTTGGCATCAAGTCCCCAAGCTCACCCATATATGTGGGGCGTTCAGGTATATATGGTTTTTGTATTAAACTTTTAAGCTTTTATTTTAATGATGATTATAAAACTTAATTCTTCTGATAGTTTAAATTTGCTCTTTTTTGGTTAGTATAATCCACTTGAAAGATTATTTTGTGAATCCGAGGTAATTAATTTGTATTCCTGGTAGTTTAGTTCATTGGTGGCTGCTTAAATTCTAGTCTGGTGCATTGAACATTTTTCAGATATATAACACTTAGGACTGAGACTGTAATGCATTGTTAAAGTGGTTGGAAATTTTGGGTATTGAAAACTTCATAGTTTTTGTTTGAGGAAACTTTCAAGTGATGCAACAGTTGACCACCAAAGTTTGAATGTATGTAGTTGAAGGGGGAAGGGTGGGAGAGTGCAGCTTCTTGATAAAAAGAATTGACCTCCAAATTTTGAATTTGTTCTTTTAATGTATACTTTTATACCTTATGGCTGTTTGATATTTTGTTGCAGCATATTATGCCTCCTTATGGTACGCCGCCGCATCCATATGTTGCTATGTACCCCCATGGTGGCATATATGCTCATCCATCCATTCCTCCGGTATTTTTTTTTCCGATCATGCATACTTGCAAGTTCACAGATCGTCATTTGTTTTTTCCCATTCAGGATTCGGTTTACCATAAATGACATGTTCTAATGTCATACAGGGTTCTTATCCTTTCAGTCCTTTTGCAATGCCTTCTCCAAATGGGATTGTTGAAGCATCTGTGAGTTTCCGTTAATAGTTTATTATCCAGAAGGCAATATACTTGTCTATATGCCAACATTAAGACTAACTTTTAGGTTTCTATGTAGGGAAATACTCCTGGAAGCATCGAAGCAGATGGTAAGCAATCTGATGTGAAAGAAAAATTGCCCATTAAAAGATCAAAAGGAAGTTTGGGTAGTTTGAATATGATCACTGGGAAGAATAATGAGCTTGGTAAAACATCAGGAGCATCTGCCAATGGAGCCTATTCTAAAAGGTAAGGCGGATGTCTGGTAAATAAATTGATTGGTTCTGATATATATTATGCTAGATACTTTATGTTCAACGTATGATCATGAAGGTTATTAGCCTCTGTACTGAAGCCACTAGTACCCATTATTGAAAGCATTTTATTTACTTCTATGCATTATAAGGTGAAGTAGAGAGGGAGGGAGCTTCTGGGTGGTGCATGTCTCTCTTGAGCTTAATGCATTTAATTCTAATTGCTACTGGATCATATTCTTAATTAGTCATGTAGCTGATATTGTGATGATTCTGGATGTGTAGTGCTGAGAGTGCAAGTGAAGGTACAAGTGAAGGAAGCGATGCAAATTCTCAGAATGTAAGTTAAATTTTTCATTTTGGTTTTTGCAGTTGACCTTATTAGTTCTCCTATTTGAAATTCGGAAAGCAAATTTATTCTTAATAGTTATAAAAACTATGCTTAAGTTGAACATATTTTATTACTAGTTAAGTTAAAGAGACCTTTACTGAACAGTCAAATGTCAATCCTAGACAAAATAAACTTCCTACTAGAGAGACACATTTCTCATTCCTACTACTGTGACACTGAAGTGGAAAAGCCCTCTTGGCATGGAATTCCAGTGTGCAAAATAATCGGTTCATGTGTACTTCAGGCCTATTGCTGGGCAATAGGATTATGTGCTGGACCTTTAGACTGCTTTTATGAGTTGCAATCATCTTGGCTATGAAATCAGTTTTTTTTTAATCTACTATTTGTTAAAGGTGAAAGTGTATGCTTAGATTTAACGCAGCATCCTTCTCTTTAATTTTTTTTTCCCCTAGATGAAGAATCATCGGGGGTTGGGTTTGCAAACTGAATATAATTTATTTCCTTTTTCCTTTTTTTTCTTTTTTCTTTTTCCATCAAAACCAAGAGATAAAAAAGAATAATACATGTTTGGTAGGGACATCTTCAAAGGCGAGTTCTTGGATACAACTCTGAAAGCAGTTTAAAATATGAAAACAAGAAAATTTTGTTATCGTGATCTTGTAAGTCTGCAACTGAAAACTCATTAAGACAGAAGGTGTTTTTAGATTTTATATCAAAATTCAAAGTAAGTCTTTCAATTTAATACAAATACATTTTTGGATATTAAATTTGAATCAAGGAGGCATTAGATATGTTTATATGTGTTACTCTACCTTAAGTAGTCTTGTGAAACAATTTTCAAAAGTCACATGATAGACACCTTTTATATCCTCTAGAGAGAGAGTCTGGCCTTTTAGGCTTTTTAAGTTTTGCTAAAGCTGTAGCCAGCATGCTATTAATTATTATGCCTGTCATTATTAGTTTATGGGACCACCTTTATAGAAATGTGTTGATGGAGGCTTTGTTATTTGTGTTTATTGCACAGCTTCTATATTATGTTTCAGGTAGTGATAATACCATATATCTAATTTCACTGGTAATGTAGGGCTCACAGCTAAAGTCAGGATGCAGGCAAGACTCTGGAGAAGGTTAGATAATGATAGTGCTCCTTCATCTGGTGACTGTTAAAACACAATTCGTTTAGTATTGAATGATCTCTCTAATCTGTCTAATACAGGTGACACATCTCAGAATGGCAGTTCTATGCATGGTTCTCAGAATGGAGGACCAAATACACCTCATACAATGGTGAATCAAACAATGGCCATAATGCCAATGTCAGCTGCTGGTGCTCCTGGAGCTGTTCCTGGACCCACAACAAATTTAAACATTGGGATGGACTACTGGGGTCCTCCACCTGCGACCAATATTCCTGCAATACGGGGCAAGGTTCCTTCTGCTCCTGTTGCAGGAGGAATAGTTACTGCTGGATCTCGGGATAGTGTTCAATCACAGCTATGGTTGCAGGTTAAAACTGTTGATTTTCGCAAAATTCACTTGCTTTCTTATGATGGTTCTAGTTTTTGTTTATGTTCTCCATTTATTTACTTTTAAAATTTATTTTGATGGAAATGCAGTCTGATCTCCTATTGATATTACCTCTTATTATCTTTTTGGTTATATATATAAGGCATCAAATAGGTACTGGCTATTAGAGTTTTAAACGGATCATATTGGTGGCCAATCATTAGATCCAAAATTCTGAATCAGAGTCCAATTAGAAATGTTGCCAGCCAAAATTGATTAAAATTTGATGTATTTTGTACTTGTAACCACAGTTTACGTTTGATAAAACAATTCAAAATTTCGGGTTTTTGCCATATTTTTTGTATACTAAAGTTGATATATTTTATATATATATATATATATATATATATATGCATCTAATATTACAGACTTGTTTTTGATTTGTATACTTAATGGATTAAATATAGTGTGAGTTCAATTAATATTCATATTGGACTCGCTAATTAAATTTTGCCTTTTGGATCTTGTAATCAATAAATTGACCAATATGGTCTGGCAGAATTTGAACTTAAATTATTGCCTTGTTTTCTTAAAATTGACTTTATTGTACAGTGTTGGACCATCTATAAGCAGGCATCTATCTCCTGTCTTTCGCTAAACTTTATTATTTTATGAAATTTGTGTTCTTTTTTTAAATATTGGTCCTGTTGGACCATCTATAAGCAAGCATCTATCTCAGGATATGCTGTCTCTTCTTCAGTTGCTGCATAATCTCTATTAAGATTCAGTGACTGACCAAAATATCTGGAATTTGGATTTGACAAAACGTCTGTAGATATTTATATGTGTTTGCATTTCAAGACTAGTTCCTTTTGGACCTGGTTTTTGCTATGTAATATTTACACTGGTTACATGTATCTTATCTGGATTTAGGATGAAAGAGAACTTAAAAGACAGAGAAGGAAGCAGTCAAATAGAGAGTCTGCTCGGCGGTCCAGGTTGCGTAAGCAGGTAATGAAGTGTTCCCAAGTCTGATTGAAAAAAATTTAAACTTGGCCCTTAGTCTCCTTGACTCACATTATGCATATGAATTATTTGAGTCAGGCAGAGTGCGACGAGCTGGCTCAGCGTGCTGAAGCTTTGAAAGAGGAAAATACGAATCTTAGAGCAGAAGTTAATAGGATCAGGAGCGAGTATGAGCAACTTCTTGCTGAGAATGCCTCTCTCAAGGTAATTTTGTTATCGTGAACTGTAATGTCTTCTTAATCACAGGCTTGTTTATACCCTGCACATCATGTTCAAATGCATAAGAATTTGTTCATTAGCAAAGAGCTTGTCCTTTTGGAGATGTTAGACAGAGCACTAGAACTAATCCAGTGGTGATTTATGCACTTTGATTCTTGCCCATCTATAACAAATTTGTTGCCGATTGAATCGAGTTGTTTTACTACAAAATCTAGTCTTGGTTGACTGCAAAGTAGTATGCAGTGGCATAATGAAGGATTTTTTTTTTTTTTTCTATAATTCAGGTCAGATGGTGGTTGAAATTACCAATTTGTATACTTTGGGTTAGCCAATGGAAATTTTATTGTCTTTGATTCAGGAGAAGGACCTTTTACATGCTAAGATATTAATTTGTTTAAATGCTTGAAACGTTCATTTTGAGTTATGCAGTATATATAAATTTTACGTATGCCTGGAAGCAACGTTGATTAATTATATGTATGCCCTGAAACACACCCACCTCATACCTACAAACTAGGGCCTGCATATAAATTTCGAACTGATAAAGATACCAAATTTGGGCAATTTTGCAGGAGCGACTTGGGGAAGTACCTGAAGACGATCTAAGGTCTGGCAGGAACGAGCAACATTTGAAGGACACACAACAGACTGGACAGAGTGAGCTGGTGCAGAGTGGTCTCTAGGATTTATTTGGCCTCGCTGTATGCTGGTTTTCAGAGTGGCATAACCTAACTAATTAGCAACAGGAAGTTGTTATTTTGCATAGAGCATGTAGTTTAAAATTTTATGAAAGCTGACCTTTTTTATAGTTTTAGGATGTGTTTTCTCTCATAGCATCCCAATTGAAGGCCTGGGATGGTATGTGGAGTGTCCCCTTGTGTGTTTAAAAAGAGGGTTAGTATCAATTAACAAACATTTTAAGCCTATCTGTATTAAATATGGGTTGATAAATTTGTGACTCTGAAGAGGATTAATGAACTTTTTATATGCATACTGTTTATTTTGCCAAAATTATACTCTTAATAAGTTCATTGGCTATTCCTTTTTTCCTTCCTACTGTAATCTTTTAGTTGATTTCTAAACTTGTAAATCAGTTTACCCATGTCACTAATCTTAATTAGAAATTAAAGAGTGATTTACTCAGTTCGGTGGTAAAGGCGCTCATTCAGTTTGACAATAATTCAGGTTCGAGTTGTCAGTATTGCAAGTAGTATGTTAAAAAAAAAAAAAAAAAAGTGATTCACTCATGTGACTATATACTCGCATGTTGACCACAACAAACCACTGCCCTAGGCTCATTATTTTACCAAGTAGAATGACTAATTTTCATTCAACTAAAAAAAAAAACTGTATATTAACACTGCCCTTAACAAGAAAGGAACCTTTTTTGAAGTTTATATCCAAGTGGAGTGGAGCAGCATACTTTAAATTTAGATAGCAACAAGTAACATGATTGATTGAGTATTCATTAGTGTCTTGGTAAGTACTGAGGTTCGAGTTTTGCTGGTAGTCTCTCTCAGTGGATGATTTGTAAGTGCTACTATAAGTCTTTGCTGATGCATATGGAATGTCCTGATCTTAAACTGGAATAACCTCTTATCACCTAAATTTTTAAGGGAAAAAAAAAAAAAAGACAGCAAGTGTGCCACCACATATTAGATTGGAAAAAATAGGATAAACGACGACGTATGCGAAAACTATCGGAATATAAAATCTAGTGGAGTAAGTGGTTCAATTAAAAAAAGAAAAAGAAAAAAGAATGCAGTTAACAGGAGTAATAAGTGAGGTGTTGGTGGTGAGGCCGTCGAATGGAGGTTTGGGTTTCAGACACTCCCATTCTCTCTTCTCTTCCAAGTTTTTTAACAAAGTAAGCTCGTCCTTCATGTTTTTTTTTTTAATTATTATTCTTTATGAATATAAAAGAAAAGAAAAAATCAAATTCAAATAATTTGATACCTTTATATAATCTTAATTTTTCTTCAGTCTGTTACCTGATTATGTAGCATAGCAGTGACGAAGTTGTTGTTTCATGTTTCTAAAGAGCTTCATAAATCAGGTTTGGTTAGGATTTTCAAAATCCATTTTCATGTTGAATGTTGAGATAAGTCCTTTTTAAACCCAAAATAATTATAGTCAGACCATGAAATAAGAATTTTATTGAATTGTGCTTTGTGAATTCTATTCCTACAAGACTGTTTGATGATTTCTACCATCTAACATGCACTGTCAATTTTTACTTGTATGTTTGACAAAGGAGAAAATGCATGTAAAGTGAAGATAATTTTGACTTGTTAATTTACTATTAATCGCATAATTCAAAACATTCTCTGTTTTTTTCATAACTAAGTGACAAATTTCTCTGATAGATGAGGCATGTCTTTCTTTTGAGGCTTGATACGTGTTATCAATCATTTGTTTCTGACACCATTTCTTCTCCTCTAGAGATGCCCATCATGCATCCCAAAGCTAGCAACTGGATTAGACAAGTGCCAAGCAAGACGCTTCACTGCAAGAGCATCTGGGAATTCAAGTGATAATTTGGTTCCAATTGCTCCTCTTCATTTTGAATCCCCAGTTGGTCAGCTTTTGGAACAGATATTGCAAACCCATCCACATTTACTCCCTGCGGCCATTGATCAGCAGCTGGAGAACCTTCATAATGATAAGGATGTCTCAAGACAAGAATTTCTTTTCAACATCTTCTTTACAAGTGAGTTAAATTCTCTCTTTGTTATTAATTTCTATTTTGTAGTTAACCTGATATACGTAATTCTATTTTCTTTACTCTCTGTTTTATGGATCAGCGTGACCATGCATTTCGAGCACACAATTTTATGATAATTTTTAAGGAGCTTGATACCAATTATGATTCCAAACTTATATGATTTCATCAGTTGTTTGGGTGATAATTGTATTTAAGGAATGCAATGCTGGAGACAGTTTAATAGCCAACCCCTTTGGTTAGGATTAAGAATAGTTTACTTGAGTTACACTGGAGACAATTTGATTTCTGGATTATAGCTAGAAACAATAAGTTAGAGATTGTTCCTATAGCATTTATAAATTATATTCTAGGATCCTCAGTGGAAGTATAGTGAAGTTAACCATTCACTGAATTGTGGTGTTTCCATCCCAAATAAGTGTTATTATGTTTCAATTGTTAAACGTGGAAAAATAGACGGGAGCTGAAAAACAATAACATCAGACAAAAGAACTAAGCAAACAAAATCTCTTTGAATCTCGAAGTGCTTGTATGTGTATATGTGACCCTGAAATTAGGCTAGGTTAATATTTATTTGTATTTGACCACTCTAGGCTTTCATAAAGCAAACAAATTCTTTTTTGAACAATAAAACTCAGTTTAGGAAGATTAAAAACAAATTTGGTCCAATTACTAAACTTCCAACTTTAAGACTAACCTTTTAAATTAAAGATTTGAAACCTAATTATGTTATTAAAGTAGATATTAAGGTTATTGAGTGTTTATAAATTGCCTAAAACTCATCACAAATGATTTGTAACTGCCATGTAGGTCAAGGATGATGTGGTGAATGATGTGGTAGTTACAATCACTTGTCAAATCATTTGGGAAAAATTTTTGGACAAAAATATTAGTTATGTAGTAGAACTCATAAATTGTAATGTCAAATAAACTTATATTCAAGCCAAGAACCAACTCTTCTTCAGTTTATAATAAAAGAGATGATGCTCCATCATCAAGTTCGACAAAATCTTCATTTAATTTTGATGCTTAAACGTCTCCTTCTAATTCTCAATATGTTAGAAATCAATTCTCCATTTAATATCGATGTTCCATTTTTAGAACATGACTTTGGATTGCGTATTTCAATTTGGACATATGTCATTGACAAATATAGGGATAGCAAAATTATCCATGGATATAGATATTCGTAGGGATCTTCTCCATTTGGTGTGGGGATGGATACTATTATATCGGGTTCAAGGCGGTAATAGATATAATTCTTATATTTTATTTTATTTTTGAGGATGAGGATGGACATAGTCTATGAATATCCGCCACCCATCCCGAATCCGCTCCATTGCTAACCCTAGACTAATATGATAATGTTTGAATATTATGTGTGTGTGTGGAAACTGGGATGGATATGGGTATGGGGATATATATCTCAAAGGGATATGGGGATGGAAATTTGGATATCCATCCCGAATCCGCTCCATTGCTAACCCTAGACTAATATGATAGTGTTTGAATGTTATGTGTGTGTGTGGAAACTGGGATGGATATGGGTATGGGGATATATATCTCAAAGGGATATGGGGATGGAAATTTGGATATCCATCCCGAATCCGCTCCATTGCTAACCCTAGACTAATATGATAGTGTTTGAATGTTATGTGTGTGTGTGTGTGTGTATTAGTATCCAAGCTCCAAGCACTCAATATGAGAAACAAAATCTTCGATTTTAGCACTTTTGGTTCACATGATTTCTGTGAATATTGACAGTTTTGAAAATTGGAAGGGAGTTAATTACGGGACAACTGATTTAACTTTGTTTATTCCCCAACCCCGATGATCAAATCCTGGCTTCACTCATGTAATGGATACCATGGATACCTACCAATCTAGAACGTATGGACTTAAGTTTATTCTGGAAAAGCTTAGTCTATGGGAATCACATAAATATAAACGAATTTAAGCACTTCGATTTAGACTGTGACCAACTTGCATTTAACCTTGTAAAACCTCTGCAGTTGGGCTTGGTTTTCTTTCTATCTGACTTATTAACCTGCACAAGCTTTAGTCTTAACTAAAAATGCAATGAAACTAATCTTTTTATTTCACTATTTGACTCTAGCTCCATAAGTGTGCATTCAGCATGATCTGTTTATTGAAAAAGCTAAAACAAATCGAATGGTAGTAAGTATGATATTTGCTTTGTTTAGT
Source organism: Xanthoceras sorbifolium (assembly GCA_003430845.1). NCBI lineage: Eukaryota > Viridiplantae > Streptophyta > Magnoliopsida > Sapindales > Sapindaceae > Xanthoceras > Xanthoceras sorbifolium. Next base: position 31,772,096 of record CM010608.1, read on the forward strand.
CTTCGAGCTAGAGCTCCAATGTTAGAAATTTGACTTGTGAGCTCAAATTCCTATATATTATGTTAGTTAATGTGATAATAATGTATATAACAATGTATTAGATTATGTACAATCACATATTCTACTAATTAATTTGTTTGAAAATCATATATATATATATGTATATATGTTTGACATTTTATGTTATATATATTAGATATAGTTTGAATGATGAACATATGTTAAAATTATGTTAAATCTTAGCAAGAAAAGTAAACAATAAGTCATTTGTCCTTAAATTTAAGCTTCTAGTTCTCTTAATAGTTAATATGTTCCGAACTAAGTTCAAGATTCATGTTATCAAGCTTAATTTATCGTGGAGTTTGAACTGTGATTGGTATATTTGCGTGAGCTTGAATGGTCAAACATTTGGCTTGGCTCAAATCTCAATCACATCCTCAGTCTAAACTTTTCTTGTCATGTTTAAGGATATATGCTTGGCTTATATACTTAAATTTCATCGTGGTTGTTCTTCTCATTTTGGCTATCTACTATTGGTAGATATTTTAAGTACAACTTTCTTTTTTACACGATTCTTGATACTCATAATTTTTCTTCAAATCACTTTTATGTTAAATACTAAAACTTGCCTGGATACTTCACTGCGCACTCATTTAAGTACTACCACCTCTCTAAATCTAGATACTAGAGACATCAGGTCCATTAAATCATGCTGATTCTAGTGAGAAGAGCATCTTTGATGAACTATACTGAATGAAGGAACAGTTTAGCTGACCTTATCAGTCCATAGACGATGGAGTCTGGCATATAACTACTTGCTGTTGCTTTAATTGGGGGTTGAAGAGAAGGTTAATTAAGTTCAGATAAGACATTCATACACATGCGGCAGCCTGTGCTTAGGACAAACTTCAATAAGAGATACCGTGTTTTGCAGAAATGAGCATACTTGGAGTGCCCTGTTTTTTAGTTTATCTGTTCTGTCCATGGCGTCCAAAATATTTAAATATGTTTTAGTGGAGGATTTTAGCGCTGTGCCTGGTTTTAACTTTATGGGTGTTCAAAAGTGAATTTATTTTTGTCAGCCTAATTGTTTTTAAGTATTACTTGTTAAATGTTTTGGTTTCTATTCTTCAATAGTTGTTGTAATATAAAACCTTGTTTGTAGGAGAATAGCTGAAGTGAAAGAGAAGGAGAGACAAAAGACACTGGAGGAGATAATTTACTGTTTGATTGTACAGAAATTTGTAGACAATGACATTTCAATGATTCCTAAGCTAACTGCAACCTCAGATCCTGCTGGACGAGTGGATTTTTGGCCAAACCAAGAACAGAAACTTGAATCTGTTCATTCTCCCGAAGCATTTGAGATGATACAGAGCCACTTGTCTCTTGTTCTTGGAGATCGACTTGTGGGACCTCTTGATACCATTATTCAGATTAGCAAAATCAAACTTGGAAAGTTGTATGCTGCTTCTATAATGTATGGGTACTTCTTGAGAAGAGTTGATCAACGTTTTCAACTTGAGAGAAGTATGAAAACCCTTCCAGAGGGTTTCAATGAAGACCAGCGGAGATCTGAAGATCTAGTATCACCAAACCGGCTCTGGGATCCAGATTCCTTGATTAGAATACCACCTGATGATGGAGCTGATTTTGGTGGTGGAGGGCTCATGGACAGCAGTGAAGGTAAATCATATAGGCTGAGATCATATGTTATGTACTTGGATGCAGAGACACTTCAAAGATATGCAACCATACGATCAAAGGAAGCTATTTCATTGATTGAAAAGCAGACACAGGCCCTATTTGGGAGGCCTGATATCCGAATTCTTGAAGATGGTTCGATCGACACATCTAGTGATCAAGTGATTGCAGTCACATTTTCAGGATTGACTATGTTAGTCTTGGAGGCTGTAGCATTTGGATCTTTCCTTTGGGATTCGGAAAGTTATGTCGAATCAAAATATCCATTTATTAAAAGCTAAAGGTTGTATCATTGAATTTGTTTTTGATGGATTTTAGGGCTCTGTCGATTGTAAGGCTTTGTGGGAAAGTGGTCGTTGACATTGGTGTAATAGCAGTAAGGAAATAAAATGTTTTGTAAAGGGTGTTATTTATAGAAAAATACTGTGCAAACAAGAACAGCAGCCATGAAACAGTACTAGATATTGAGCCTAAACATTAAAGCGAGAAGGAGAACAGAATATATGTATAGGTAGGGGTGGGCAATATTCAATTAGGTTCGGTTCTACCCATAATCTAATCAAATTTAATTTTTATTCGGTTATTAATTGAGCTAACTAAACCTGGTGGGTTTTATATGAATAATAAAAAATAACCAAATCTTAAATATTCGGTTCTATTCGGTTCGGTTATCTCGGTTTGAGCCTTATTGGGCCTAAATTGTGTGTATGAGTTTAAGTAGATTTTTTAGGCCAGAAATCAAATTTTTTTTTTTATTTTATCTTATTGTTTGTATATTTTTAACAATATGTCAACAGAGCCAGAATGTCAAGCAAGAAATACAAAATTACCAACATGTCAAATTCAGTCAACAATACACATTTCATCATACACCTGAAGAGCATCTAATTAAATTAGATAACCACAAACCTTATGGCTGCCATGTCAGTCAAAGGATGCTAATCTATACGTATTCATTTGTGTATAAATATGTGATATATAATTGTAAATGATTCAAGCAAAAAATACAAAATTAGAGCTAAGATTCAAATTGAATATACTAAAATATACTTGTTAAGATTCAAATTGAATCTACTAAAATATACTTGTTTCTCTCATACGCCAGTAGATACTAGATTTGTGTAATTTTTTTTTTTATCTGTTTCGTTTTTTGTTCTAGGGAGACTTGAGTACTACCTTAAACATTAAAGAGTGGGATTTATTAGGCTTATTCAGGGACTAAAAATTTGAACTTGTTTTAGATTTTAGATTATAGTGTCATAGTGTGTGTACAAGTGAGAAATGGATGATGAGAACAGAACGTACTTAGGCCAAGAGGAAGAGGAAGAGAAGGCCACGAGGAGCTACAAGGAGATGGCGAGGAGTGACAAGGGGTAGTAACGCGCGACGAGGCAGTGGCAGTGAGCGACGAGAATGCGGCGAGGAGTGACTAGTAGCAGCAACGACCGACGAGGAGGCGACGACGAGCAACGAGCTGTGCGGCTGCGAGAGAGACTTGAGAGTTGAGGAAAATATTTTCTGGAATGAGGGATATGTGGGTAAAGTGGCTGTGAGGTGCAAGGGTATTGTTCGGTTATTTACGATTTGGCCACCCATAATCTAACCATAACCGATTTTTATTCGGTTATCAAAATGAATAATCAAACCTCCACGACCCATGATCCATAACCGAAAATAACCTTCTTTATTTGGCTCGATTTGATCATTTAGAGTCCGTTTGGATAATGTTCCAATCCCTATGTATAGGTTGATATGTTAGTATGTATACATAGATGGATGGATCTATGTAATTGAATGTTTTAAGCATTCTATGATTGACTTGGTGTACATCTACTCATAATTTAAGTGGTTAGTGCATCTCTCTCACACCTTAGTGGTGAGGGTTCAATTCCTATCATGCACATTTACCAGCTCACGAATTACAAGTAAATGAGATTTTAGTACGAAATAAGTTAACCCTAAGATATATAACCTCATGAAGAGTTAGTATCATAAGTGCAAAATAAAATTTTGAAAAGACAAATGGAAATGTTGATCTCCCCCTATGACACTCTTGAATTAGAAAATAAGAGGAAGGCATGCGCACGCGTACAAAAAATAAAGAGATTAGATTTCTCTTTAAGAGATGTTTGTATAAAGAGATATGTGTATTGAATATTAATGAGATTCTAATAGCCCTTCAAAAGGCATATGAATTACAAATCCAAATGAATTATGTTGGTATAAAAATTGAGAATATATATATGCACTGCATATTAAAGAAAAATGATGAGGGCTTAAACTATAAATTGTGAATACGTTGACATATAAATTATTGACTCAAAAGGAAAAAAATATAGCTATATTTATTTTAAACTTGAAAAATTGGAAATTTAGTCCAGATGCTTGATGACATCACATCAATATAAATGATTTTTCATTCGAAAGAGTAATCAAAGCTACATAAAGTTTTGTATGAATAAATTTAAACAATCAGAATGCATTTGCCATGGTGAATATTTTATTGAAAGTATTCTCAACAGTCAAGGTTTTAAACTGTTTGATGAAATGCGTGAGAGAGAACTAGCTTCTAATGTTGTTATGTATAATACTTTGATTGGTGGCTTGTGTAAGGAAATGAAGGTTTGGGAGGCTGAGATGCGTTCGATCAAATGAAAAAGGCTGGTATTAGTCCAACTTTAGTAACATATAACACGATAATAGACGAGTTTTATAGTGCAGGAAAGTTGGATGTTGCTCTGCGATTATATCAATTAAAGTCACAGTCATTTCCCATCTTTAGTGACTTATAATGCTCTCATTGGAGGTTTTTCTAGAGCATGAAACTCAACAAGTTCTGCTAATTTAGTTAGAGAGATTGAGGAGAGAGGAATAAAATCTTCTAAAGTGACATATACAATTCTAAGCGATTCATTAGCTCGATCTACTGACATGGAGAAAGCATTTCAATTATATGCATCCATGGAGAAGGCCGGTTTGCTTCCCGATGTTTATATCTTTGGTGTTTTGATTCATGGTTTTTGCTGGAAAGGCAATATGAAAGAAGCATCAAAACTGTTTAAATCAATGGATGAGTCGCAATTAAAACCAAAAGATGTTATACACAATATGGCGAATTGTAATGAAGTATCCTAACGTTTAATCACATTGTAATGAAACTGTGGGATTAACGGGTAATATTGTCATTTTCCCTTATTATTTTTTTTTTAAAAATGAATAAAATTGAAAAAATTTAAATGGACCTCCACCATCCATCAAGATTAATGGACGGTAGAGATTATATTAAAAAAAGAATAATTAAATCTCCAGATTGGATTCAGCGATGGAGAGCCGATCTCCATCGCTAGAGATCAAAATTTTCATTTTTTTTTTGTGGAGATCCAATCTCCACATTGGATCCCCACCGTCCTATTTTTTTTTATTTATTTAAAAAGATCCATTTAAATTCTTTTTTATTTTTTTTTCTCTTTTTTATTTTAATATTTAATATTCTTTTTTTATTTTTTAATCAAGAGTAGCTATGTCATTTTACACATAAGTCAAACTCAAATCGTTAGTTTTGACTGAGTCAACTAACAGTAGGGTACTAATGTGTAATTAAGGCTAAACTCACGATTTCGTTACAATATGACCAAATATTATGATACTTCATTACAATTCGCCATATTTAATATGATGATTCTCGGCTATTGCAAAGAGGATAGGTCATATATGGCACTAAGGTTGCTTAAAGAGATGGATCAGAAGGTCGAATAGAGGAGGCTAGAGTGGGGAGGCTCGCCTACCTTTTTTTTACGATGGGAGAGGCGAGCCACCCCTACTAGTGGCAGGGGAGGCTCGAGCCTCCCCTAGTCGGTAGCGGGGGGAGGCCCGTCACTGAGATCCATCAATGGATGGTTATTGATGGATGGATCTTCAATATCTATCCATGGAGAAGAGAGAGATGAGGGTGGAGATCCAGATTAGATGTCTACCGTCCATCTATTGAGGTGGACGCTCTGCATCTCCACCCCCATATCTCTCTTTTTTGTTTTCTTTGTTTATTTATTTTTTTTAAAAAAAAATCTCAACCGTCCATTTTTTGAGATGAACGGTTAAGATCCAATATTTTTTATTTTTTATTTTTCATTTTTATAAATTTTTATAAAATTTATTATTTTTAAATTTTGAAGGCATTTTCGTATTTTTGTTGTTTTTAGATGACCAAATCTATATTTTAATGGTCAAACTTAACTCTAGGGGAGTTCAGTGTGAGTTTTTACAAACTTTGATTCCGAGTATAATTCAGCAAATCTCGGGTAGATTCAGTGTTATTAGTTTTTAAAGTAAATAACACCTAGATCCTATCAGGTTTGCTCTTCTACAAACGGAAATAACCTTTGGGTTTATTGACAAAGACCTCTACCGCCGGTAGTCAAATTTCATCTAATTTATTGGTTGACAAGGTTTAACTATGAAAAGGACCAAATTGCCCCCACAATAATATATAAAAATACTAAAATTTATTAAAGAAAAAAAAATGTTAAAATCTCACCTTCCATCTCAACTATTTTTTATTTTTTTTATTTAATTAAATTTTATAATATTATATTTTATTTTAGAAGTATTTGGTATTTTTTACAAACTTTAGGACGTCTCGCTATTATTTACTCTTATTTTTATAACATTTTATTTCTTATATATTATCAAAAAATGCTGTAATTTAACAATACAAAAATATGCTCAAGTCGAAATCTTGCAAAATTATATACAAATGCACTACCAACGGCAACATTTAAAATTTTGGTGCATAATAATTAGGATCCGAGAACTAAAATGTATTTCAAATTATTAAGACCGCACATTAGCATGAGGGAGAGCGTATTTATAAGGAAGAGTTACTGATTTTAGAGAAAATACTATAAACTTACTTTTTTTTCTTTACTAGATTTTTATCACATTGGGTTTTTCCTAGTAAAGTTTTAATAAGGCAGTTTTATACCCCTTGTACCACAAAGGGTAATTTGAGATGCAAATGATTATTGTACTTTTTTCCTTTATTAGTTTTTTTAATCCCACATAATTTTTACTAGCAAGGGTTCTAAAGAGGCATGTTCACTATACGATAGACATTCAAGGGGCAATCGTCATCTTCAAGTGAAGCAATTTTATAAGTCTCACCGTCATCTTCAAGGGATCACACTATATGGTAAGATTATATCTTGATTCCTATTCTTGAGGAGAATTAGGAGCACACGGATACACTTTATACATGTGTCTCTCTATCGTAGGTCTATTCGTCGATTTGTGTAAATTATTTTTCTAGTTGGTAACATTCATGCTTTTGCTTATAGTTCTGTCAGCGCAAGGGTTTAGCCTGAGAAACCAAGTTGTTTCTCAACTCATGACCCTGCGCTCGCGAGTGGCTAGTTTTAGGTTCAACCAGTGCGCAATGGTTGGATCTTAAGACCCTGTGACGTGATCCCCTGGTCGCAAATTCAGACTATAGAGTTTGGACTTTTTTTTTGCGATGCTGTGACTGCAACCCTTTCGTCACGAGTTGCATCATGAGTTCCATTCTAGAGTGCTGGATAAACTCGCGATCAAGGCTCGCTTGCATATGCTCGCACATTGTCCATCGCAAGTCCAGACAAGTGCGTTCTTGGTTTTGGACTGTGATGTATAAGTGTGACCACATGAATGAGTGACTGGATTGCAGGTGCCATTGAGAGCATCTTGCAGCCATGTGTCGTGACCTTGTGATCGTGAGAAAGCATCGCAGGTGGTTTCCAGATCTTACTGGTTCCAACTCGTGACTTAAGACCGCGACCTATTGGTCTCGAGTTGTTGTTGCGAGTTTTCTCGTCAGAGATTTTTAAGTGAAAAATATGGTCCCCTATAAATAGGACCACTTTCTCATAGAAACTATAAATGTGTTTTTATGATTATTCTGAATGGGTAGGATTATTCACTTAAACTATAAATAGGATCATTCACTTAAACTTTATTGAATGGGTAAAAATATTTTGGTTCCTAACTTTTTTCAAATTATTAGTTGTTCACCTTAGTTCTTTTTTTAGCTCGCGTGGACTCTAAATTTTTAAAAATCTATCAATTTAGTCCTTATGTTAGTCAAATTTAATGGTGTCAGAGGTATTTCAGTCTTTAGATATAAAAATAAAAATTAAGATTAAAAATAAATAAATAATTAAATTCTAAAAATAAAATAACAATAATTGAAAAAAAATAGAAATTTTTTTTTCAAAAATAATTAAAAATTACTTTTAATAAATTTATTTGTTTATAAATAATAATTACAAATATTTTATATTTAAAAATAATAATACCCCCTCTCCTGATATTTTTTTAAATTTTTTATTACTTTAATAATTTAATTTATTTTTAATTTTAAATTTATTATAATTTAATTTCATATATAAATTATTTTTATATTTTAATATTAATTTAAAGTATTATATTGAATTATTAAATTTTCATAAATTAGTTATTTTTTTACTCATTGTTTTTATTTTTAATGGTTTTTAATTTTAGTGTTAATTAATTATTTATTTATTTTTAATATTTAAGGATTTTTTTTTATAAATTTTGTTTATTTTATAATTTTAATTTTTTTTTATTGACACATGTTAAATTCTTATTGGATGACAGATTAAGATTAATTTGTTAAATTTAAAAAAAAATAAAGGGTAAAATCGTATTTTCAACTTAATCATTTAAAGTTAAGGACAAAATAGTCATGTGCTTATTATGTCACGTTTGACTGTAAAAAATTTGGTCAAATGACTAAAATGGTAAATTTTTAAAAAGTTAAGGATCACACGAGTCAAAAAAGGAAACATCGGTAAAAAAGTAATAATTCGAGAAAAGGTAGGGACCAAAATAAATTTTGCTTTTATTGAATCCTTCAAGAGTTGAAGTTTTAATATCCTAAAGTGTCGGATAGTCAAGCACCAGTCAAGGTCCACTGTAAAAGGCCTGCGGGGTAGTAGATTTAAGTTATTACCCAATAATAGTGGATTAGATGTAGTAAACTTGAGGGTATAATTAAATTACCATATAGTAGATTGTCTATGACTCAAGTGACTAACAATGATTAGTCATGTGGTTTTTCCTTGTTGAGGTTTTCACCCAAGAATCAAGTATCCAATCTCTCTATCCCTTACTCAATTTATTTGTTTATTTCTATAATGATTATTTGAGGTTCTTAAATATTTTTAAAATTTGGTATTCACTTATTCTCTCCCCTCTAGGTTGGCAGCGACATGTGAATCACATAGTTTCAACAGTGTTATGAATAGTATGCACTTATAAAAGAGTGAATGTACATCAATCCATAGAAGAAACCTCCATCTCTTTTTCTTCCCATTAGCTTCATTATCTCTCAAATTTTATATATTATAAAAATAGTTTCTTTTGATCTAAAGCTGCTAAGTGCCCCTATTTAATGCTACCGTTGATTTAATTTTTAGCTAGTTAAATATATTTTGAGTAAATTAATTCATTTTAATTTATTAGATTAAAAACGTCAAGTGTTCCTATTTAATGCTACTATTAATTTAATTTTTGGCTGGTTAAATGTATTTTGAGTAGATTAATTAATCTTAATTAATTAGATTAATATAACACAATGACTCTTTAGTTGGTTAAATATATTCATTGAATCAAAATAGATTAAATGAGTAAAATGTATATTTGATTTAGTACATTGCATACTTTTAATTAAATTAGTAAAATTATAGAAAATTTATTTAATTAAGAGGTAACTGCACAAGCAGCCCCCGAGTTTAGGCCTAATTGCATACATATAGATCTTTTGTCAAAGTTGACACAAACATCCCCTACTGTTAGTGGTCAACGGTTAAAATTAACGGTTAGCTCTCTTTTTCATGTAAAAGGTCCAAGATGCCTCTCATATTTATATATGAGAGGCATCTTGGACCTTTTACATAAAAAAGAGAGCCAACCATTAATTTTAACCTACCTGGGGTTTGTCCTTTTACAGGTGTTGGCTTCATTTCTTGATAAAAAATGGGCCTCCATCTTTACCTATCTTTACCTACTTTTGTTCCGTTCTCGGGTAATGATCGGTTGTTTTTAATGTTTTCCTTCAGTGTGCAAGTAAACATGGTCATTCTGAGAGTTCGGGAGAATTCAGGGCAAAACTGTGCCATTTTAGCCCCGCTACTTGTGACGCTACTTGCACAAGTCGTGTAGCAAGTCGTGGTGAATATAATTGTAAAATCCTGGCAGTGTGTCCCGCGACTTGGGCCGTAACATGCACCGCGAGCCATAAGTCACGGCAATAAAAATCCCAAATTCTGGTAGTAGCTTCTGCGACTTGGGTCCGCGACTTGCAAGTCGAGGCGAAGCATCAGGAGCCTTAAACCAGCACGCTATAAAAAGAAAAAGAAGAAAAAAGAAAAGAAGATTTGGCTAGGACTCAGATAACTCGACCAAGAGGAGAACAAGAGAGAAAATGAGAGGCCAAGGGAGAGGAAGATCATCTTGGAGACAAGAGGATTTGGATTGGGTGATGAAGATGATTTTTTTGTTTGTTGATTTAATAAATTTGGGTTGATAAAGATGATAAAGATGAAGATGAAGCTGAAGATTATGATGAAGCTAAAGAAGATGATCAAAATAAAGACGAAGATGATCAATTTTTTTTATTAATATTTATTTTATTTTAATTAACTAAATAATTTTAATTAATTTAAAATTTAAAAGACCATTTAAATTTATGACCATTACCCTCTAACAGTTGGCACTAACGATAGGGAATGTTGTATCAATTTTGATAAAATGTTTATATGTGTACAATTAGGCCTAAACTCAAAAAATGTTTGTGCAATTACCCCTTTAATTCAGTTGAATCACATAAAATAGTACAAAATCTTAAAATTTAAATTTCAACACTATTGTTCTGATTTTCAAAGAGTAACTAAGTTGGAGCATTCCTTCTTACTAACATTAAAGGAATACTTATTGAGACTATTATTATTTAATGACATTTCTTTCTTTTTTGAATACTTGATGGCAACTAAAGTAAAAATTATTTATTTATTACCCGTGCATACATTAGTTTTGGGTTAATTTTGAAAATGTAGGAATTAAATTGGTAGCAAGAAAATGGTTAGGGGCCATTTTTGTTAAAAACGAAAAAGTCGCAAAATGATTGGAATTAAATTATAATAAAGGACTCATTTGGTAATTATTCTAAATATTAAATAAAAATAGTGGTTATGGTTATTGCTAGTATGGTTACAAATTAGATTCGAAAATAATTGTATAAATTATGTTCTATACAAAGATAGTTTAATTTAGCGTAACTGTGGTTCATAAATATAAGGGCGAAAATTATTTTGGTCTTAATCTTTTTTTGAATTATCATTTTTCAAATGATATTTGATAATCTGGCTTTCATGGTTTCCAATTTTTCTAAAATCAATCAAATTAGTTCTTCCGTTAGTTAACAATTAGTCAACTTTAACAATCTTATGAGTATTTAAGCCTTTACACACAAATAATTTAAGTGAAAATTGTTAAAAATGACCTAAAAATTATTGATAAAATTGTTTTTAACCGCAGATGTAAAAATAATCGTTTTTAGCCAATTGAAGAAAAAAATAACATAAACAGCCCTCAACCACCCATTTACTAGATAATTACAAAATAACTTGTGAAAATAAAAATTACAAAAAAAAACCATGCAATTTAACCTAAAAAAATATAAACTTGCTTTGATTGCTGCGCCGCCGCACAACCTTACATGAAGTTTTTACCTTTTATTAAATTTTCTTCTCTCTCTTGTTATATTCGTTATTATTTTGTCTTTTTCATTAAAATCAATACCTATTTGTCTTCACCAACTCAAAACTTGAAGGTAATTTTATGAAAATTGTTTGTATTTTATTTAGAGTGTATTTTATAGATTTTTTAAGTTTTTTTTATTTTTTATTTTATTTGTATATTGTGTTTATTTTGTGGTTGAAAGAATTTGGGTGATATTGGGGTTTAGTTTTGTGAAATTTTAATGGTTATGGAATATATTAGTGAAAAGTTTGTTACTGAAATATAGGTTAGTGAAATGTTTAGTAATAATATTTGTTAGTGAAATGTATGTTAGTAAAATATATGTTAGTGAAATGTAGGTTAGTGATATATATGTTAGTAAACTGTAAGTTAATAAAATGTTGGTTAGTGAAATGTACGTTAGTGAAATGTAGGTTAGTAAAATGTATATTAGTGAAATGTAGGTTAGTAAAACGTAGGTTAGTGAAACGTAGGTTAGTGAAATGTAAGTTAGTGAAATCTATATTAGTGAAATATATGTCAGTAAAATGTAGGTTAGTGAAATGTAGGTTAGTCAAATGTATATTACTGAAATGTAGCTTAGTGAAATGTATGTTACTAAAATATATGTTAGTGAAATGTAAATTGATAAAAATGTGAGTTAGTGAAATGTATGTGAGTGAAATGTATGTCAGTGAAATGTATGTATGTGAAATGCATGTTAGTGAAATATTTAAGGTGTAATTGTTTTCAGTTAAATGTTGTTACTGAAATATTTGGAGTGAAACATTATGTGTGAAATTCACTTTTATTAATATTGCATCTTCTAAATATTTCTCTCTTATTTCAGAAAATGAATACCCGTAGGCTTGTACTTAACTATAACGGACAATGGGATGGTCTAGATTATGTTGGTGGTTCATCGCTTGGGGTTCTAGTTTCTAAAAGGTTGAAATTTATAGAGTTAATTGAGTTGATATATCGGAAGTTTAACATTGACAGCACACGTTATGACATAGGCATAAACACGGTCGCTTGGACTCATAACCCGAGAAAGCGGCAACAAATAGTTCACATCTTACAAGTTCAGCTTCTAATCACTGCAAGACGAGGTATGATCAGTCTTTATCATTCCATGTGAATCCTATTACCATGACCAAATTTGTTATAAAAGATGGAGAATACGATGGATTGGTTGATGTTGAACAAAGAATGTGCTCCTGCCGATAATGGGACTTAGACCAGCTTCCTTGTAAATACGCTATTGCAGTAGCGAGGTATAATATAAATGTAAATTAATTGTGCAATATGTAGCTAGCTTTCTTGTGTTTAGTTGTATTAATATTTGACATGTCTATATGTTGTTTTGTACAGGTCCTTAAGGATAGACTTTAATTGTTTATGCCAAGAGTACTACAAAACTTCCTGGCTGAAGTCAAAAAAATATTTCACAAATATTTTCATATACTCCCACACAATCTACCACCATCTATCTTTACACGCATAAAAATAAAAAATTGTACCATATAAATATATATGTAACACGTTTCACCTAAAAATTGTCCATTTCTCACATCATTCTATGTGTATACTATATGCAAATATTTTCATAGCAATCTCCTCCCTAATTTTTTTTTGCATCTCATTTAACAAAATCTCAATAAAATTCTTAAAATGTCATGATGTTATCCATGTACTTCATCACGAAAGCCCCACAGCTGCTCCTGTAATTTTAATAAGTAATACATTCGTTAGTACCTGTATACAGATATGAAGGAATAATAAATCACAAATATTTTCTATGTACTCCATTACCCGTCTGGCTGCTGTGACAGTTTGTCGGGCGGAACTACATCAACCTTTATACTATCCGTCAAAGGGCGATATCTGTATTTTCGAAGAATCCCCCACATCGGAATAATATTTTACACAAAACCCAATGGTAGTTGCCAATACAACATGGGAGAAGGACCTCCAATATTAACAATGGGAACTGTTTCATTAAGAAACTCCATTATAGTCCAAATTATTTTACAAATAAACTAAACACTGTAAGGAAGACTAAACCCAAACTTTTCAATAATAATATATTTCACTAACCAAACATTTCAATGACAAGATATTTCACTTAACCAAACATTTCACTAATACGACATTATTGACAACATATTTCACTAAACAAATTTTTCAATAACAAGATATCTCACTTCACTAACCAAACAGTTCAATAACAGGATATTTCACTCACTAAACATTTCAATAACAAAATATTTCACTAACAAAACATTTCAATAACAAATTACTAACCAAACATTTCAATAACAAAACAATTCACTAATCGATCATTTTATAAACCAAACATTTCACAAACTAAACATTTCATAACAGCAGTTCACACATTTCACAAACCAAATATTTCACAAATTTTATAAAAAATTTAACAACTAACCGTCATTTCCTGCTCGCCGGGATTCATCTCTTCTGCAGTAATGGAATCGTTGCGTCGAGACGACCTCATTTGTCTTCGAACTATTCTCCTCTGGGCAGTAGATTCAACTCCGTCAGTCAATGGGATCATAACTAAAATATTGAATATCAAATTAAAATCAACTGAAACTGAAACTGAATGGTTTTTTTCTCTTTTAAAAACTGAACTGAAAACGCACGAGAATTCAACCGAAACTGAATCCTTTCAAAACTGAAACTGAATCGTTTTCAGACACAACAGAATCATTTCAATAACATACCTGAATCGTTTTGATGAAGTTGAATGGAATTGTTTCAAAGATTATACTTCAATAAACTGCAATAGTTTGGCAGCGGCGACATTTCGAAGTTAAACGGAATCGTGTCCAAGCAGAAAATAAAACGGCAACGGAAACCGAAACGACGAGAGGGGAGAAGGTGTGGGTAATGTGTGGCGAAGAAGAGAGAGCACACAAGATCTCTATGTTTTCCACGACCGCATTAATACTCACAAGATCCTATGTTTTCCACGACCACATTACAAAAAATAGCGAAACAGAGGCTTCAAAACTACGAAAAAGAAAAATAATACGATTTCAGCTTCTTGTAAGTCGTAATATGCAACCACTATAAAGATCATATAATTAAATCTATAGATAAAGTTATTGTGTTTGCTAGTAAATCACAGATAAAATCTTAACATCAGATCTATTTATTAGCAAATTTAGAATCTAAATCAATTAAATTAGAAACTTTTAAAACAAATATGATGTACTTTGTTTTACACGTGAACTGCAAAGTAGATCAACAGCTAATCATGTTGTTCAATAAATTTTATAATATTTTCAGTAAAAAAATGTAAATAATGGAAACAAAACTGAAATAAAAAAAAGATGGAAATCAAAATAAACGAACAACTATCAGTAGCAGAATTACAAAGCTCAACAAACACAACAATGCTTCAACAAATCATAATAAATAGCTTGATTTATCATTTGAAGAAAAGAAAGAGAACCAAATAGAGTACCTAACGGTAGAGACGATAATCAGCTTAGAAAGCGGATAATCATAATAATATCTTGTTACGAAGGAGAGAGAGTGGCGTCGAAAATGAAACGGCAAGGGAAACTGAAATGGCGAGAGACGAGAAGGTGCAGGTAATGTGCGGCGAAGGAGAGAGAGGGAGACACCGGTGGCGGCGTGAAAAACAAAACGGCGAGGGAAACCGAAATGGCGAGATGAGAGAAGGTGCGGGTAATGTTGGACGAAGGAGAGAGAGGGAGACACCGGCGTGGAAAACGAAACGACAAGATGGAGGGAAACCAAACAGCAGCGAGAGGGTGAGGGTGAGGTTAATGTGCGGCGGAGGAGAGAGGGAGAAAAATATGGTTTAACTTTAGGTTTTAAAATTTTTTTTTTTTTGAAACTATTAGGTGTTTTAATTAATAAAATTAAATATGGAAAAAAAAACTTTTGGGTTCAAGTTAAATTTTACTAACCTATATAAATTAGGACTAAAACATAATTTATCAATTCCAAAATGATTAAAAACGATTGTTTCGTTTTTTCAGACTAAAAACAATTTTTTTCATAATTTTTTGGTCACTTATGATTTTGTCCCATAATTTAACCGATATTTGATAATTTGGCTCACATGGTTCCCACAATCAAATTAGTTCTTCCATTAGTTAACAGTTAATTAATTTTGACAATGTTATGAGTATTTCAGTCTTTACACATAAATTTAACTATTGACGTTAAAAAATAAAGAAAAATTAAATTAAAAAATAAAAATTAAATTTTGAAAAAAATAATGGTGATTAAAAAGCAAAAACAAAAAACGAAAAAGAAAAAAAAATAAAAATGGTGGTGGAGATCTCAACCCAAGATCTCTATCTCCATCTATCTCTACCATCACTCAACCATCATCGAACCCAGATTACCATTCAAGCATCATCCAACCCATATTATTGGCCGACCATCATCAAACTACCATATTGAACTACCATCGTTCGATCATTGC
Organism: Xanthoceras sorbifolium; assembly: GCA_003430845.1. Classification (NCBI taxonomy): domain Eukaryota; kingdom Viridiplantae; phylum Streptophyta; class Magnoliopsida; order Sapindales; family Sapindaceae; genus Xanthoceras; species Xanthoceras sorbifolium. The sequence continues at coordinate 31,788,081 of CM010608.1, forward strand.
ATTAGATCGCACTAGTCTGGTGCGATGATCGAACCAGGTTGTCGCATCTAATCTGGTGCAACAATTGATAGACCATATCGTCGTTGATCATTGCACCTGGTGCGACAATCAAACCAGATCTGGTGCCAGATCTAATGGTGGGAGGTTTAGGATCTCCACATTTAATTTTTGGGATATTATCAAAAAGGCTCCCAACAAATTCATATACATCATTTTAACTCCCACTGTTTCAGTATTTGTCAAAAACACTCCTACCTATAATTTTTCCATCCAAAAAGTCAAATTGTTAAGTTTGACCATTTGTTTTAAGGGTATTAAAGTAATTCAATAAGTAAAAAAAAATCTAAATTAACAAACCAATTTCGTTTTTATAAATCAAATTAACAAACCAAAAACACCCCATTAACAAACCGTCCATCAACCACCAAAAAACAAAATTTGGAACAAACCAATTTTGAACCCAGAAGAGGGTTCGAAAGGGAACCTAGCTCTATCTGGGTTCGAAGCTAAGGCGAACCCAGGACCTGAAGTCGAACCCATTGATACCAACAACCCCAGTATCTACAACAACACCTAGATTGGATATGGCTTCCCATTATCAGGAACCACCACCGTAACAGATTAGAGCAATCTGCTTCCTATCTATGATTCCATCTACTATAAAAAACAAGTCATCAAATCGGGTAGCACCCTCACTTACAACAACACCTACCAATACCAACAACAACAACAACAATAGCAATATCTCCGATCTAATTCCATCAACAACAATAGCAAAATTAATCAAACTTCAGATGGTTTCCAAAACCCAGAAATGGTTTCCATCGAAGGTCTCTCACATAAGTTTCTGGCTCACTTGCAGCTACTCAGAGGAGCAGTCATTTCCACCTTCTTCTTCAGCGCCGATTGAGAAGAGAAAGTGAATCTCTCGGCCATCGAGAGAAATGCGTGTTAACTTCAACCAAACCGGCCAAGACGCGATCAACATCGGAGGAACCAGATCGCCTTCAACCGGAGGGAACTCTTCTGGGCCGGATCGCGCCCTCAGGGTGGAAAGCTCGTAGATCTCCTCCTCAATTTGTGAAGCCAGCTTCGGCGGAGGTAGCTGGAAATTTTTTTTCCACAGCTACTTTAACAGCATGGAAAAAATCAAGCAAGAAATGGTTTTTAATCATTTCTGGGTTTATATGGTTTTAAACTCGAGCAAAAACCATATTTTTAATCGATTAAAATTGGTTTAGATGGTTTTAAACTCGATTTTTAATCAAAATCGAGTTTTCATGATGCTTTAGTTTTTTCAACTTATGCTGATTTTAAGGGTATTCTGGACATTTCAGTATTTTCTAATGTTTTTAATTATTTAAAAGGGCATTATTGTCATTTTACCCATTGATGGTGTCATTAACTAACTTTTTGGATGAAATAGTTAAATTAGTAGTGTTTTCGACAAATACTGAAACAGTGGGAGTTAAAATGATGTATATGAATTTGTTGGGAGCGTTTTTGATAATATCCCTTATTTTTTTTTCTTTTTTTTCTCCACTGTTCATCTCTGAGATGGAGGATGGAGATCCATTAAATAATTTTTTATTTTAATAATTTATAAAATTTTAAATTTTTTAAGGGTAAAATGAACACAGTTCATGTTTTGTTAGATTTAATTGCTAAAAATCCGGTCATAAAAACTAATTTAATTGATTTCACCAAAGCAAGGGACGACGAGAGCTAAAATATTAAATATCGATTAAAAAATGATAATTTAAAATAAGATGAGAACCAAAATAATTTTTGTCTAAGTATAAATATGAAGAAAAATGTTATCATGTACATTACGTACACATGTATAAATAAAATTTTTTTATTTTTATTTTGAAGTATAGGGAAGGCTATATCTTGGTTAGGTAGTTTTGGTATTGAAGAAGTTGACCAAAAAAGCAAGTGGTTGCATGAAAATAATCTGAATTAATTGGTTAATTATAGGAGAGAAAATGAAATTGAAAAGCGCGTAAGGCGCGGAGTGTTCCTACAAAACAGCCGGCTGTCCTGATGTTGCTTGTTTGTTTTCCCTTCTCTGGATACAGATTTATGCACTTTCACACTTTAAAAATATTAGATGATTAATTTCTTTTTATCACTCGAGTATTATTATTTTCAATTTAATTTTTTAATTATTATCAAAATAGTTTTCTTAAGTAAATTATAATTTTTTTCTATAAACAATTATTTTATCCATTTTAAAAAATAACATCAAACACAGTTATAACATTTTCAGTTTGAGAAAATTATTTTTAACAAATGCTACCGAATACATTTACATTTTCAAAAATATTATTTTAATTTTTATTTTTAAAAATATTTTTTCAAAAACATCATTTAAAAATGATACCAAAACCCTTAAAGTCTCATAAAAAAATATGAAAGCTCATATTTGTAGCCTCACAAATATTTACAGTAATGGCAATACGAGGTTAACACATTAGTATACCCTCACACTTACATTATCGGGATTATGAGTTAACATCGAATTAACTGTAATACCTTAAAAAAAAAAAAAAGGTTAAAAATCATAAATTATAAGAAAGTTGACATAATTACATGTTAGAACCCTCTAAATTACATAAATTAATATTGTTAGGGGGTTATTAATTTGAAGGGTTTTACCTTGTAAATTGTTATTTATCTTAAAAAATGCATTTGTTTAATGTTTCACATCCTTATACTCTTCCAACGGCTTTATAACATTTAATCTCATTAAAAATCTCATTTTGGTGGGTATGCTCCTTAAAATTCTCCTTGCAAATATATCTCATCACACTTCTTGTGCTACAAAAAATTCTAGAAATCGAGAGAGACATTGAGGACAGTGGTATTATGAGTGAATTAGAACAACAAATTCAAAGTTTTCACTATAAAAATCATATAGATGGCAATCATCTACTTAACAATCCGGCAGAAAAAGAAGTGTGTTACACTCCAACTGAAGAGGATATCATCAATGATATTACAAGATAAAATAATGATGGTATGGTTGACATAGATGATGATGACGATGATAGTCATGGATTACCTAAAATCTCTACAACAGACTGTTGAAATACTAAATTTAGTTGAAACCTTTTGGCTACTACAATTCAAAAGATGAAGGATGAAGTCAAAAATCCCAAACATGGTGGCCTTGTGCAAACTAGCATCTTGAAGTACTATTTTAGTTCTTGAATATTATATAATATATTTTATACTTTTATAAAATTATTAATTTCCGTAACAGTAGGGATCGAAATTTTACACTAGGTTTCAAAAAGAAATTATTAATTATTACGATAGAGGGGTTTATTATATTTTTTTACACTAGTCCAAGTCGAGATTAGGATTTTTTATTAATTTAAAGAGGTTATTTAAATTTAAATGGTAATAAGCATAACCTCCTTGTAGTTTGGAATATTAGACAAAACGCATCCCCTAGTTAAATTTATAGTTAAACTACCTCCCATAATTTTATTTTATCACCAAACTTCCTCATGCCATTAATTTCTGTTAAATTTATAATCAAAAGTACTCATTTACCCTTTAAAAAAAATAATTGAAAAAAACAGCAATTACAAAATTTTAAAAACATATAAATAAATAAAAAAGATCAAAAATTAAAAAAATAAAAAAGATAGATCACCATCATCTATCTCAGAGATGGACGGTGGAAATCATAACAAAGAAAAGAATTTGTGGAGATGGAATCTCCACCATCACTATTGATAAAGATGAACTCTATCACAAAAGCGATGGATCTCCAGTTGGAGATGATCTCTTCACATTCTTTTTTCTTTTTTATTTATTTATTTTTTTGGTTATGATCTCTACTGTCCATCTTTGAGATAGATGGTGGAGATCCATCTTTTTAAATTTTTTATGATGTTTTAATTATTTATTTAATGTTTTTAATTTTTTTTAGTTTTTTCAATTTTATTTTAATATTTATAGTTGATCTCTATTGTCCATCATAAAATTGATTGTAGAGACCCATTAATGTTAAAAATTAAAATATTTTTAATTTAAAATTTATAGTTATTTACCCATATTTCTCGAAGCCATTAAAATTTTAACAGAATAGTTAATAGTTAAGGGTATTTTAAAAATTAAAACTGATGGTAATAAAGAGTTTTATGATAAAATAAAATAATAGGGGTAGTTTGGCTATAAATAAAACTAGGGGATACGATTTATCTAATACTCTAAACCAAACTAGAGAGACGATTATAATTATTAACCGAACTTAAATCATAAAACTTTGAAAGATAATGGAGCTAATGGGGTGGGAAGATAAAGAGTTAGGAAGTTACTTTCACGGATTAATGAGCATAACATTTATAACACAATTTAAGTACAACGACAAGTTATTCTCAATTAGTGTCCATATTGTTTGGCTTAAATACATTCCTTTATGACATGTTTTGACATTTATCACTCATGTCCTTTAAAACTAAATGCCAAAACTTTAATGAAATTAAATTATACAAAACATTAATTAGAAACCTCGTCTACAAAGTCAATAATAAATTCCAAAAGCTATTGAAGGTAAACAGAAGTAGTTTATGTAGGTTATAGCCGATAGGTTTATTCCCCTAAAATATTTCTTGTAAAAAAAAATAGAACATACAAATTTTTTACTATGTCTTGATTGGATATAGTTGAATTTGAAATCTAATAATATTATACTACCATATGAAAATATCTACCAACACAATTGTATTTTTATGGGTAATGATAAGAATATATATTTATATCGCTACACAAGGTATTGAACCTTGGTGGTATGAAAAAGTTTGAAGCCTTTAACCACCAAGATAAAAGACCTTGTATTGCTTAATATATAGTTGATAATTGAAAGCGATCAAAATGTATGAATATATATATATATATATATATATATATATATATTTGGTGTTTGGTTTTGTGAATTATTAGAATTATTATTTTTTCTTTTTTTATATTTTCTTGTATGTGTTAAGTGCAACTGCTCTCTACTATTTTGATTTTTGTGATGCATGATTGATATAGAGTATCTAACTAAATCTAATTTCAACCTCTCTTGTAATAGTCATATACATACATATATACGTACACACATCACCCTTTGTTGTCGCTCTCTTGTCCATACTTAACTACACTTAAATTCAATATTATTATTATTATTATTTAATCTTCTATTCATAGATGTAATTCATCAACCGTCCAACTAGAATAAAATATAGAAAAATAAAATAAAAATAAAATTGTCTCACAAATAAAAGAAAATCTTCTTCCGTGTTCAACTAATATACCATATCATTGATTTTAAATTAGATGGTAAACTCTTCCAATTACAAATAAAGAATGGCAGTCATGTCCACAGATGGTTACGTAACCAGCAGCCAAAATACCATTCTAATTTCTCATATATATAAAATCAAAGAAGACGGAGGAGAGAGAAATGAGAACAAGATAAAAAAGAAAAAGGAAAAAACATGGGTTGCTTAAATTTCTCTCCTTCGAAAACGTTAGCGCGCAGCTTCTTCTTCTCTAATCTTGTCTTGTTGTTTTTTATGATTACAAATAATGTTGCAGAAGCGTTCAACTTCACAACCATCTCTTTCGATGAAGGCTTCTCTCATCTCTTCGGTGACGGCAACCTCGTCCGCTCCCCTGACGGCCGTAACGTCCGTCTTCTCCTCGACCGCTACACCGGTAATTTCATTAGATCAATATATTATATATATATATATGCTGTTGTTGTTAATGAATTTAATAAATATATATATATATATATCTTATGAAATTATTCAGGGTCTGGTTTCATATCATCAAGCATGTACAATCATGGATTCTTTAGCGCCATGATCAAGTTGCCTTCCGACTACACAGCAGGAATTTGTGTTGCCTTTTACGTATGTTTTATCTCCATGATATTAGTTTAATTAATAATGGACCATGAATAAGAAAAAATGGCCATGATGAAAATGAATCATGCTGTGTTGTTTGAACGCAGACATCGAATGCTGATGTGTTTGAGAAAACACACGACGAATTGGACTTTGAGTTTCTGGGTAACGTTGCAGGGAAGCCATGGAGGTTTCAGACAAATTTGTACGGGAACGGAAGCACCAGCCGTGGTAGGGAAGAACGGTACCGGCTTTGGTTCGATCCCAGCAAGGAGTTTCATAGATACAGCATACTCTGGACCTCGAGAAACATCATGTGAGTTATTGTCTTTTATTTTCACATGTAGATAACAAGAGAAAGAAGAGAGAAGAGAGGCTGGCATAGCCGATAGCGTGTGGAATATTAGGTTTATGCTGCTTTCTAGGCCATTAGTTTTTGCCTAAAAACAAGCAAAGTCAAATTTTGTTTGTAAATATTGACAGATTTTACATCGATGAAGTTCCGATAAGGGAAGTGATATGGAACGAAGAAATGGGAGGAGATTATCCATCAAAGCCGATGGCCTTGTACGCCACCATATGGGACGCCTCCTCTTGGGCAACCTCTGGCGGCAAATACAAAGCCAATTACAAATATGCCCCTTTCGTCTCCGATTACAAAGACCTCGTTTTGGAGGGCTGCCCTGTCGATCCCATCCAAGAATTCCCCTTCTCAGCTTGTTACGAGAGCGACTCCCGCCTCGCCAACAAAGACTACTCCGCCGTCACCCCCTCTCGTCGCACCTCCATGCGTAAATTCCGTCAGCGCTACATGTATTATTCCTATTGCTACGATACGCTTCGCTACCCTGTTCTTCCACCCGAATGCGTCATTGATCCTGAAGAGCAGCGCCGATTTAAGGACACCGGCAGATTGAAATTCGGAGGCAGTCATAAGTCCCAGAAACGCCGCTCCCGCCGCCGAGGCCGCACTCCCGTTGTTGATTCTTCCATCTCAGCATCCTCTGAGGACCCTGATCTATGATGATTTCTTCATCTCTTCTCCATTTTATTTTATTTTTTCAATTCTTTCGAATTTTAGATTGTTGTATTTTATCATAGTTGAAAATTCCATACGCGGTGGAGTGTGTGGATTTGTATCTTGAAATGCAAGAAAACAAAATTGTATTTTTTTTAATATTTTCATAGAAGAAAATAATTATGATTCTGACTAATACACAGTTGCCATTATACTTTCCTTCAATTTATAACTAGTATTCAAATTAGTGGAAAATTTCAACTCCCAAAATTTGTTCATTTTCTAGAAAAACAAAATTGGACAAAAGCGCCTTCATACTTTAGTAATCCCAAAAAACAAAAAAAATATTTGACAATTATTAATTTAATCCCTAAATTTTTATGAATTATAAATTTTTTAACGAGATTTACTTTATTAGTACCCCTAGACCCTAAATTTTTCTAAATGTATCAATTTGGTCCTTCTGTGAGTCAACCGTCAGTCAAATATAATGATTTTAGGGGCATTTTTGTCTTTAAACATATATATATATATATATGTAAACACTAAATTCTCTCTCTCTCTCTCTCTCTCTCTCTCTCTCTCTCTCTATTGTGTTTATGTGGTTTATTTTTTTATAATTTTTTTTATATGTTTCTCCAAAGCTTATAATATTCTCAAAATTCAAACTCCTTTTGTTGTTGTTGCATTTGTATGTTTTTTGTCTGAAACCCGTGACAGAAAAAGAAACAAGAAGAAAATTGTCACCTTGGTTTTTGGGTGGTGGTGGCGGTGGACCGAACTTCTACATGGCTTTCACCGGTAGATCCATGAATGTTGTTGTTAATAATGGGAACACTTCATAGCCATCTTATCATCAACGGACACAGCAACTGTCAGGTATTTTCATGGATTCATCGGCGGCGGCCTCTTAGATCATGAACCGGGCCTCCTTGACCCTGATTGGAAAGCGAACCTTCACCGACTTCCAAACGCAACAACAACTACAACAGCTGCAACTGCAATTACAACAATAACAACAGTACCATCTTAATCATAACAATATGAATAACATTGTCCTTTCGTCTAACCGATATGCCTTTCCTTTTCTTCAACAACAACAACAACTACAGCCTCAACAGTAGCAGCAACCTGTCGGGCTTGTTTCTAGGTCCGTGAGCCAAATTAACCCGGCTTTTTCGGGTGTACAGTATATGAATAACAACACGATGCAAACCTATAGGTCGTTCAGGCTCAAGAGTTGGAGAAGAAGATGTTGAATCAGTTTCAGGAGCTCGAGAAGCAGCTTCTGGACGATAACAATGAAGAAAGAGATGCAGTTTCTATGATTTTGGGTCTCCATCGCCGGAGACCCAGCGACCTCCATCGCTCATCTCCAGTTATGGAGATCGATCTCCATAGCTGGAGATTCAAGCTTTCCAGATTTTTTTTTTCTGTTCTTGGTTCACTGGGTTTGGAGATCCAATCTCCAAGCCAAGAAGAACATAATTTTTTTTTTTGTAATTGTTATTTTAAAAAAAATTATTTTTAATATTATCTCTACTATCCATCAATATTGATGGAAGGTAGAGATCCATTTAATTTTTTAATTTAATTTTTAAAAAAATTTATATAAAATGATCATATTACCCTTCTGATTAATAAATAATTAACATAATTTTTTTAAAAGTTTGAGGATAAAATTATAATTTGAACTCATTTAAATAAAGTTAAGGACAAAACTGTCTTTTTGACATTTTCTGGTAGTTTGACTGTTAAAAAATTGGTTAGAGGGATCAAATTGATATATTTAAAAAAATTTGGGGTTCAAAGTACTAATAAAGTAAACTGTGTTGAAAAACTTATAATTTATCAAAATTTAGGGACTAAATTGATAATTATCCAAAAAATAAAGAGAGAAACACCTAAGCTAGAAAAAGAAGTCAAAAATTAACTTGTAACTTTTAATTATTATTTTTCTTAAAATTGATTTTGTGTGATAATATGTATTTATATGTTGTATTCCCAAATTTTGTTGATTAACTTGCTTGGTTTGATCTATTTTATGTTTCCAGCAACCATATTATACACTAAGGGTGTGTTTGCTATGCGAGATTTGATTGAACTATTTTTATGGGATAAGATTAATTGGATTTGATTGGGTTGGATTGAATTGAGACTAAATTAGTATTGCGGTGTGTTTGATGCAATATGGATTGGACTTAAAACATTACTATTTCTTGTTTGGTGTAGGGTGAGATTGGATAGAAAATAGTTATATATCATGATATTATTTTTTTGAATAAAAGTAAAATTATTTTATATTATTTAATAAAATAAAATGCTTTAAATAAGTTTAGTATTTATAAAGGGCAAATTGGAAGTCATATTATAATGAAATCGCGAGTTTAACGTTAATTACACGTTAGTATCCTACCGTTAGTTGACTAAGTGAAAAGTAACGATTTGATCAAGAATTTTACTTGAAATAACACAACTACCCCCAGTTAAAAAATAAAAAAATTTTAAAAAAATTAAATGGATCTCCACCCTCCATCAATCTTGATGGACGGTGGAGATCATATTGGAAAAAAAAAATTAAAAAGAAATTTTTTATAAAAAAAAAGAAAAAAAAAGTAGAGATACAATCACCGATCTAGAGATTGGATGATCTCTACCTAACAAGAACACCAAGAACCCAAAAAAAAGAAGATCTACTTCTAGAACAAAATCTGCTTTATTTGTGGAAGCATATCTGCTCCCACTGATGGAGCAGCTTCATCGCAGAAGTTTTGTAATTACTCTTTGTTTTAGCGTGTAATCCTTCTTTAATTTTAATGTGTAATTTTAGTTTCTTCTCATTGTGCAATCCTTCGTTAATTTTAGCATGTAATTACTCTTTAATTTTAGCATGTGATGTAATACACCCTCCCGATAGATTATAATGTATACGTGCAAGTATTGTAATATATTTTTCCAGAATTGATTATACAGTACTATAGTGGAATTTATTGAATGGATCCGAAAGTTTCCAAAAAGGATATCAGAGACTCGGAATATGTCTGGAATAGTTCCAGATGGTTATTAAGGTTCCATAAAGTATATAAGAAATTTAAATTATAAATTTTGGAGAACATAGTAAGGATTTCCATAAATTGGAGTATTAAGAATATTTATTGGAAGTTAGAATATATTTTTACGATATGAGATTGTAAATTAATTATTGGTGGAAAAGTAAATTGAAATGGATTTTTGTGGAAAAAAAAAGAAGTTAGTGGATTGTTATGAATTAAATTGTAAATCAAAAAGATTTTGGTCAATTTCATATGATTAAATGTTATGGTGGTGGTCACATTATAATTTTAAAGTGTAAATGGGTAAGTTGTAATTATTAAACATATATATATATATATATATATATATGTGTGTGTGTGTGTGTGTGTTACAAATCAGAAAAAATTAAAGAGAGAAACAAAAACAGAAATGAAAACAGAGGAAGAGGAGAGGCGGTGGAGGAGAGAAGAAAGAAAAGAGAGAGAGAAGAGAAAAAGAGAGAAAGGGAGAGAGCTTCGGCCGGAGAAGGAAGAAGAAGGAGAAAGAAGAGAAGAAGAAGAAGATGAGCAGTGACCAGAGATGGAAGGAAGATGAAGAAGAATGAAAGAGTGAGAGCAGTGGTCAACAGGAGAAGAAGGGACCGAAGAAGGAGAAAAGAGAGAGAGAGAGAGCTGTCAGCAGCGGGAGAAGAAAGAAAGAGGAGAAAGAAGAAGGAAGAGAGAGAGAGAAAGCAAGAGTGGTACCCGACCAAACAAGAAGAAGTGCAGAAAAAGAAAGAAGAAAACAGAGCAGAAGAAGAAGAAAAGAAAAAGAAGAAAAAGAAAAGAAAAGAGAAAGAAAGAAGAGAAGAAATTCGGTCCAGCTGGAAGAAGAAGAAAAAGAAGAGGATTTGGGTAAGAATTTGATGAAATTAATTTGTTTTGGAGTTGGGTGTGAAAGTAGTTCTTAAGTTTTTGATTTCTAGTGCTTGGGTGATGATTTTGATAATGGGTTTTGTTGATTTTAGAAATTTATTGAGTTTGATGATGTTTTTATTTAAATTAGTTTAATTGAAATTGATTAGAATGAAAATTAAGAAAATTAGTAAGTTAAATTTTGGGGATTTTATGATTTCAAGTTTAAATTAGTTAATTGAGATATTATTTGAGTAAATTGAATGTTTATGAGTTAATTGATAGTGTGAATTTAGAATCGTTAAGTAAGAAATCAAAATGATTCTTAAATTAGTGACTTGTATTATGAGATTTGTTGTGATATTGTGTTTGGTAGTTGATAAGAGTTGTAGAACATGTTTAGAATAAAATTGAAATCATTAGTTTTAAGAATTTTTTACTTTAATTTTGAAATTTAAGTTGAAAGTGTAGAGATTTCAGTTTATATGAATACTAAAGATATTAGAAATTGTAGTTGTACGATTGCGATGCAAATTGATACTTAGAAATTCAAGAAATCATGTTGATTTTCAATGTTTGAATTTCGGTCAAGAAGAAGAATCGTATGATTGATGTGTTTAATTAAGTTGACATGGTTTTGATTAGATTATATGTAATTGATGTTATTAGAATAGAATAAATTGAAGAATACAGTGTTAAATGTATTAATTGAGTTTTATATTAGTTGTTGTATTTATATTAATGATTTATTTGGAAATATATTACTTTAGGGAGAAGTCTCCATAGCATGGGAGAAAAAGAAATGTTATGGAAAGACAAGAAATATATTGAGACAAAAGGATATTTCTTTCTAAGTTTGATCTGTTATTTTAAGATTTTATATATATTTGTTATTTATACGAGTTTTAAAATTTAAATAGAATTGATTGCTTCAGGTTTATTTCAATGAAAGTATTTTTATATTTCAGAATGTTTGAGTTTATATTTTCACATGAGAAAATATGCATACGTGAGATTTAATTTAAGAAATATATTCTATGGATATTTTATGATTTTTGATAAAAACGATATTACTAAACAGATTTTATGATTTTATGAATGTTTAGAATATATATAATATATATATATATTATATATATATATATAATATATATATATATATATATAATCAGGCCAATAGGATACCCATTTATTATCAGAATTTATCAGAAATAGACTCGGCTGGTACATCCCAATTGTGTGTGGCAAGTTAAGGAGGGGACAATCCGCTAACTCCAGGGGGGTTGAGTCAGTCGCCCACACATTGGGGTGTTGTCTCGCTATATACAGGCGATGCAAAATTTTGCCTCATAGACAGTGAGATGTCTTTTATCAGATTATCAAAATCACCAGTGCGGCGCCAGATCAGTCACCTGGTGATACCCTCCATATGGTGCGACGCCAGCTGAGTCGCCCTATGGATTATCAGTTATCAGATATGGGTTCCATTGGCATTATCAGAAAAAATATATATATTTTCGCAGTTTTTCAGTTTTCAGAAAAGTTTTATCATAAAAGTATTTTATCAGAACAGTATTTTATCAGAAAAGTATTATCAGAAAAGTTTTAATCAGAATAGTTTTATTAGAAAAGTATTATCAGAAAAAGTATATTTTCTTAGCTTTTCAGTTTTCAGAAAAGTATATATATCAGTTTTTCAGTTTTTAGAAAAGTAGTCTTTCAGTTTCTAGAAAAGTAAAAGTATATTTTCTCAGCTTTCAGTGTTTAGAAAAGTAAAGTATAAATATTATTTTAGCTTTTAGTTTTCAAAAGTATGCATTATTTCAGTTTATCAGTTTTCAGCAATAACAGAAAGTTTGAAAGGTTTTCAGTATAGTTTTCAGAAGTTAGATATCAGTATAGTTTAGTATGGATTTTAGAATAGTTTTCAAAAAATAGATTTCAGAAATAGTTTATCAGTTTAGATTTCAGAAAACAGATTAATATTATTTATAGAACAGTTTTCAGGGAGGTTTAATTAGAAACATTAAATTGTTTAGAAACTAATAACACTCACTGAGTTCCTTTAGCTCATATTAGTTTTATGTTTTTAAACCAACCTCCCAGGTATAGGTGCAGTGTAACATCCCGGATTTCGAATAATTAATTTTATATATGTGAATATAAATTTTATGATTGGAGGGGGTGTAAATATAATTAAAAGTATGTTTATTTTTATGATTTCCAGGTGGATCAAATTGAACGGTCGAAAATGATGCATGAAAAATTGAAAACTGAGGCAGTGAGTATCGCGACCTGGTCACCGCGACCACAGGTCGCGATGGGCCGCTCGCGATGAAACATGGAAATTTTGGCAGTGAGCATCACGACCAGTCACCGCGACCACAGATCGCGATGAACTGCTCGCGATGAAAATGTCAAATTCTGGCAGTGAGTAACGCGACCACCAGTGCGACCAAGGTACCGCGAGGTGTGCTCGCGATGAAGGCGGTGCAAACGCTCCAGTGAGTACCGCGACCATAGGTCGCGACGACCGAAAAATATATAAAAAAATTTGGCTTCTCGCAGAAGCCACAGAAAACAGAAAAGAGAAAAGAGAGAGGAGAGACCGAGAGAAAGAAAGAAAGAAGAAGAAAGAAAGAAGAAGAAAGAAAGAAGAAAGAAGAAGAAAGAAGAAGAAGAGGAAGAAGAAGAAGAAGAGAAGAAGAAGGAAAGAAAAGGTGAAAGAGAAAGGGAAAGGAAAAGGAAAAGAAAATCGTAGAAACGCGATTTGTTGAAAGAAAAACGGTATCCAGGTTGGTGTACCTTCGTTTTCGAAAATCTTTACAAAAGTATTAATTATTTTTAGTTTGAATCTGCAATTATTTCGATGATATTCAATTTTTATGCGTTTATATTATTTCGTTGAAATGATTTTTATTGTTGACTGCGTTTTGGTTCTTACGATTCCGCTGAAATTGCTTGTTTTCGATTATTGTATAAATAATGTCGATTTTCCCATGAAAAAAAATTTATGTTATTGAACTCGAATGTTTCCATTGATATTTATCGTAACGGCCCTAGGATACTTAGACATAGAAATGGATATAGGAGGTTGGTATACTAGCTGGGTTCAGTGAGCAGTACTGCGCCGATATTGATATGCTATTGATGATTATTATGTACCTCCTCATGGATTCGTCCAGGGGCAGGGAGACACGTACCTCCTCACTGCTTCGTCCTGAGGTTGGGAGACACGTACATTCCTAAGGATTCGTTCCTGGGATAGGGAGTTATGTACCTCTCTAGGTTCCGTACCCTCGGTCCTAGAGTAGGGAGATACGTACCACTCTTAGGATTCGTCCTAGGGTGGGAGTTTGACCCATATTCCAGTCCTAGTATGTTGAGTATTCTAGCGGGCCAGATTTGAAGTGAATTGAATAACTTTATTGATCGATTTTATATGTTGATCTTATTGTTGAAATTAAAGTGATTAAAACTGTTTTATACTTTGATTTTGAAGTTAAATGGATTTGTAAATGATTAGCATCGAAAAGAGATATATTGTAATTTGTTTCTTGTTAAAAGTTATTTATGATTTTCATATTTGAGTTTAGTGTACACCCACTAAGCTATATGCTTAGCGCGTTAGTTTTGTTTCTAACGCGTAGGTACCAGGGATCCTGAAGAGGTAAAAGACTGAAGAGGAGTTTTCTGCAGCTTGAAGTTTGGAGTCGCTACATTGACTTAGGGTAGAGATATTTTTGTATATATATATATATATATTCTGCAGCATGCATGTACAGAAGTCTGTAATTTCGAAGAGTTTATATTTATATGTTTTGTAAATTATTTATTGATTTCTGTTTTTCGTTTTCAGAATGTTTATAAATATTGACTTCTGAATCATTTTATTTTATAAACTGTATTGGAAAGTCGCACTAAACGGCAGAGTGCGCAATTGTTTGAAAAGGATATTTGAAGTGTTGATATGATTTGTATTTGATTTGAGTTGTGAAAAACAGGTTTTGGGAAATCCGAAAAACAAACAGAACTCTGCCGAATTTTTGTAAAAAGTTTATTGCGATGGGCTCACTCGGAAATTGTTTTAAAAATTATAAACTAGATGGTTTTCCAATGGTTTGAAAAATTGATTTGATGGGCTCACAGTGATTTTAGAAATTATAAAATGAATTGAGAAAGTTTGGAAATCCGAGTAACGCTCCATGGGTCGATCCAGCCGGGTCGGGTCAGGGGGTGTTACATGCAGACAGTGCAGGAACGCTCAGGACCAACAGGACCAGCCAGAACATTATTGTGACAGTTCAGAATTAAGTTTAACGTTTTAGTTGTAATAATTATGGAAAGTTTGTATTTGATAGGATTTTAAGTGCATGAATATTTTATTTAAAGATTTAATTTATTTATCTTTGATAACTATTTATTTTGATATTTAAACTGTTTGAGATGTGATTTGATGAGATCGACCGGAGGTCCACAGTAGTTGAGATTTGGGATTTTATATAAGTGTTAAAGTTTTTATGCAGGTCTCCAAGATTTGGTAGTCTCAGAAAAACAGAGGAGACTTTGCCAAAATTTTTATAAAATAGTTTTGTATATAAAAAAAAAATTTCTACTTGAATTTTCAGAATAAAGAAACGGTTTAACTTCACGGAAGCCTTTTAGCGGGGCAAGCCTCGACTGGAAAGCTACCGTGGAGTGCCGGCAGACTACCTAATAAGAAATAGTAGGTTAGGGGCCTGTCAGGTGATGTGTAGTTGTTCAACTTGTGATGTGTAGTTGTTCAGCTTGTAATCATTCTTTTAATTTTAGCATGTAATCTTTCTTTAATTTTAGCGTGTAATTGTTTTTTAATTTTAGTATGTAATATTTAGTTTGTTCTCACAATGATTTAAACCACTTTCGAAATATTTTTAAAAGGGCGGACAATATCAAATTTACACATATAATATCTGTTGGAATCGTCTTAATGAGAAGAATAAAGTTCTATCAACATTTTTTTCGTCTCTTACTAATGCTTAAAGAGAGGAAAAGAAAAGAGAGGAGAGAGAAAAATAAAAGAGAGAAAAGAGAAAAACTTAGTGAATGGAGGGATTAAAAAAGTTAAAACATAAGTTAGAGCTATTTTGCAAGTCGCTGACCAAATTTGACCCCAGAAAAGAATTTATTGAGGTCTGATAAATTTAAATTTCACACTAATTTGGGGTCTAAATTAGGGAATTCTCTCTTATATAAATTTTCTTTTATTAGAAATTATCAGGGGTAAAGAGGACGCATCAGGTATGGCATTTAACACGTCTTTTCGTATAAAATTTATCTGTGTAGAGTTCACTCTGCAATGTTACTAAGTAAAGATCCTGCCTCTGTTGTGTGTGTTGAGCGGTTGTCTTTTAAGGGATCCCTCATTTTAATTTTCATAAGGAACTTGATAAAATCCAATCAAGTTTAATGAATTTTAATGCGATTTTTTTTTCTTCATTTTCCTATATTTTTTCCCTTTTTTTTAATGCTTCATATTCAACTGTCCGACCACAATGGCGCTAACATTATGAAAGTTGTGCATGATATGCATCTCCCATACAAGTGTGTCTCCAAAAAAAAATTCACATGCCAAAATCCATATTGATCTGCCCTAACTGCTCAGTTGACAGTTTATATTCTTACAGCTTACCTCAAATCCATACAGATTCACCGCCTAATTCTGCATTCAAACCTCTTAATCAAAGCATAATACGTAGATTTAAGTTTCTTCTTGTCAAAGAAAGCCTGGACAACAACATATAGAGGCTCGTCGTGAGAAGTTGAGGTGCCTATTTGTACCTGCAAGTATACGAGGTCGGTACGAGTAGTACAATGAGAGTAAATTATCATCTCCACAGGGATATTTAGGTATTAAATACTAAAAATAACCAAATCTATATATATTTAAATAAAACAAGAAGGTTGTGAAAATAACTTATTAAAAAGAAGAAATAAAACAAAATAAAAAAAAACGAGAGTTGGATCGAAGGGAGAACTAGTTAGGATTTCCGACTTCACTAATTATGTTATAATGAATGGAAATAAAAATGTAATGAAAATGAGTTATTATCAATTGATGATCGTGTTAACTAAATTGTTTAAAGTCCTCTCTTGAGATAAATCTAACCTATTCTTGCATCCACTAATATCCTAGCGCTAAATGAATATCCAAATGTATGCGAATGCATTAATAACAATAATACTAACAATGATCACACAAAATAAGTTAATATATCTCTATTTAACTCTAAAATTGTGGTGGGCATTTTAATGAACACGTTGTGAACGTCACCTCAGTTCGTAACTCATAACAACAAAATCAACTAAATGCAAGTCATTACGCTTAGAAGCATTAAAAACAAAATACACACTCAACCAAATAACAATCAACAATCAAAACAATTTCTAAACCCATTTAAAATTCCACAAATAGATTCAAAATCATTCTATCATACAAGTTTAGTTCCTCATCAAAGAATCAAAACTAAATATCAAATTCGAAATAAACGTCATAAATATAAACATAAAAGAAATACACATGAAGGAAAAAGAAAGGATAAACCCTTTTTGGGTCGAAGTCACGTCGCTAATCTCCTAGTAGCTGTCCTTTTCTTTTTTCTTCGCTGCCTGAGCTCTCTCCCTTTCTCTCCACGGATCTCCTTTATTTTTATTGCCTTCTCCTCTCTTGGTGCTACTGTCTTCTTCTCCCAAGGCTGTTGCTGTCTTTCTCTCCTTTTCTTCTCTTTCCTGCAGCTCCAGCCCTCTCTTCTTTCTTTCTGCAACTGCTGCTGGTCTGCCAATTTTCTCCTTTTTCTTCCAGTAGCTGCTGGTACTTTTCTTCTTCCTTAGCCGTAGCTCACAGTCCCGTAACTCTCCCATCCAAGTCTGCCTATGCTGCTGCGTGTTTTTCCTTTTAAAAGACCTACTAAGGCGCTGGTCTTGCATGGCCGCGACTTGCGTCGACTCGCGCAAGTCGCGCGCCTTATGTTTTGCCCAACTTATATATATATTTTTTCTTTTCTAACTTCAAAATGACGCCGTTTCAATAAGTTTGTGGAGTAACTTTTTGAAATGATACGTTTTCCCTAACTTTCTGAGAAACTTTCAACTAGGCCCTTATTTACCAAATTATGAAAATTTCACTTTTTCTCTAAAATGCTATGAAATATTCACTTGGGTCCCTATACCTGCACGCTAAAAAGAATATATTAAAAACAACCAATAATTACCCTGGAACGGAACAAAAATAGGTAAAGATAGATAAAGATGGAGGCTCATTTTTTATCAAGAAATGGAGCTAACAAAGGTGTAACGTTGTCAACTGATTATGCATCTGCGTAGAGATGATCCAACGCGATGGGATTGCAGGAAAATGATCATATCCATATTAGATTTTGCAAAAACACCAATATCCCCGCCACCAAGATCACCAACTCAAAAACCAACTTCATGTAATACTCCGAAAAAAATAAATAAATAAATACATAAAATAAAATAAAATTAAAGAGTTTTATTTAAACTAAGCTTCAATTTTCTAGAAAGATTATTTATTTTTTCATGTGATGTTATTATCTAATTAGAAATAGATATCCTATTAAGTTTAGGAATGCTTTAGAGATATGAGATTATAGAGGTTCTATTACTTTAAGGATTAGTAAATTAGAGTTATAATATATTTAAGATTGCTTTAATTGTCCCCATATATAAGTTTATATATATACTAGTGCATCTTAAAGAAGAGAAAAACTTAGAAGAGAAAGAGAAGATAGAGTTCCAAGAAAGTCCAAGATTAAGAGTAAGTCTTTCTCTGTTTTACTTAGCTTTCTGCAGGACAGTAGACAAATTCGAAATTTTAAAATAATTAGACTTTGTTTTTTAGTCCAATCTTTTTATATATTAAACTAAACATCTTGAGGATTAATTGAAAGTTTGTTTTGTAGAAAAATATTAAGTATGCAATTTATGATGATTTTTCGAATTTGACTCTGAGTTACTGGAAATTCTCTATTTCAACGTATTATGGTAAATTCGAAATTATTTTGATAAGGTTAATGTTATAAAAAAAAATAACGAAATTTTGTACGGAGACAAATATATGTGTCTAGGGGAATTTTGGAAAGTTTCATAATTTTAAGAGTCATACTTTAATTGTTTTGTATTTTTAAAGGACACAAGGTCTCTGATAAAGTTTATCTAAAAGATTTGAACTCCCTTAATACAAAAAGATTTTGGTATAGGTTGTGATAATATAAGTTTTCGAAAAATTTTCAAGAATGTCATCTACAAGTCTACTAGAAGTGTGTAAAGTTTCATAACGTTTTCATTTGAGAATAAATTCCTAAAAATCGGTGAATCAGATCAACTCTATGTAGATTTTGTAGGAGTAGTGATTTAGCCCCTAAGTAATTAAGATTCGTAGTGTTAAGGAATGTTGTATTTTGCTTTGTAAAGTACTAATATGGGTTAATTCTTTTAACTTTAGGACGAAGAGTTTGTTATTTGTTGATAAAGATTGTGTATTGATTGTGATTGCAAAGAGGTAAGTAAATTAGACTTTTTACTTGAATCACAATAAGCATATCTATATGATTGTTTTATGTAATTCAATATTATGTTATTATCTATATATGAATGCAATTTTTAATACTTTGGATATTTGAATATATGAATGACATGAGTGATATGTGTATTTCAATCATGCTCTATGATTGTGAAAGTTTGTTTTGGAGAACCTAAATTCATTACTCTTAGTAGGCACCTAAGTGAATATGGAGCAATAAGTGATAAGTGTGTGGTATGACGAGAAGGGTCTCAAGGGTGCCTTGGAGACCAAAAGAGTCTTCACATTTGTGTGTTGACGTATTTGTACATATGGGAGGACTCGTTTGTGATCACGACGAGGGAGTGACTCTTACCTTCAGGTATGAGTGTTTTGTTTTTGAAATTGTGTATTCCTCACTTGTACTTATCTCACATACAATTGTTGCCGATGGGTAACATAAGTTTGGCTCACTCCTTGACCTTCGGGTTGGGGGTGTGACATTTCAAGCCTAACACCACGACCTTGCTTAGCTCCTCTAATCCAACCCTAACTCCACCACTAGTATGATCTAGAATACTAGGATAATTAGGCTGCACCGGGATCCCATCCTCAGTATCAGTATCAATATTATAACAACATACATTGTCCTCATCAAGATTGATAAACGATGTTGAAATACCCTATTCATTTTGACATAAAGGATCTACATAGGTAAATGACTGAGATACATGAACATATTTGTATACTTAATTGCTACCACTAGCTGATATGAAATGGTTACCAATTGGAAAAGAATATGTTTTAGGCACTGATATAGGCATATGAAATGGTTACCCATCATCACTCACTACTCTCTTTGTTTTTTCAACTGCATCCACATATATCTCATTAACTGGTGATTCATCCACTAATACAAAACGATCATCTTTGTCATGCCTGATATAGAATTTGTAAAATCATTATTTTGTTGGCTATGATTTCGTGAGTAAAACGTATTTTCATGTAAGTCTTAGATAGCTCAGTTAAAGTATGAGTTGGGCGTATTGAAGATTCGAAGAAATCATGTGAAGATGACGAGCTTCTGAGAACTCTTAAGAAAGTGCGTGAAGGTAACTTTCGAGTAATCGAACACTCTTAATTCTTGAGATCGAATAAGACTCACACACACAAATAAAATGTTCATGCATTTGCATTTAAGTGCTAACATATTGGTTTAAATGTTTTATAAATGTTGAGTCTTAATTGTTTTGTTTTGTCTAGTTTTGAAATTTAATTTCAAACATTTTGTGTTTTCGAAAATCTGACCTCTGGATACTTGAACTAGAATAAATTTTTATCTATACATCCAAATGGTGTTTTGTTTTTCGAGATGAAACTAGACATATGTATCTTTCCAACGGTATAAAGAACGAAAAATTCCAAGGCCGTTTGGATAGGTTTCAATTGGCTTAAAGTAGAGTCAAGAGCAGCTGGAAAAGCATAAACAGGGGAGACATGTAGTAGCTCTATGTCAGAGGCGTGTGTGCACGCCTTTGGCATGGTTGCTTGGCAGTAACCTCACGCCTGAGGCGTGGACAAATTGGGTTAGATTTTTGTGTTTTGTGTTTTTGGTCTCCTAATGGCTTTCAAACTATATTTAATGCATTCCTAATTAATTTTGGAAAGATTTTAATGAATTTGAAAGTAAGAGAATAACTTACTCTTCAAGTCTTTTATTTTTTAAAGTTATTCTTTTTATATAAGGACAATAAATCTTTTATTTCCTAGAGTCTTTAAAAAACCTAATAGCTTTTATATTCCTACTCTTATTGGAATTAAGGTTTCTATTGTTTGCCTATATATAATGAATTACAATTCATTATCTGTAAGCTCTATTATTAGGCTCAATTATACTCTCTGAGAGCTTTGAAGTTCTTTATTCTTTTCCTCTCATATGCTTTTATTGTTTTGATGCTCTGGTGTTTTTATTTTATGTGAGAGAAAAGAGAGTTTGTGTTTTATATAGACTATATTATGCTTTGCTTTTGTGCTTAATTGTTTTAGTCTATATATAACATGTTTTTGATCATGTATGTTATTTGATTGTTCATGTTTTATTGAGCACATAAATTTGATCTCATAAATTTAGGGTTGTTGTTTATTTGATTTTACGAAAGGAACATTAAGTCTTGGAGCGCGTGGAGTCTCTAAGCAGCATTCACAGGGTCTGCTAGTAAAAGGCCTACGGGTAGGTAGTATTGGGTTATAACAAGATCGTGTGATTGAGTGGTCAATCAACGTAAGTTGTAAACGATATATCAACTAGTTGAAATTTGTGTGAGCTGTATTAAGTGATCTATGAGTTGATCTCGTGATTGTTTGACATGTTGAGGTTTTCCACGCTAAAACTCTCCGTGTTGATTTTTAATTATGTTTACTTACTTTTAATTAAGCAATATTATTTGTAAACCTATTCACCCCCCTCTAAGTTTTCCATGGCTACAAATCCACGTTTTTTAGAATTATTTCTCACTGCAAGCTAGCAAATGCAGACCACTAATGATGATGTCATATTTATTTCAATCAATGCGTATATTATGTCCACCAATTCAATGTATAAGTCATATCCCACCAAATCTATAAAAGGATCATCACCCACGTAGTTACACCATCCTAATGCCTTTTGTAGTGATTACTAGCCTATTTTTATCCATATTTCTTGAAATGAATGAAAATTATAAAGTTTTGGAAAAAAATAAAAATTGAACAAAAAAACGATTTGTAAAATGCGAAAAATACATATTTCACGATTCGAATAGCAACGTTAAATAGCATTGGTACATTGTATTTCATGTTGTTGAAATGTGAAATAGATTATTCTGCAACGTATTTCACGCTGCAACAACGTGAATAAGGCTGACTTAAGAGGACCAGAGGCCTTAGGTGAAAATTTAAAATGAGGTCTCACTCACTCACGAAATCGGTTCAGCCGAGAAAGGAGGAAAGATTTTTGGTTGCTTTTTTCAAATGGGAACTGATCTCTCACGAATTGATCAGTTTGTGAGAACTGGTCTCTCACGAACTGATCAGTTCATGAGAGAACAAATCAGTTTGTGAGAATTGGACTCTCACGAATTGATCAGTTCGTGAGAGAAAAATCCTTTTATAAGAACTGATCTCTTACAAAGTGATCAGTTAGCTCTCTCATGAACTGATCAGTTCGTAAGAGAACAAATCAATTCATGAGAATTGGTCTCTCACGAACTGATCAGTTCATGAGAGAACAAATCGGTTCGTGAGAACTAATATCTCACGAACTGATCAATTCCTCCACGAACGAGTCGTCTTCCTGCAAAAAAAACTCATTCAAACCATGTTCAATCATCATTAAACCCAATTATCTTCAAACCCAATTAAACACAAACAAACAACCCAATCAAACAACAATTCACTACAAAACTCATTTTCTTATCAAACAATTTTTGTTTAAAACTCATACAAATCAAACAAAACTCATTCAAAACAAATATAAAACTTTTCAAATGAGTTCGAATCGGCCGAAAAATTAGTCAAAATGTTCTCCTCAGCTTAGTTGGAGTCGGATTCAACCATGGGGAGTGACGCCGGCGAATAGGTGGTCGACCAGTGGTGTCGTCAGTGAGGTGGTTGCGATCGTTGGAAAAGGGGAACGGCCGATGGTTGGTGAAGAGACGAGAGAAAATGAGAGAGAAGAAAATGGAAAAAAAAAAAACTGGTGAAATGGTTTTTATACTCGGGGGTATTTTGTCCCAAACCATTTTAGGTGCTATTATCAGTTAAAACAAAAATGTAGTATCAGTTCCCAATAGGTGCCATTTAAAAAAAAAAAATACCCTTTTCAAAATTAAGAAAAAAAAATAGAAAGAAAAGGAGCAAGTAATTGAGTTTGAAACAATAGAACTATCAATATTAACCAGTTATTTTTGTGATTAAGGAGTGCATAGAGAAGTCTTGAGAGAGTTCGAAATTTCCCAAATTTATTAGGATTTTTTGGGCATTGTAGCATAACTCATAATATTAATAGGCTTTAATGCCAATTTATTGTCGAAAGATTTTTAACTGTTCAAAGAATAACATTAAAGAGAATTTAAGTCCACTTAATTTTTTTTTGATATGTAACTTTTGAACATTAATTTAACACCTTATTAGGAATTTTAAAAATATTTATTTAGAAAATAAATAAATAAAATTTGAATTTTTTATTTCTAAAATTTGTTTTGAAATAAAAAAGTATTTAATATGAAAAATATATTTTGTAATAATTAATTAATTCTAAATTATATTGTTGATAAAATTTTTGGAGCCTTAATGTTGGGTGGAGCCATAGGCAACCACCTAACTTGCTGGAACGGGAAATACATTGTAGATTTGGAAAATTTCTGTATCTTCATCTTTTCCGACTTTTTTTTTTCACAATCTTCTAACCTTGGAAACTTACAATCAAAACCCATTAAAGAAATGATGCAACCAAGCAAAAAAGAAAACAAGAGATTTACACACCTTAAACAAATGATGCCAAGGTTTGCCTCTTTCTTCCCCAAAATTCGAGGCTTGAGAAACTTCACAAAAGGAACCAGATTTTCAAAGAATTTCAGCCTAAATCTTATTGTGTGTTGTGTTTGAATCATATATATTGTGAAATATGAGATTTTAGAGAACCAAAATTTATAGAGATTGTGTTTTAAGAGACAGAAAATAGAGATAAGGGTAGAAGATGAAGGTAGAAGACTTTATGGGTTCTTCTGTAATTGTATGGCTATGAAGTGAAAATAAATTCTCATATTTGATTAGTAACAATTAAAGTATTATTGTCGTCCTCTCTCTCATTTTTTTCTCTGAAAACAGGGTGGAGGTAGTTTTAGGCAGTTGCCTAGTTTTCACCTTTGGGTGTAGTTGGTTCTAGTTTGTTCTCCAATATATTTTGCAGTATGGAAGCGACAGAAATTGTTAAATTGTGTGAGACCTTGTCTTTGTCGGAGAAGGAGGGACCAGTAGTAAGTCTTGATGCTTCTCTGAAGAAAATCGGGATGAATAAAATGGCCCTCAGTTTAGTTGGTAAAGTTGTTTCGAGTAAGTTTATTAATCGCGAAGCGTTCATATCAATAATTTCAAAAATCTGGAAGCTATCACAGGAAGTTGAAATTGAAGTTCTCAGTACTAACATATTTGTGTTTCATTTTCGGAATGTACGGGACATACAACGTATTCTCACAGGGGGTCCTTGGAATTTTGATAGATCACTGTTAGTTCTTGAGAAACCAGATGGGAATGGATATGTTGATAGAATGAGTTTTTCTATGGTTGAATTTTGGGTACAAGTGCATAATGTCCCACTGGTATGTATGACAA
The DNA here is from genome assembly GCA_003430845.1 of Xanthoceras sorbifolium. Taxonomy (NCBI): domain Eukaryota; kingdom Viridiplantae; phylum Streptophyta; class Magnoliopsida; order Sapindales; family Sapindaceae; genus Xanthoceras; species Xanthoceras sorbifolium. The sequence continues at coordinate 31,812,867 of CM010608.1, forward strand.
AGGATATTGGTTTGTTTATTGGTAATCAGATTGGAGAGGTTCGTGAAATTGACTTGGGTGCTGCGGGGTATTGTTATGGAAAATATCTCTGAATCAGAATTCTTATAGATGTTCCTCAGCCACTTCGTCGTTGTGTTCGTATTGATCTGGATGGTTCTGGTTTTGTATCCACAATGATCTTAAGATATGAACGATTACCAGAATTTTGTTTTCAATGTGGTTTGCTCGGGCATGCAACTCGCGAATGCTTAGATCTGGATGATACTGTTAGGGGTTCTCAGCAGTTTGAGTATAGTACATGGCTACGTGCAACGAGCCCGGTACGAATCCGTAAGGATAATACAACTAGACAGAATTCACCAAAGGGTAATGAAGGTAGTGCGGAAGGAAATAAAGACAATGAGAGGTGGGATACTGGGGTTGCTGGTCCTAAACAACAAGTAGTTGCTGGTCTACATGAGACTGTGCCACCTATATAGGACATGACTAATCAAACAAGCACATTGACGAAGGACCCTGTTGCTGGTATTGTTGAAACTAATTTACATGACAAGAGTGTACAGCCTAACATCTCTATTACGACCTCTACTGTTGTTGAGCAACTTAATAATGATACAAACTTTCATGATGTTATGACAAGTCATTCTGCTGATGATATTATGTCCCATGCTGTTAGGCAAACTAATGATAATGATGAAAGTGATGCTATGTTGTATGGTTCTGGTCCATTGCCAAGTTCTTCTAAGATTCATGTTAAATCTACTGTTGGCTTTCAGGATGGGATAGTACCGGCACATCGAATTTCAAATTTGCACACTGTTGAGACTTTACCAATTCAAGTTAATATTGCCGAAGTTAGTTCCCTCCAGCCACCTAGAGTTGTGCGTTGGAAACGTGTTGCCGGAGAAGCCAAAACTGGGGTTGCTGGCCCAGAAAATGTTGTTAGCAAAGGAAAGAGAGCTCTAGAGGTAAGTGATGATGAAGTTATTTTGAAGAAAATTAGACTGACCAGTGGTTCTTCAGAAGCCATCAAAAATATATCGGCGGGTCCTGTTGATCAGGCCTGCCGACAGATATGAATTGCTTAGTGTGGAATGTACAGGGGTTGGGAAGTACTCGTGCATTCCATGTTATGTGTCAACATACGCGGGACCATATTCCTGATGTTGTGTGTTTATTTAAAACGATTTCAGATCATTCTCACATGGAAAGAATTAGAGTTCAACTGGGTTTTGTAGGCAAATTAGTGGTTGACAAGATTGGAAATAGTGGTGGTATTTGTTTATTTTGGTCTGCTAAGGTGGATGTTAGTCTTTTGTCGTTTTCATATCATATTGATGTTCGTTTATGTTCTCATAATGGCAAATTGTGGCGCTTTACTGGTTTCTATGGTCACCCGGATGCTTCTCAACGCATGCATGGGTGGAATCTTCTTCGTCGTCTTAACCAATTGCATAATTTTCCTTGGTTGGTGGTGGGGGATTTTAATGAGATACTCCATGCTCAAGAAAAATCTGGTGGATTGGCATGACCTGATTATTTCATTAACAATTTTTTAGAGGTGCTACTTGATTGTGCTTTAGAAGATTTGGGATTTAGGGGCCATCCTTTTACTTTGTACAATGGTCGCATGGGTGATGCTTTTGTTCAAGAACGCCTCGATCGCGGTCTTTGTAATTTTGAGTGGTTTTCTCTTTTTCCTGGTTCATCGATTAAACACTTAGACTTTTGGAAGTCAGATCATCGACTATTACTTGTTTCGGTAGCAACAACGTCTACGGGATCAGGTCAAGTCTGATGTCCGCCTCGCCGTTTTCAGTTTGAGGAGTGTTGGCTAGATGACGATGATTGTGCTGCTATTATTTATAAATGTTGGAGTGGCCCTTGTGTTGGTGATGCTGTACATGGTGTGGTTTGTAATCTTTCTCAAAGTGCTACTGATTTGAGAAAATGGAGCATTGCCAAACAATTGCAACTTCGTGGCTTTATTATTCAAAAAAGACAAGCTTTGCAACAAGCTAATGCTATCTATGGAAATGCTGATTGGCGTCACTTTCAACAAACTGAGCAAGAATTGGAAGAGTTATTGCGAGTCGATGAGGTGTACTGGAAACAACGATCCTCTGTTCAATGGTTAAAGGAGGGTGATCATAATTCTAAATTTTTTCATGCTCAAGCTACTGCTAGAAAGGTGAAAAATAGAATAGTGGGGCTGTTTGATGTGCACGAAAATTGGCAAGAATCACCTGCAGCTATAGCAAATGTTATCCAGCATTATTACTCAAATATTTTCTTTACATCTTCACCAACTAGTAAGCAATTGGCAGCGGTTCTGGACTGTGTTGACCCATGTATCTCTCCTAGTATGAATCATATTTTGGATAGAGCTTTTACCCCTGATGAAGTCAAGACTACTCTCTTCAATATGTATCCAACCAAAGCTCCTGGGATTGATGGTATGCCGGCACTTTTTTATCAAAAATATTGGGATCGAGTTGGTGGATTGGTGACTACGGCTTGCCTCCGATGTTTGAATGATGGTTGCTCTATTAGAGCTTTTAATTCCACTTTACTAGTGTTGATTCCAAAAGTTCTTAACCCTTCTCGGGTTGTTGATTTCCGTCCTATTAGCCTCTGTAATGTGATTTACAAAATAATTGCGAAGACCTTTGCCAATCGATTTCGTTGTGTGCTTGGTAATGCCATTTCAGAGAATCAAAGTGTTTTTTTACCAGGAAGATTAATCATTGATAATGCAATCATTGGATATGAATGAACCCAATCTATCCGGAGACGTTCGAAAGGGAGGGTTAGTCACTTTGCTCTGAAGCTTGATATGTCTAAAGTGTATGATAGAGTTGAATGGAGTTTTCTTCAGGGTATGTTAATTAGGTTGGGTTTTTCTTTTTCATGGGTGACTAAAATCATGGGCTGCGTTTCTTCTATTGCTTTCTTTTGTTTGATTAATGGTGCTCCTATAGGCTGTGTAATTCCTTCTTGGGGACTCTGTCAAGGAGATCCTCTATCTCCGTATTTGTTTCTTGTTTGCGCGGAGGGGCTCTCTGCTTTATTACGATGTGCTGAAAGGAACGGATCGATTTCTCGTATTCGTTGTGGAAGAACTGGTCCGCAGATTTCTCACTTATTTTTTGCGGATGATAGCTTTCTTTTTTCAAGAGCTCGTTTATCAGATTGTGAAACTATCAAAGCTCTCTTATTTATTTACTCTCAGGCTTCGGGTCAGCTTGTTAATTTTAGTAAATCGGCTATATCATTCAGTCCTCAAGTTAGTCAAAATGAGCAGCATTTGTTGGCTGGGGTGCTTGGAGTTTCGGTTGTTAATTGTCATACTAAGTATTTGGGTCTCCCTAGTTTCTCTGGACGCGGGCGAAGTTGTTTATTTTCTTCTCTTAAGGAGCGTATTTGGCAGCGGCTGAAATGATGGCAGCACGGTTTCTTTTCAGTTGGTGGTCACGAGATTCTCCTAAAGGCGGTTGTCCAGTCCATCCCACAATATAATATGCAGCTGTTTAGACTTCTTAAAGGATTTATTCATGACCTCCATAGATTGAGTGCCCGATTTTGGTGGGCTGGTAGTGAATCAAATCGTAAAATTCATTAGAAGTCTTGGAAATTCCTATGTCATAATAAACTTCATGGTGGTATGGGATTCCAAAATTTCGAATCCTTTAATCAAGCTTTGTTAGCCAAGCAAGGTTGGCGAATCATTCAATCTCCAAATTCGCTTACTACCAGGGTTCTAAAAGGCCTCTATTCCCCTCATAATTCTTTCATTCAGGCAAAAGTTAAACATGGATCTGCTTTAATTTGGCATAGCATCATTTGGGGGAGAGAACTTTTGTTTAAAGGTCTTCATTGGCGCGTGGGGAATGGATTGTCAATTTCAGCTCTTACGAATAAATGGATACCATGTCCATCTTTGTTCAAGATCTTGGATCCCTCTTCTCTTCCTGTATCAACTTTGGTATCTGATTTGAAGATGGCAAATGGAGGAGGAATGTTGATTTGATTCAGTTGAATTTTTCTCCTATAGACGGAGAGGCTATTTTAGCTCTTCCTTCGCCTTCAAGTCGAGTTCATGATAAACTCATTTGGCATTATAATAAGGATGGATTCTTCACAGTAAAATCAGGTTATTGGCTAGCTGAGGATCATAGGGCTGCTGGTTGTTCGAATCCCTCGGTGCTGCAAGAATGGTGGCGTTTTTTCTGGAAAATGCAACTCCCTTCTAAAGTGAAGATTTTTCTTTGGCGAGCTTGTCACAATGCTCTCCCTACTTCGACGAACCTATTGGATCGCAAAGTACCTATCTCACCTTTGTGTTGTTGCTGTAATAAGAAAATGGAAACCATTGTCCATGCTCTATGGGAACGTGAATTGTTGCAGCTAATCCGTGAAGACAGCAATTTTCGAGGCAAGCTTCCAAGTGTAATCCTTGATTCGATGCTTGACTTTTTGCTTTATTGTAGAACTGTTATGTCCTCTTATAATTTGTTGTTGCTTGGAGTTGTGCTGTGGAAAGTGTGGAATCTTCGAAATTGCACTCTTCACCAGCGACCTTGTATTGCTGCTGCAGATTTAGTGCCTTGGTGTAGGGCTTTCTTAGTTGATTTTGTTGCCTCTTATGCTGTTTTACCTGTTGTTCGAGTGGATAATTATTTGCGATGGATCCCACCCATCTTTGGTCAGCTGAAATTAAATATGGACGCTGCTCTGAATCATTCGCGATGCAAAATAGGTCTTGGTGCTGTGCTTTGAAACCATTTGGGTGAGGTTTTGCTTTCAGGCATGTTTTCTTTCGATGGTGTTCTGAAGCCTAATATTGCTGAAGCGAAGGCTATTTTATTTGGAGTCTCTATGGCATTGGAAGGAGGTTTCTCTTCGTTTTCGATTGAATCTGATGCAATATCAATTATTAATTGTTTGATTAATGGTATCTTGCCTTCTTCAAAGATTGGTGTTGTTTTGAAAGATATTCTTTTGTTGCTTGATTCCTTTGGAGCTATGTTTAGTTTTTCCTATGTTCCTCGAAGTGCTAATAGGGTAGCACATGTTTTAGCTAAATTTTCTTTTGATTGTATTTGTTGGCAGATTTGGGTGAAGGATTTCCCCTCTTTTCTTTTTGATGTCTTGACTGAAGATGTTCAATTGTCTTCGTAATTGGTTTCCCTTTATCAATGAATTTGTTTCTTCCTCAAAAAAAAAAAAAAAAAAAAAAAATTAAAGTATTATTTTTGTTAAAACAAACTTCAATAATTTTATAAAGTTGAATTTTACAATAAAAAAATTAAAATTCTTATAAAAAAGCTCAAAATTTTAGGATTATAAATGATTTGTCAATTGTCAGTGTACTAGTAACATCATATCCCATAGGGTACCAACATTTCACCTTAAAATTTAAACTGTGCACCCGATTTTTATTAAATTTTACAATACAAAAATACTTCTAAAAAAATTAGGATTAATTGCACAAACAATCCTGAGTTTAGACAAGTTTACACTATCAAACAAATTTATATTTTATTACACAAATATCTCCTTAAATAGTTTTGATTAATGGTTGACTAAGCGCAGACTTAATGAACTAAGCATAAAAATATCATTAGTAATATAATTAAAATTAAAAAAATTTGAAAAAAATTATAAACATTTCAATAAATATAAAATCACCCTAAAACAAATTATTAAAAAAAAACTGCAAATTTTTTAAATTAAAAAGTTTAAAAAATTGAAAATTTAAGGTTTTTTCATTTTTTTTTAATTTCAATAAAAATTGTGCCTTTTAGGATTCTGGAGAATATTTTGGGTTGAAATTATTATTTTTAAATCTTATGTCATGTCAGCCTTAAATTATAAGTGAGGGCATTTTTAAAATTTTCACACCATAATGTCAGTCAATGCTGGTCAAGAGGATATTTGTATAATAAAAGAAACGTCTCTTGACAGTGCAATTTATACTAAATTAAAGGGTGTTTATGAAATTAAAGCGATAAATTATGAAGAAGGGAATTTCTAGGGATGAAAAATAGTCGGGTGACCGGCTCTACCTAGTCAGAATTTTTTGGGTAATACTCGAGTTGCCTTTGCTCGGCTCCTCGGAGTGGATTTTAATATTTAGAGCAAATAGCAGCCGTACCCCCTGAGGTTTGCTCATCGACTTTATAGTTTATTGACAATGACCTCCTATGCATTAGTTAAATTCCATTCAATTTAACGGTTAATCATGTTTGACTGTTAGAAAGACTAAAATGCCCCTCAAATAATATATTAAATTACCAAAATTTATTAAATTAAAAACTAAAAAAGAAAAAGTAGTTAAGGTGGACATTTATTTTAAAAAATTTAAAATAAAAAAATAAACTTCAGAACTCTACCGTCTATTCAGAGATTAAAAATAAGAAGAAAAAAAGAAAAAAAAAAAAAGAGGGAAAGAGAAGTATGGAGATTCACGGTGGATCCACTATGTATTGCTAAAGGGGAAGCTCGCTTCCCTGTTCCTTGGTTCGCGGAAAGGGATGGAGATCCATGCATCGCCCATGGAATCACCATTGAGAATTTACTTAAAATCATTTAATATATATTGATGTAGCGGAAGCTCTGTCGAGAAAAACCTGCAAGAAACAAATTGAAAACGACTTACTAAAGTTTCGTTGATTCGCGCATGAATACCGGAATATTTAGGTTTCAAATTCGTTGATTCAATAGAATACCGAAATTGGATGGAATTAAAGAAACTCTAATTTTTATAAATCAAAAACTGATTAGCCTTTCGGCTTACATCTTTATTTAAAGCAAATAAAACCTAACCCTAGTCGTATTCCTTGAAAAATAAGGAAACGAGCCTAAATAGGAAAAATTACCAAAAAACGAAAAAACGAGATTAAAGCAAAAACTGATTCTACTAAGAATCCTAAGCACCCCGGAATTGACGGAAGTCGATTCGGACTTGGAAAACTCGATTTATTGCAAAAACAAAACTTTCCTAAAACGGCAAAAACGGCCTTTTCGGGGCCTAAACGATGGAATTCGCCTAAAAAATGGCATGTCGCATAGCCAAAGGCCGTGATTTTGAAAGCTCAGGCCAAATTGCATCAACAATAAAAATTTCACGTCATTCCGACTCCGTCCGCTGGACTAGTAGGATTGAAATGGCCTATTTCCTTGGTTTTTTCCTATCCCACCCCTCCATGAACTCCAATGCCATATCATCTATTGCTGCTGCATCATTCTCTCCAGGTTGGAGAAAATTCGACCTCGAATTTCCTACAGTTTCATCATTAGAAGAGTCGCCATGAAAAGGAATCAAATGTTTGATATTAAACATATCATGAGTACGAATGTGGGTAGGAAGTTTAAGGCGATAAGCATTCGGATTGATCTTCTCTAAAATTTCCAGTGGCCCTATTTTCCTAGCAGCAAGTTTGTTATACTCACCCACAGCGAACTTGTCCTTGGTGAGGACTGCCCACACAAAATTGCCCACGTCAAACTCTAAATGACGCCGCTTTTTTTCCGTGGCCAGCTTGTATCTTTCTGCCGAATGTGATAAATTTTCTTGCACCTGCTTGTAAACCTCCTGTAAATTGTGAACAAAATCTTCAGCCTTTCCATGAACTCGAGTCTTGCTAGGCAGAGGTAAAAGATATATAAGACTTCGAGGAATTATTGAGTACACGACCTGAAAAGGACTAAACCCTGAACTTTTATTGAAAGCATGGTTATGGGCAAATTCGGCCTGGCTCAACTTCAGATCCCATGACCAGACGTTATCCCCCACCAGACATCTTAACAAATCTCCGAGAGCACGGTTCACTACCTTCGTTTGCCCATCCGTTTGAGGGTGATATGCACTGCTAAAATGCAACCTTGTATTGACCATCTTCCAAAGGCTCCGCCAGAAGTGACTGAAGAATCTAGTGTCCTGATCAGAAATAATTGACTTAGGTAATCCATGAAGACGATATATCTCCCGAAAGAACAATTGGGCCACCTTTACAGCATCAGTAGTTTTTTTTTACACGGAATATAATGAACCATCTTGGAAAATCGGTCGACCACTACATAAATGGAATCACAACCCCGTTGGGTTCTTGGCAGTCCCAAAACAAAATCCATCCTCAAATCCGTCCACGGTTGCATAGGAATAGGTAATGGCATGTACAAACCTGCATTAGTCGCCTTCCCTTTGGACAATTGACAAATTCGACATCTCTCAACATATCTTTCTACTTCCTTCCAAATTGTCGGCCAAAAATAGGATGCCTTGACTAGCGGAAGGGTACAATCTCTGCCTACGTGACCCTTCTTATGTATTTTCTTGATAATGTGCAGACGTAAACTATAATCGGGAATGCAAAGCTGATTTTCCCGAAATAAAAACCCATATACCAGTATAAATTCCGAATTTTCTCCCATTCGAACAACAGCTATCACCTTAGAAAAATATGGGTCCGAATAAAATAATTCACGAAAAGAGTTAAAACCTGGTACATGGACAGTCATTGTCGACAGTAAATTGACTTGTCGACTAAGAGCATAAGCCACTCGGTTTGAAACACCTGCATTATGCTTTAGAACAATTGTAAATTGTTGAAGGTAGGCTGACCATGAAGCATGAGGTGCAAAAATCTTATCTTGGCTATTGAGATGCCGCAACGAATCATGATCGGTGTATAGAATGAATTCACGGTGGAATAAGTAATGCCGCGAGTGTTTCACCGCTTGTCCCACAACATAGAACTCTATGTCATAAGTACTATAACGAACTCGCGACCCCATCAGTTTCTCACTAAAATATGCCACCGGTTTCCCACCTGACTTAGAACAGCCCTGATACCTACTTTGGAGGCGTCACTATATAACTCAAAAGGTTGAGAAAAATCTGGTAAGGTGAGTATAGGGGCTGTCGTCAATTTTCTTTTATCTGCTGAAACCCTTCTTCTGCTTCAGTCGTCCACTAAAACTTGACTCCTTTTATACATTCGGTGACAGATACCATAATGCTACTGAAGTGCGGAATGAACTGGCAGTAGAATGATGCCAACCTATGGAAACTACGTACTTCAGTAATTGTTTTCGGTCGGGGCCACTACTTTACTGCCTCTATTTTGGATTCATCCATCTGTAGTCCCTCTCCAAAAATAAAAACGCACTTTTTTGCTGCAGCAATGAACCTCTCTCTACGAACCACAGACAATACTTCTCGAACGTGCTGAATATGCAGCGTGGGGTTTGCACTGTAAATTAAAATATCATCGAAATATACAACGACAAACTTATCAATAAATGGTCGAAGGGCTTGGTTCATTACTCGTATGAAGGTGCTGGGCGCGTTTGACAACCCAAAAGGCATGACTAGCCACTCATATAATCCCTCTCACGTTTTGAACGCTGTCTTCCATTCATCCCTAGGCCGAATACGAATCTGATGATACCCACTCTTCAGGTCCAATTTAGTGAACACATGTGCCCCACTCAACTGATCTAACAAATCATCCAGTCTTGGTATTAGAAAATGATACCTCATAGTGATCTTATTAATTGCGCGACTGTCGACACACATCCTCCAGGTTCCATCTTTCTTTGGAATTAACAAGGCGGGTACAGCATACGGACTTAGACTCTCACGAATATGCCCCTTTGCCCGTAGCACCTCAACCTGCCTTCGTAACACTTCATGCTCAGTGGGACTCATTCGGTAATGTGGTTTGTTTGGCAACACAGCCCCTGGCTCTAAGTCGATATGATGCTGAATGTCACGTAGAGGTGGTAACCCCTCTGGTAATTCTTCCGGAAACGCATCAGCAAACTCCGAAATCAGAGGAGCTGCCGTTTTAGGCACTTCTAAATCAGCCATTGTTTCTTTTCCCACCAACACATACACTGTTTTCGATTCCTTTACCTCTAACTTGAATTTTGCATAGGATAACAGGTTAGTATTATCTCTATGCGTCTTCATCCTCTCAGACGGTTTGCTCGGCAGCAGCACAATCTTGGTTTCATGGAAAACGAAAGAATATGTATTTTTGAACCCATCATGATGAACTTTTTTCTCATATTGCCACAGCCTCCCTAACAGTAAGTGACAAGCGTCCATATTCACTACATCACACCACATCTGATCTTTGTAGTTGGATCCCATAAAAAATGAGATTAATGCCTGCTGTGACACGGTCACCTCTCCTCCCTTTTACAGCCAAGCTAATCTATACGGTTTTGGATGTTTTTCCGTCTTCACCCCTAATTTTTGCACCGCCTCAGCTGATACAATATTCTCACAACTTCCCCCATCTATGATGAATCGACACACCTTACCAAGAATGGTACAAGTAGACTGAAAGATGTTATTTCGAAGCAAATCGCCTTTTTCAGTCCTTGGTGCCAAACAAGTACGACGCACCATTAACATTGTTCCAGTGTCACCATCAACCAGTTCCTTAATCACCACTTCCTCTACTCCTGATTGTGGTTCTTTACCGATTTCCGCATCTTCCTCATTAAATTTTGTAGGGTCAATAAATAATACCTTTTTGGCTGGCCTTGGACACTCAGACAACCTGTGCCCCGTTTCTCCACATCCGAAACATCGAAATCCGCCCGTAGTCGCCCTAGGAGTTTGAGCGGTATTTGTTGGGTTTCGCTGCCCAGAAATCGTACTGCCACTAGCACCAACACTTGATCGATTCCCAGTATTTTCGCTGGTACTACTCGCCCTGTTTCGACTGCTCGGAACTCCTCCGAAATTCACAAACTGTCCACTGGTAGATTTGCGAGACAATATTTTCTCTAATTGTAAAGCCCTCTGGTGTGCCTCTGTCACCGTTACTGGATTAAAGAGATTAATCATATCAAGGATTTGCGTTCGTAACCCACCACAGTAGCGCGACACCAATTGATCTTGTGTCTCTTGAATCTTGTTTCGCACTTGATAGAAATCTGTGGTATATTCATCAACAGATCTCATGCTCTGACGCAAATTCTATAATCTCTGGTACATCAACCTTTGAAAATTGTACGGTAAGAATTCAGCACTCAATTTCCATTTCATCTTTTCCCAGTCAGAAATTTTGGGCTTTCTCGAACGATTCCTAGTGAGCTTGAATTGCTGCCACCATGCCGCTGCTCTGCCTCTAAGTCTCGTGGCCACCAATGCCACCTTCTCTCTTTTAGGAACTCTCTTGAATTCTAGGATCTCTTTGACTATTCCCATCCACTCAAGGAACTCCTCTGGCTCCACTCAAGGAACTCATCTGGCTGCATACTTCCATGAAATTATGGAACCTTGGTTCTCATTCCGGACTCCTATCGCCTGATGTCTTCAACTCTGTCACCAACCCTATCTTCAATTTCATGCACCCTTTGTCGGCGTTGGGTTGCGGAATCTCTTCCTCTCCTTCACTGTCACCACTCGTTTCATGATTTAGGTTCTGAAAAGGGTTTTAGTTGGCCCTCATCGCCGCAAGCTGCTCCGTTAATTGCTCAACCTGTCGCTCCAACTGTGTCACGTGGTCACATTCGATGGCTTCTTCTACGAGAACCTGGTTAGGTCGTCTTCTCGGTGGCATGATACTGTCGTCCCAAATGAACCAGTCTCTGATACCAAACTGATGTAGTGGAAGCTCTGTCGAGAAAAACCTGCAAGAAACAAATTGAAAATGACCTACTAAAGTTCCGTTGATTCACGCACGAATATCAGAATATTTAGGTTTCAAATTCGTTAATTTAATAGAATACCGAAATTGGATGGAATTAGAGAAACTCTAATTTTTCTAAATAAAAAACTGATTAGCCTTTCGGCTTACATCTTTATTTAAAGGAAATAAAACCTAACCCTAGTCGTATTCCTTGAAAAACAAGAAAACGAGCCTAAATAGGAAAAATTACTAAAAAAGAAAAAAACAAAATTAAAGCAAAAACTGATTCTACTAAGAATCCTAAGCACCCCGGAATTGACGGAAGTCGATTCGGACTTGGGAAACTCGATTTATTGCAAAAATAAAACTTTCCTAAAGCGGTAAAAACGGCCTTTTTGGGGCCTAAATGATGGAATTCGCCTAAAAAAGGGCATGCCTCATGGCCAAAGGCCGTGTTTTTGAAAGCTCAGGTCGAATCGCATCAACAATAAAAATTTCACGTCATTCCGACTCCGTCGCCCGGACTAGTAGGATTGAAATGACCTATTTCCTTGATTTTTTTCCTATCCCACCCCTCCATGAACTCCAATGCCATATCATCTATTGCTGCTGCATCATATATATATTAAATGAACCTCAGCCATCCCTCATCTCGTAGATGAATGGATGGTGAATCATTTTCCATTTTCTTTTAATTTTTTATTTTAAATAATAAGACAAATTGTAATGGAATACCTTGATATTTGATTATATTTGCGATAAAATTGAACTTTTACTTAAACTATAATTTTAGTACCTTAGACAATTATCAATTTAGTCCCTAACTTATTCAAAATATCACTTTCTGACCTGTTTTTACTTTCTTTAGCTCGTATCATCCCTAACTTTTTCAAAATAGTTTGTATTACTAAATTTTGACGCTCAAATCTGACGTAAAGTATAAATGGGTCATTTTACCCCTTTTTTATTAAATTATTAAAATAGAAAGACAATTTTACCCTCTTTCTTTTTACATTTTAACAATTTTATCTATTTGGATAGTCCAATAAAAAATTGATATGCGTTATAAAAACATTTAAGTTTTTTAAAAAAAACTTGAAAATGATTAAATAAAAAAATAAATATGATAAAATTTATTAAAACTAAAAAATAATTACAAAAAATTAAAAAAATTAAAAGTATGATCATTTATTAAAAATAAAAATAAAAATAAAAATAAAATTCAAAATTGAATACTTATAAAACTCAAAATTTAGTTAAAAAATTAAAATATTATATATCTATATTTTAGAGTATATTATATAGTATATATGAATTATATATATATATTATAAAAATAAAATATAATAATAAAATTAAAATATACATATACATTTATTATTATTAAATTATAAAAATAAAAATATAATAATAAAACTGCAATGTATATAAATTTATTATATGTATATATGTATGTATAAATTACTAAATTTTGAGCTTTATAAGTATTCAATCTTGAATATTATTTTATTTTTAATAAATGATATTACTTTTAAGATTTTTTTAATTTTAATAATATTTTATATTTATTTTTAATTTTTAATGAATTTTAACAAATTTATTTTATTATTTAATCATTTTTAAGTGTTTTTTTTTTAAAAAAATAAATTTTTATAACATATATATATATAGATGCTAAAATGTACGAACTGGATCCGGGGATCTACAATCGGGTGATTATAGGGCCAACAATCTGCAAAAAAAAGTATATGGTCAAACTCTTAGGACATTGAGGTGGTGTCAGCCAAATAGTCTTTAATGCTCAAGTAAGCTAACGAAGTCGAGAAGAGAAAAGAAGTTAAAAGTAATTAAACTTGGAATTCTATTGTTGAGTGTAGCGTAATAGTCAATAAGTCGGGCGTACAATAGGTAAAGGTATCAATATGGACACGATTGAGCTAAGTGTTTGATTTGGACGTCGACTATGTTGTGTGGAGGCTGGACTGTTTTAGTGTAGACAGATAGTTTTAGTGCTCAGAAGTGTAATTCGTGTGACCCTTGCCTTTGAGGCTTGGGTTTGTTTTTATAGGGGGAACTTGGAACCTGTTGAGGTAGATTTGAGAAGATCATACTTCGAGATATCAGGAATCCCTATAATCTCGGAGCAATTAAGTCGAGATGACAACATTTTGACTTGGTCTATTTTGACTTGGTTTTCCAATAAATGACTGATGGACTTGTGAATTGTTTGGACAGTCTTTGGACTATATAAGTTTTATTTTGGGCCATGTTATTTTCGTTTTGGGTCAGTTGTAGACCAAAGTCTATTTTGAGCCCTTTTTTTGACCCTTACAGTTTGCCTTCTACTCTCTAAGCTTTTTCTAAATTTTAGAGAGTAGTATAAGAAGGCTTGCAAAAATGTCAATGGAGCAAAGTGTTGATCGAAATTTTCCACATAGGGTGTTAAGTGATGTAGTAGCCAAAATATATCAGGCCCAAAATATAAGTGAGGATCCAGCCCAGAAGCCCAAAGTATATCCCAAAGACCAGGCATAGAGTCAAAGACATACACTCGATGTGAGACATCCATGTAGTACGACATACACTCGATGCCCCATACATCCAAGTAGCAACGAGGGAAATAACTTAGTGTCCACGCTTGGGAGAACCCCTACGTCGCACGATATGTTCATCTCAGGTCGATGTCCAATCGACATGTCGCACGACATATAATAGTGATTGTCTGCTCAAATGTCAAACCCATATATCGTACGACATAGAATCTCCTTGGTTCTACGGGAGACCAAATCATGCTGTAAATTCAAAGACGGTCCTACAAAACCATAATTACAGTCTATAATGGCTAGATCAAGGAAAACATCCACAAACCCCCATGATTGGAGACAGTAAAGAGAGGTAATGATGAAAACCCTCAACGGGCAGAAACACCATCCCCCTATAAATGAAAGATAAATCTCCAAAGGGGAGGGGGGGACCGAAAGACTAAGATCTCAGAGCTATCTACATTCAGATAACACCCTCCGGCCATTGTTCATCTTCTTTGATAACCTTTCGATTGTACTCCGATTAGCCGATCTTACATCTCCTTCGACCAAGGAGACCTCAATTGCCAATATAATAGGAAGTATTACTCACTCATCTCCATTTACGAGCATTATATACTTAGCATTCGCTAACTTGACCGTCAGAGTGACTTTGGCTGGCACCACCTCAGTGTCCCAGACGTCCTGCGGATCACATGTGTTCTATCTTTGCAGGTTGTAGTGCCCAGTGTCCCCGAGCAATTTTTTATGACTACAATTTGGTGCCTACCATGGGGCACGACAATCTCTGAACGAGCGAAGGTAGAGCGCAGCAACTCCGACTATATCATCTGACGATTTTCATCACGACGCAATGGAGGTTAGGGTACAACTCCTCATATCCCAGATGCAATGGAATACCCAAAGGCTCCAAGCGCTAGAACAAGAGAACCAACGAGTGTTGGCAGAGAACCAAAAGTTACAAAATAGGATCAATTCCCTCACCATCGTCCGACCATTTGGAGACACTTTAACATCCCAGCCCATGCCATTCGATCAAGCCACCCACGCTACCTATTGCGCGCTAATTAGCCTAAACGAACAAGGTACTATGGCTGGCGACCTCGATCCAATCCTTGCAGGTACGGAGCCTAACATTCTAGCCACAGGAAGAGCAAGCACTGTCGTATGACATCAGGCAGTCTGTCCGCCAAACGAGACAGATAGGCATCAATCAGAGGGCATGGCAAAAGCGGTACGAGAGATGCCACCAATGTCCACCCCCAATGGCAACGTTGGTTCAACTCAACAAACCGTCCCGTTACAGAGGACGCCATCAGGTCCTTCACATTTAGTGCCGTCGAACTTAGACCTAGTAAATCCTGATTCAACATTAGCTAACCCCGACTTGGCGCGAAGGTTCGTGCAGATGGAAGCATTCATTCAACACATTCCAGGAATGCCTGCTCCTATAAAGAAAAGCGCAGCTAATAGCTTTGCCGACTCTCCATTCATCGATGCGATAACATTGGTGGAGATGCCAAGAAAGTTTAACTTCCCTGGTATGAAGCAGTACGACGGGACGACAGACCTCGATGACCACATTGCGCAGTATCGACAACGAATGTTCACCACCGCCATCCCACAAGACCTAAGGGAAGCATGCATGTGCAAAGGTTTCGGCTCAAGCCTCGTAGGACCAGCCCTACAATGGTACACCAACCTTCCCAATGTTTCCATCAACTCTTTCGCCCCACTCACGGACACCTTCGTAGAGCAGTTCGCTAGCAGCCGGAAGTTAGAAAAATAATCCGACGACCTCTACACAATCAGCCAAAGAAGGGGTGAACGCCTACGAGACTTTATAGGCCGTTTCAACAATGAAAAGGTTTCCATCCCTTATTGGAACCAGGCGACAGCTATATCAGCCTTCCGTAAGGGTCTACTTTATGATTCCAACCTATACAATGAGCTCACCAAGTTCCCTTGCAAAACGATGGAAGACGTCCTAGCCAAGGCATGGCCACAGATAAAGTGGGAAGAAGACGAAGTGAACTATAAACCTAATAAAGCAAACAGCAGGGAAGACAGGTCGAGTAGGAGGGTCAAACAATGAATTAATGACAGACGTGTCGAACCGTACCCAACAATACCCCGAAGGGACGGCCGAATAAGATATGAGCGCCGGCTTGACAATAGACCGCCAAGACCGTTCGTCCGGCCAAAGAACGTATTGCCAAAATATAATTTGAGCATTAGACCAGGGGAAGTAGTCGCCGTCCTCAAAGGAATGGGTAGATCAGTTCGATGGCCAGGCAAGATGATGAGTCTGCCAGATCAGAGAGACAACTCCAAGTGGTGCGAATTTCATGGCGACCACGGCCATCGAACAGAGCATTACGTCGCACTACGACTAGAAGTGGCAAAACTACTCAAGAAGGGTCACCTTAAGGAATTCCTGACTAACAAAGGTAAGCAGACCTTTTTGAACAAAGATAGGTCGTGCGACATTGCTTCAATTCCACCACCAGAACCTCCAAAACACGAGAGAATTGTGAATGTCATCTCTGAATGATCCGAAGTAAATGGAGTCACTTACTCAGAAGCAAAGCGCCATTCATGGCAAGCCGGTCGTACGGAAGTCCGACAAACCAATACGATGGACCCAACTTACAATTACCCAATCAGTTTTAGCAGCGATGAGCACATAGACCTACTCAACCCTCACTAGACGCGCTGGTCATCTCATTAACAGTGGCCAACTGTTTGATTAAGCGGATCCTAGTAGACAATGAGACCTCAACAAATGTACTCTTCCTTGGTGCGCTAAGAGAGATGCACATTGATGAGTGCAACATCGTACGCCACTCAACCATTTTGGTGGGATTCAGTGGAGAATATAATAACACCATTGGGGAAATCGTCCTTCCCGTCTACGTGGAGGGAGTCAACCTAAACATATGCTTCCTCATCCTCGACTGTCCATCGTCGTACAACATAATCATGGGTCACCCGTGGATTCATAAGATGAGGGCTGTCCCCTCTACGTATCATCAGATCATCTATTTTCCTACCAAGTAGGGGGTCCATGAAATCCGAGGGCAGCAGAAGACGTCGCGGGACTGCTACCAGAATACTCTAAGAACCAGGCCGTTCGACTTATAGCAATTACAGAACGCGAGCACTGCCACCAACAAAGACGGACCAGAAATGGAAGAGCTCGACGAAGTATCCACACATCCGAACTTCCTACACCACAAAGTTAGTATCGGATCCCGCCTTCCACAAAATATTAGAACAAAGTTAATCAGCTTCTTAACTGCCAGACACGATAGCTTCGCATGGTCGCACGCTGACATGACCGGTATTAACCCAAAAGTCTTAGTGCACAGGCTGCAGGTCGACCTAGATTACCCACCCGTAAAGCAGAAACGAAGGAAGTTCGCACCCGAACGCAACAAGGTTATCAATGAGGAGATCCAAAAACTAATCAACATTGGCTCGGTGAGAGAAGTGAATTACCCAGACTGGCTCGCAAACATAGTAGTAGTAAAAAAAAGAACGAGAAGTGGTGAGTCTGCATCGACCTCACAGACCCCAACAAGCCCTGTCCGAAGGATTCTTTCCGTCTACCACACATCGACATGATGGTGGACGCTATAGCATGCCATAAACTGTTAAGCTTTATGGATGCGTTCTTCGGATACAACCAAATCCTCATGCACCCAGACGACCAGGAAAAAACTTCTTCCATTACCGAGCGCGGCATTTTTTGTTACAAAGTGATGCCTTTTGGTCTCAAAAATGCCGGGGCAACGTACCAAAGGTTAGTCAATAAAATGTTCGCCAATATGCTCGGGCAAACCATAGAGGTCTACATCGACGACATGCTGGTAAAATCATTAATAGCGGATCAACACCTCGACCACCTCCGACAGTCGTTCGATATCATCAACAAATATGGGATGAAGCTTAATCCAACCAAGTGTTCCTTTGGAGTTTCATCAGGAAAGTTCCTTGGCTATTTGGTAACCAAGAGGGGCGTCGAGACCAACCCAGATCAAATCCAATCCATCATGGACTTAAGGTACCCCAAAAGCATCAAAGACGTACAAAAACTAACTGGGAGACTCGCGGCCCTCAACCGTTTCATCTCAAAATCATCCGAAAAATGCAAATCTTTCTTCGACGTTCAAAGGAAGAGTAAATCATTTGATTGGAGTCAAACAAGCGAAGATGCATTCCAAAACATAAAGCGGTACCTAGCAGACCCTCCCCTTCTATGCAAACCTAAGGAAGGAGAAACACTTTTACTCTACCTCGCTGTATCCGAAACAGCCGTTAGTGCAGTACTAGTGAGGGAAGAAGATGGCAAACAACTCCCCGTATACTACATCAGCAAGACCCTACTCGACGCAGAAACAAGGTACACTCAACTTGAGAAATTGGCCCTTGTACTAGTTACAGCTGCACAGAAATTGAGGCTATACTTCCAATACCACACCATCAGCGTACTCACTACCTTGCCCTTGAAGAACGTTCTACACAAGCTCGAACTTTCCGAACGACTAGTAAAATGGGCAGTAGAGTTGAGAAAGCACGACATCAGCTATCAGCCACGTACAGCGATCAAGTTGCAGGCATTGGCAGACTTCATACCTGGGATTCTACAACAAGCAAAAAAAGAACTTTGTACCATGTCGTATGACGCCTCAAAGGATGATTGGACCTTGGCAGTCGACGGATCAAGTAACGCCAGGGGCAACAGACTAGGGATAGTACTTACCTCACCCGAGGGGCACGTCATCGAACGATCCATCCGATGTGGATTCAAAACCACTAACAATGAAGTCGAGTATGAGGCACTCATAGCCGGACTGACCTTGGCAAAAGACTTGCACGTTGAACGGATAAAGGTACGTAGTGACTCCTAATTAATTGTAAGACAATTGCAAGGGTCCTACCAAGCTCGAGATTTGAAAATGTCAGCTTACTTAACCTTGGTGAAAGAACTACAAGCCTCGTTCGAGTCGTTCAACATTGAACAAATACCAAGATCAGAAAACACGCATGCCGACACGCTCGCCAACCTCGGTTCCCCACTAAATACCACAGTTGAGCGGGCCATCCCCATGGTTTTTTCCTAATGGCCAGCTGTGTAGAAACCAACGAAGCTCGAAGTCGAACAATTTCAGACGAGCAAACTTGGATCACCCCAATTTATGACTACCTGATGAACGACACCCTCCCATCTGATAAGGTAGAAGCACAAAGAGTCAAGATAAAGGATGCCAGATTTTCCGTAATAGAAGGTCGACTTTACAAGCGGTCCTACTCCGCGCCCTACCTTAAATGTTTCGACCCAATTGAGGCTCAGCAAGTACTCAAGGACTTGCACGAAGGGCAATGCTGAAACCACTCAGTAGGGAGAAGCCTAGCCAACAGAGCGATTACGGCAGGATACTATTGGCCCATAATGCGACTTGAGTCGCACGATCTCGTCAAGCGGTGTGGCCCATGTAACATCCCGGATTTCGGGTAATTAATGTTATATATGTGAAAATAAATTTTACTATTTGAGGGGGTGAAAATGTAATTAAATGTATGTTTATTTTTATGATATCCAGCGGACCAGATTGAATGGTTGAAAAATTGATGTATGAAAAATTGAAAATTGAACCAGAGAGTATCGCGACCTGGTCACCGCGACCACAGGTCGCGATGGCTCGCTTGCGGTGAAAAACACGATTTCTGGCAGTGAGCATCGCGACCAGTCACCGCGACCACAGGTCGCGATGAACTGCTCGAGATGAAAACGTCGAATTCGGGCAGTGAGCAACGCGAGCTCCAGCGCGACCAAGGCGCGCTCGCGATGAAGGCGGTGCGAATGGTCCAGTGAGCATCGCGACCTGGTGGCGCGACCACAGGTCGCGACGGCGGTCGCGGTAGCGAAAAAAAATATATAAAAAAAAAGAGAAGCTTCTCGTAGAAGCCAGAAAACAGCGAGAGAAGAGAGTGAGAGCGAGAAAGAGAGAGAGTGACCGAGAAAAGAAGGAAGAAAGAAGAAAGAAAAGAAAGGAGAAGGAAGAAAGAAGAAAGAAAGGAAAGGAGAAAAGGAAGAAGAAAGTGGAAAGGAAAAGTGAAGAGAAAAAGAAAAGGGAAGGAAACGAAATCGTAGAACCGCGGATTGTCGAACGAAAACAAGGATTCCAGGTTGGTGTACGTTTGTTTTCGGAATCGTTACGAAAAGTTTTTCGTTATTGTTTTGTTTTCGTAGAGATTTCTCGCATTCGATTTCCGCATGAAAATTGTTTATTGTATATGAAAAATCGATGTTTGATGTCTTTATTGTTGATTTTGGACTGATTTTGTGATAGATCGTATTTCGATTTCGTTTTCGAATATTTCGATTTCGTTAAAAATAATTGATTTAGATTTTCGTAAAATTATTGAGTATGATTCTTGAAGAATACTATGTGATTTGTATGTTTATTGAGTAATTATTGTTATTGAGTACCTATTGACATTTATTGTGAATATAGTTTATCTGAAACGACCCTAGGATACTTAGACATAGAAATGGATATAGGAGGTTGGTATACCAGCTGGGTTTTACTGAGCAGTACTGCGCCGCTACTGATTGATACTGATACTGATGATTATTATGTACCTCCTCTTGGATTCGTCCAGAGGCTGGGAGACACGTACCTCCTCAGGATTCGTCCTGGGGGTTGGGAGCCATGTACCTTCCCAAGGATTCTTTCCTGGGATAGGGAGTTATGTACCTCTCTAGGTTCCGTACCCACGGTCCTAGAGTTGGGAGACACGTACCACTCGTAGGATTCGTCCTCGGTGGGAGTTTGACCCATATTCCAGTCCTGTTATGTTTAGTATTCTAGTGGGCCAGATTTGAAGTGAATTGGAAAGTGAACTGAGTGAATTTATGAATCGATTTTATATGTTACTCATATTGTGGAATTTAAAGTGCTTGGAAACTGTTTTACGATTTGATTTTAAAGTTAAATGGAATTTTAAATTATATAGTTGAAATATATATATTGTGATATGTTTTCCATTTAAAAGTTATATATATGATTTTTATTATTTAGTTTAGTACACCCACTAAGCTATATGCTTAGCGCGTTAGTTTTGTTTCTAACGCGTAGGTACCAGGGATCCCGAAGACGTTAAAGACTGAAGAGAAAGAGATTTGCTGACAGAGTCTCAGAGATATTCACAGTTGGGTAGCTATATTATTGTTATGTGTATATATATTTTGAAAGCATGCATATACAGGGGATTTGTAAATATGTTTTGTAATATGTATTGTAAATAATTATTTTATGATTTCTGTCTTTTATTATTAAAATGTTTGTAAATATTAAAGTTTGATTTGTTTTATTTTTATAAAATGTGATGAAAAGTCGCACTAAACGGCAGAGTGCGCAACTGTTTGAAAACGTTATAGAAGTGTTGTTGAGAATTGAATTTGAATTGATTTGTTTAAAAACAGGTTTTGGAAAGTCCGAAAAACAAACGGTACTCTGCCGAATTTTTGTAAAAAGTTTATCGATTTGGGCTCACTCAAAAATTAGTTTTAAATTGTTAAACTATTTGGTTTTCAAATGGTTTGAAAAAGTTTATTTGATGGGTCCACAATGATTTTGAAAAGTTATAAAATGAATTTAGAAAGTTTTGAAAGTCCGAGTAGCGCTCCCCGGGTCGGTCCGGCCGGGTCGGGTCGGGGGGTGTTACAACCCATGCTAGCGCTTCGCCCACATTTCTCATCAGAACCCGGAACGACTTCACCTCATCTCAGCACCATGGCTTTTCATGAAGTAGGGAATGGACATAGTAGGAAAAATGCCCGTCGCTACAGGAGGAAAAGTCTACATGCTAGCCGTGACCGATTACTTCACAAAATGGGTCGAAGCCGAGTCATATGTGAAAATCAAAGACTCCGAAGTAAAGAGCTTTATTTGGAAGAATGTCATATGCCGCTACAGAGTCCCAAAAGAGATAGTCACTAACAATAGCTCACAATTCATATCATACGACTTCTAAGACTTTTGCGACAAGTGGAAGATCAAACTAAGCTATTCGAGCCCAAGATACCCTCAAGCCAACGGACAAGCAGAATCCACCAACAAAACGATCATGTCCACCCTCAAGAAACGACTCGACCAATACAAAGGGAAATGCGCCGACGAGCTACAAGGCGTGTTATGGTCCTATCGTACGACGATCAGAACATCAACAGGGAAAACGCCATTCTTCCTAACCTATGGCTCGGAGGCCGTAATAGCAACTGAGGTTGATTACCCTTCTTACAGAATACAACATGCAACCGAAGAGACAAATAACAAAGAATTACTGAACGAACTTGACACAATCGACGAGCGTCATGACAAGGCCGCAATCAGATTGGCAATATATCAGTAAAGAGTCACCCGACATTATAACAAGAATATTCACCTCAAAATGTTCAATATTGGAGACTGGGTCCTTCGTTGCGTCTTCCAAAACATAAATGAAAAAGGAGCAGGTAAACTCAGTCTTACGTGGTAAGGACCATACCAAATCACCAAAGTGGTTGGGCATGGAGCCTACAAACTACGATGCACAGATGGTATGGAGATCGGCAACAATTGGAACACATGCCATCTAAAACAGTATCATTTCTGAAGTCTAGCCTTTATATTTTTTTCAATTTTATCATCCTACGACATGGAACTCACTTAGGCATCGGAGAGCCGTTGGTAAAACCAACGGCCAACCCTAACTTTTTTATACAGGTCAGCATCGCTGGACAATCCCGTGCTGAAAGTATCTTTTTTCATGCCACACAACCTGATTTCGAGATATTACGTTGCACGATGCAATTAATAAAAGTTGAAGCATGAAATTATAAAGTTACACACTCCAACTGGGGCAAGTCAATCTTATAAAAGCAAGAACCTATCAACAATGGTCGTACGACCTGCATTCAAGGTCCTAGACCACAACTGACACTCAAGGTCATTATCAACAATGGTTGCACGACCTATATTCAAGGTCCCGGACCACGACCTGCACTCAAGGTCACTATCAACAATGGTCGCACGGTCAGCATTCAAGGCCATCGACCACGACCTGCACTCAAGGTTACTATCAACAATGGTCGCACGACCTGCATTCAAGGTTATGGACTACGACCTGTATTCAAGGTCATGGACCACGACCTACATTCAAAGTCATGGGTCACAATTTACAAGATCATCAAAATCACGCGACATTCAATGAATCCACTTGTATATGCAAGATAAGTTATCTCTACTCTGTCATACGACAATATACTATTTAAAAAATCAATCATTCATTCTATTAAAAACAAAATTATAGTTCCAAAAGCACACATGGGCAAAGTATTTAAACACTTAGAAAAAAGTTCAAAATTTTTTACAAACCCCTAGGGGGCAACATCTTCATGCTCTCCCCCAACTTTAGCATCCGCAGCAGCTGACGTACCACCGCTCGACTGAGTAGGCAAGGCTATAATGGCCGCAGCCTCAGGGGCCGGTTCGGCACGATTCTCTTCATTAGCCTTCGTCTCAACAAACTGGCTCTTCTCTTTAGCCCCACCTTCATCATCATCCTCCTCGTCATCTGGGCGGATCAGCTCTTCGTAGTTAGCTATCCACTTGTCTACCTCCCACTCACCCGCACGACCTTCCTTGAATTGACGCATCAGATTAGCACCGTCTTGACTACTGCGTTTAGCACATCATCCTCAACTCGGTCGTACATGGCGCCGTACTCCAATTCTTTGACCTTGAGCTGAGCTCCCAGTTGGTCGACCTTCCTTTGCAAAGGCCTAAGTTTGTTAACCTCGGACTTCAAACGTTCAAGCTCAAAAGTTGCCTCCGTTGCATGACGACTAGCATCCTCGGCACTTCTCTTAGCCTCTATGCTCGAAGCCTTCAATTTCTCCACTTCAACCCTAGGGCCTTGGTTGCTCGACTTAAGCTCCTTCACCTTCCTCAAGGCCGAAGAAAGCTCCTGCTTGGCATATATCTGAGATCAGAGAGCCTACGAAAATAAAAATCGAACTTAGAAAATGTTACTATAAAAAATATATATATACATTGACGTACAACTTACTTGAAATTGATGGCCGAGGCCCCAATCGAACGCCTGTGACACGCCCATCTCTTTAAACCTGCTCTCATCTTCATGGAGCAGCAGTCGCTCGATTTAGGGCATAATAGACCCAAAGTTAGAATAGGCGAAGGCATTTTGTGGGAACACAAGGTGGACCGACGCCTCACTACCTACGACCGAATCATCCCTTTTCCGCTTCCTTCCAAAGGAGCCCATGTCGAGCTACTCTTTTCCTCTACTGGGCGGAGGAGGTGGTGGTGGAGTTGCCATCACCTCGACAGGATCACTCGATTTAACTTTCTTCTTTCCCTTCCTCTTCTCCTTGAGTCTTTTCATAACTTCATCAGTGTCAGGAGCAGCAAAACCTCCAACCATCAAGTCAACTGCAAATCGTCGCTCGACGTAGGATATAGGTGTCAGAAACCTTGTGCCGTACAGTCACTCAACACAATGCCTTACTCTGACAAACTCCACTAAATTTTTGAAAGCTGGATAAGGTATACCTGGCTCGTTGATTATTGAGAACTTCCACAAGTGGCTTGGTCTCAGGTTCTCTTCAGCCAAGATCCTCTTCCAACTTCTCTCCTTCATATCGTATGACATAATCTTCGCTGTACGCGTCGCACACGTCAAACCAACTACAGCTTGAGGAGCTCATGTGTTCACTGCAATACAAGAAGACAAAAAAGTTAGTATAGTACGACAAAAAGAATAATGTCGAATGACACGACACAACAAAATTAATGACCCACTAGCCTTAGACCAGGTCGTACGAATAACCGTATCCCCTACAGGCCATTCGATAAGAAGGCCCCTCGCGAAGAAATACCTATCCTTCCACGGCCTGCCATTCGTGGTCAGCTCCGTGATGAGGTGCTTTCTGTTGGCTCGAAGGTTCAAGTTGTAGCGACCCTTCTTGGTGTCATGCTCCCTCATCGAGTACGTATAGAATAGGCCAGGCAACTTAAAAACTATGCCTTCCCTTATGCACAACAATTCTAGCCCTAACAGGATCCTCTAACTGTTGGGCATGAGTTGCCCTGGGGCAAGCTCGAAGTGGTCTAGTACCTTCCTCGGTAGTCCGACCATAGGTAATCTAAAACCAACCCTCTGAAACGGGAGTTCGTAGAAGTAGGTCCATCCGGGGATATCCCAATCCGGTCTCTCCCCCTTGAAGGGCACCCTCAGTGCGACGCCATCAGGTATGCCATAGCTATACCTTATGCGCATAAGATCTTCTTCCTTCAACACGCTAGATGGGTTAACCAAAAGTAAACCTAGCGGTCTACTTAGTCCCATGGGACAAGGACCAGCCGCCTCCCCAGGTAGCTCGAGAAGAGGGATCTCCTCAAGTATGTCCTTCATAACACGCGACGTACCCTCATGTTTGGAGACAGTCACAGGGTCGTACGACAAAGACGCCAACGTCACTTCACCACTGTTGGCCCTCGACTCACCCCACGAGTCGGACGACAGGTCGACAAGATCATCATATCCTCACCCCGACGTACTAGGAGTGTTCTCGTCTCCTTTACTTGACATCTCACCTACAAATCGACCGACAATAGGGAAGGTTAGTAGTCAAATCTAACTAAGGGTCCTACATGCCTTATATCGGTTCCTAGATTGTTGGCATAAAACCTAAAAAGTCGTGCGATACACACTCCCCAGTCATTGTCGTACGACACATGCACCACAAATAGTTTCTACCAAATCCTAAGTTGATATTTTCGATCAAACACCAACATTTTTAGAATTTCCTAAAGACCTACTCGGAGAAGAAATAAGGAACCCAGAAATCCAATATTCAAACAAAAACCCAGAAATTGAAGACAAAAAAGCAAAATCAAGAGAAACTTACCAGAATACTGAGAGAAGTGCACGAAACTCGCCGAAGCAGTCACGAAAACCAGAAAAAGAGGTCAAAAACATTGGAAAAGGAATCGGCGTCCACTGGTTCTTGAGAGAGAGAAAAAAAAAATTAAAAATGGGAGAGAAAGAGAAAGGGCGGCAATAAAAAGCAAAAGCATATACTGACGTGTCATTTTCTTATTGGGCACGCACCCCCGTAACCGTCATTATTAATCAGGCGTGTGTATTTCCCATAAAGTACCCTAGCACAACTGTCAAGGAGCCATTGGAAGGCTAACCACTCACACCGCCTTTTACCATAACATTGTTGTACGACCATAACAAATCCCAAGAATTGTGATCTTCTTATAAAGCTAAGAGCTTTCTTCAAATTCAACCCAACTGATGCTCACAAGTGACAGTCCTATGACATTATAGAAATATACATACAAATCCATGTATGTGTGTCGTGCGACAAAATAACGTCAGAGGACAGCACAAACGCCTTAACTTTTTCCCTAAAGTACAAAGCGTTTGGGGGCAAACTGTAGTAGCCAAAATATGTCAGGCCCAAAATATAAGCGAGGACCCAGCCCAGAAGCCCAAAGTATATCCCAAAGACTAGGCCCAGAGTCAACGACATACACTCAATGTGAGACATCCATGTAGTACGACATATACTCGATGCCCCACACATCCAAGTAGCAACGAGGGAAATAACTTAGTGTCCATGCTTAGGAGAACCCCTACGTCGCACGACATGTTCATCTCAGGTCGACGTCCAATCGACATGTCGCACGACATATGATAGTGATTGTTTGTTCAAACGTCAAACCCATATGTCGTAAGACATAGAATCTCCTTGGTTTTACGGGAGACCAAATTATGATCAAAATTTAAAGACGGTCCTACAAAACCATAATTACAATCTATAACGGCCAGATCAAGGAAAGCATCCACAAACCCCGTGATTAGAGACAGTAAAGAGAGGTAATGATGAAAACCCTCAACAGGCAGAAACACCATTCAAATGAAAGACAAATCTCCAAAGAGGGGGAGGGGGGACCAAAAAACTAAGATCTTAGAGCTATCTACATTCAAAAAACACCCTCCAGCCATTGTTCATCTTCTCCGACAACCTTCTGATTGTACTCCGATTAGCCGATCTTACATCTCCTTCGACCAAGGAGACCTCAATCGCCAATATAATAGGAAGTATTACTCACTCATCTCCATTTACGAGCATTATATACTTAGCATTCGCTAACTTGACCGTCAGAGTGACTTTGGCTGGCACCACCTCAGTGTCCCAGACGTCCTGCGGATTACGTGCATTCTATCTTTGCAGGTTGTAGTGCCCTGTGTCCCCAAGTAATTTTTGAGGACTACAAGTGAAAGATCGACATTGTGTCAATTGAATTTTCATTACACAGGGTGATGTTAAATCACATAAGGCGAGAGATCAATAGTGTCGATCGAATTTTATTGCACAAGGTGAGAGATCAACAGTGTCAATCGAATTTTATAACACAAGGTGAGAGACCGAAAGTGTCGATCAAATTTTTATCACACAATGTGATATTTTAATCACACAAGGTGAGAGTCGACAGTGTCAATCGAATTTTATCACACAACACACAAGGTGAGAGATCGACAGTGTTGATCAAATTTTATCACATAAGGTGATATTTTAATCACTCAAGGTGAGAGATCAACAGTGTCGATCAAATTTTTATCATGCAAGGTGATGTTTTAGATGCTCGAGGTAATAAATGATAATTATGAAAAATAATTGTCAGTTTAGACGAAGGGTCGTTTGGGGTAAAGAGACATTTGAAGTGACTAGGAGTCTCTTCATTTTCCCCCTTTGAAATGTGTGAAGGCCAATAAAATCATACCATGTGTTCATTATGCGAGAGATTTCTAGAGCTTTTTATAAGGCTTTAGTTCTCATTCCCACACTTTTTACTTTCTCATTTTCAGAAATTTATGTTTTCTCAAAGCAAGAAAATGTTTCTTGGCGAGTCTCAGGCGATTTGCATTTGTTTTCAATGAATCTTGACAACTTTTCAATGTGTTTTCTTTGGTTTTTTCACCGCAATTTCTAACGTATGGCTTTTCTTGCATCTTTTCTATTCCTTTTTTAATTGCATTTGGGTTTTTTCCTTTCGTAACCGTAGGAAATGAAAATGCCATGTTTTTTCGTCATTGTTCATAACCATTTTGAATTTTCTTAGAAAAAAATTGCTTCTTAGATCTTGGTAGGATTAGTATAGACAGTGAAACTTGTTTCTCGAGCGGAGAAGTATCATGTCGAGCTTAAGTAGGAATACATGCTTTTGAATGTCGAACGTAGATGCTGTTATGTTGAGTAAAGACAAATTAGTTAGTTTTCACTAGGTAGATGTCTTTGATCTCCCATATAATTATTTAAGTTTTCTTTGCTCGAAAGTGTTTGGAGTCATGTCGAGCCAAAAGGAAGATTCGATCATGAGGGAGATCGAAAACTATGATGGGTCACCCACGTTGAGTGGAGAGTCGATCGATAGTAAACCTCAACCTTTATCGACCGTGATGACTATGGGGGTTTTTTAGAACAGAGGGATCCGAGAGCACAACCTGAGATCTAGGGTATGGAGTACGGGGAAACAAGGGTTGTAGATGAGCTTAAGAGCACCAACCTGGTGATTGATGCTATTCCATCAACGTCGAGGCCTCTGCGGTTGCTGCCAACCAACCTAGCGTCGAAGCTCAATGAATCTGATCTTCAAAGAATCCGATTCCAATATGGAATACAGGAGTCTGTTGAACTCAGGCTTCCAGCCTCGTTCGACCGTCCTAACTGGGACATCCCTGGTTGGACGTGCTTTTACGAATGCCCTTTTGCCAAGGGTTACGATTTTCGGTGCCTTTTTTATGTTACCACCTCTTATGTTTCTTTGATTTGGCACTGAGTCAGCTGATGCTAAATGGGTGGAGGCTACTTCTTGTGATCGAGGTCTTTCACGAGAAAAAAGGCTGTCCCTTTACACTAGAGAACCTCTAAACTGACCCAGTCTAGCATAGCTAAAAGAATCTGTTGAGTGAAGAAAGTTTTTAATCAAGTCGATTGTGGGTCTATTCAGAGCTTAACACGAGAGCTACACCCTTTCCCAAGCTTAAGGATTTAATTAGTTATGCTTAGGTCCATCGTAGCTTTGAGTCGCTCTAGAGAACCAAGTTTCTCACACCTATTTATGAAGTCGAACGAAAATTTACCACATATTCAATGTCGAGCTTGAAGGTCAATATTTCCAATGCCGACGAAGTGTTGAGGCGTTGACGTGAGAAGGTAGCAGTGAATGCATAAAAAAAGAAGCAGTCACAAGCGAGCTCGTCTGCTTCAGCGTTGGCATATCAAGAACAGTCTCATCTTCCTCTATCGACGTCGAGCCCTGCTCCTGAATCTACCTCTAAGCCTGCCAAAAAGAAGTAAAAGTTTATTGACGTTGAGGCACCTAAGCCCGAAATTAGCGTCTCCTTCCCTGCAGAGGCTTCTGCCATCTTAGACCCAAAGTCTTTATTGGACGAGGTCGATCAGCTGCTCTTCGCTAAAGATGCTGCCCGTTTGAGAGACATGACTACAGCAAAAGTGCTCGACTGTGGGATCTTCAGTTCATTCTACGTAAGTTTGGTTTCTCCCCCATTTTTTTTGTTGGTTTTCCTATGACATGGTTTTTGTTTCAATATGTAAGCCCTTGAAGCTTAACTTCATTTAAAGAAGGAGTTCATGTCGAGTGAAAGGAAGCTTTGGCACTTCAAGGAGTCAAACACTACTTTTAGGGAGGACAACGACACACTGAAATGCTCTAAGGCGAGAGTAAAGATGGCCGAGTAGGAGAGCTTGATGAGAGTCGAGGGCTTGTTAAACGCGTAGCAGAGCTAGAGGCCAATGAGGAAATACTCAAGAAAGAGCAAAAGGTCGATGCTGACTCTCTAGCCGGGCAGGTTGAAGCCCTTGTAGAAAGGCTGGAGATCATAGCCAATGATGCAATCGTCAAGACTAAAGCTAAGTATAAAAAGGGGAAGATCGATCAACAGTGTCCAGACGAGGCTATCACTATATGGGAAGAGCCTAGTCCTTAGCTGCTGCTAAAAAGGAAGAGGCAGAGCCAGAGGTAGGATAACTAGCTATGGTACTATCGCCCATCAAAGTTGCACACACTGAATAGGCAGAGGCGAGTCGAGGGAAGGCACCAGAAGGAAGGGACCAGGAGCAAGAGCAAGAACAAGTGTAATAGTTGTATTTTTTTTTAGCATTTTTAGAACGTGGCCTCGTGCCTTTTTTGTAATATTTTTTAGGGCCGAGAATTGTCCTGTTGAACCGGGTTTTTTGCCCTTTTATTTATGTAAATGATCGGTCATTTATTTTCATATAATTACGACCCTTAAACCGTATCTTTTAATTGTATTCTTGAGTATTTTTGGTGCTTTTGATGTGTTTGTTAAGTGTTTGTAGGTTTTAGGTGTTTCTCTCGGAATTGCGCAAAGATTGGAATTCTCGGTCCAAAACCGTGATTTTCTGGCAGGGAGCATCGCCACCTAGCCATCGCGACCTATGGTCGCACCGTGCTGATCGCGGTGGAAAATGTGGATCCTGGCAGTGAGCAGCGAGACCGCTCACCGCGACCACAGGTCGCGATAAGGTGGTCGCGGTGAGAGTGAGATCCTTGGCAGAAAGCATAGCGAGCAACCCATGGTCACGGTGATGGGATCGCACTGAATGATGAGGCCTTGGCAGTGAGCATCGCGACCTGGCCAGCGCGACTTCAGCTCGCGGTGCAGCAGTTCAAGCAATCCAGTGAGCACCGCGACCTGGCCAGCGCGACCACAGGTCACGATGGTGATCGCGGCGAGGAATTTCCAGCAACCCTAAGTGCTTCTATAAATAGAAAGTGAGGAGAGAGAAAGGGGATCTCGGGAATTTTCAGAACAAAACAAGAAAGAGAGAGAGAAGGAGGAAGAAGAAGAGAGAAGAGGGTCTAGGAAGCTAGCCATTGGATCGATTCTCCGGACGACTTCAATCGCTTTTAGGATTCGGATTCGTGCACGGAAAAGCTCTACCGATTCGGTTTCGACGAGAGTCAAGCCTCATTGAGTTTTTCTATCACAATCTTTCTTTTAATCTTGTATTATTCATGTTGTTCTTGATTTATAATATTATGTATTTTTATTTTCTAGTGATGAACTAATTTATTACACTAGGGATGATGATGGAACTTGCTATGACTTTTGATTGAGATTAATGAATGTTTGGATGATTTGAGTTATATGATTGAGTGTTGATTTAATGTTTAATTGATTGTATATTGATTGATCACCAATATTCGATATCTTATTGTGGTGGATTAAGTACCGAAAGGAGACGCCCACCACGTGTTCGATAAATTGCCACAATGACCTAGAAACCAAATATTTGATCTAAATATGTTTCCATATTTAATGCATTCTCGTATATTTAGCATTCATCGAGAGATAGGGTGTTAGTATGTGTTGAATAGGTTCGATTTACCTTGAGAGAGGATTTCGGATAATTTGTTAACATGATCATCAATCATCAACTTGGACATCCATACATGATTATCTCATATCATTAGGATTAGTAAGTGAAATCGGATTCCCTAGTTCCCATCTCCATTGATAAAAAGATATTTTAATTTCAAGTTTTCATTCATTTAGAATATAAATCACAAATCACAACCATTGAATTGATCATCTAGATAGTATTAAGCTTGGTAAATTTCAGTACTCAATTTCTAAACGTCCTCGTGGGAATGATATTCGGACTTCACAAATCTATATTACTTGAGCCGACTCCGTATACTTGCGGGTACACAAAAGGCGTGTCAAGTTTTTGGCGCCGTTGCCGGGGAACGGTTTAGTCATAATTGATATTGATACCAACTTAGTCTAGTACTAATCTGGATATTTTCTTATTTTCTTCAATTTCTTTTTACATTTGTTTTCTTATTTGTGTGATTCTTTTTTGTGTGCAGGAATTTTTATTTGTGTATGAGACAAACAAGACGTAGTAGTAGTTTAGAGTCTCTCGAAGCCCTTGATCCAGAAATCGAGCGAACACTTATTCAAAGAGTGAGGCAAGCACGACAGCAAGTTACAATGGAAGACCATCAACAGCAGCAAAATGAGCAGCAACAAGCACCTCCAGAAATTGCCAAGGCATTGTGAGATTATGCCATTCCTACCATGGTAGGAAATCAGTCGAGCATTCGACGACCTCCAGTTGCAGCTAACAACTTTGAAATCAAGCCTGCAATCATCCAAATGATACAAAATACTGTTCAATTTGAGGGTATGCCAATTGATGACCCAAATAGCCACCCGGAGCGATTTCTGGAAATTTGCGACACTTTCAAGCAAAATGGGGTGTCTGACGATGCAATTCGGCTGCGGATATTTCCCTTTCCATTAAGGGACAAAGCTAAATTATGGTTGAATTCATTGCCACCGAACAATTTCACTACATGGGAAGGCCTAGCTCAAGCTTTCCTTGCCAAGTAATTTCCACCAGGGAAAACTGCAAAGCTTAGAAACGATATCGCTCTATTCGCCCAAATGGAGATGGAATCGTTATATGAAGCCTGGGAGAGATACAAAGATACTTTGAGAAAACCAGCTGACGTAGCTTACCCGATTGGCTTGTAGTGCAGACATTCTACAATGGGCTTACACTACAAAACCGAAGCATGCTAGACGCATCCGCTCAAGGTGCTTTAATGAGCAAACCAGCTGACGAAGCTCATCAATTAATTGAGGAAATGTCCACAAATAGCTATATGTGGGCATATGAGAGAGCATGTCACAAGAAAGCAGTTGGGTCAGCTACAGCTTATGAGGTTGACGAAATCACATCACTCAAAGCACAAGTTGCTTATTTGTCGAGCCAAGTCAACAAATGGAATGTAAATTCCATACAGTCAGCAACTCCTGGATGTGACAACTGTGGAGAACCACACGGTAATGCCGAGTGCACAATGGGTTATTCTTCTTTTGCAGGTACCAGCGGGGCTGA
Organism: Xanthoceras sorbifolium; assembly: GCA_003430845.1. Classification (NCBI taxonomy): domain Eukaryota; kingdom Viridiplantae; phylum Streptophyta; class Magnoliopsida; order Sapindales; family Sapindaceae; genus Xanthoceras; species Xanthoceras sorbifolium. Next base: position 31,846,106 of record CM010608.1, read on the forward strand.
ACAGGTACAATATGTGCAAAACTTCAGCAAGCCATACAACAACCCATACTCAAGCACTTACAATCCTGGATGGAGAAATCACCCAAATTTCTCATGGAGAGATAATCAGCAGAATAGCAATGCGAAGCCTGGACCACCTGGTTTTCAGAATCAAGGCAATGTTCATCCAAGCCAAGGAACAAATCAGCAAGAGAGGAAACCAGCCCTAGAAGACATGCTGGTTAAATTCATGTCAAAAATTGATTCCAGGATGGATGGACAAGATGCAGCAATGAAAAAAATGGATGGGAAGATTGACCATGTGGCGCAGCAAAATCAAGCCGCTATTCAAAAGCTTGAGGTGCAGATTGGCCAGATAGCTAGAGATACACAAAACAGAGCTCATAGCACACTACCTAGCAACACGGAGGTCAATCCCAATGAGCATTGTAAAGCATCACTTTGAGGAGTGGAAAAGAAATAGAAAATACTGTAGGAAGCAACCACTCTCAACAAGAAGCTGAAGCAAATGAAATAAGCATTGAATCACCTTCCACACCACCAGTTCGTCACAATGAAAAGAGTGATGAACCACTCCCGCCTGTCCAAGTTGTCAAGGCATATGTGCCACCTGTACCTTTTCTGCAAAGGCTACAGAAGCACAAAGAAGATAAGAATTTTACTAAATTCCTTGAAATTTTTAAGAAACTTCATATTAACATTCCTTTTGCAGAGGCTTTAGCTCAGATGCCATCATATGTGAAGTTCTTGAAAGAAATTCTATCAAAGAAAAGACGGCTTGAAGATCATGAAACCGTCGCCTTGACTGAGGAATGCAGTGCCATCATTCAGAACAAATTACCTCAGAAATTAAAAGATCCAGGGAGTTTTACTATTCCTTGCACTATTGGGAGTTCTGAATTTGTTAAAGCTTTGTGCGATCTAGGTACTAGCATTAATTTGATGCCTTTTTCTATTTTCAGGAAACTAGGCTTGGGGGAAGTGAAGCCAACAAGTGTAACACTCCAATTGGCAGACCGTTCTGTCAAATATCCTTACGGAGTGATAAAAGATGTGCTAGTCATGGTGGACAAATTCTACTTTCCTGTGGATTTCATTGTTCTAGAGATGGAGGAAGATGTTGATATTCCTCTCATATTGGGGAGACCATTCTTGGCAACCGGGGGAGCACTAATAGATGTGCAGCAAGGGAAGTTGACACTGCGCGTGGGTGATGAAGAGGCAGTCTTCAACGTGTTCAAGGCCACAAAATTTGCAACTACTGCAAACACTTGCCTTAGAGTTGATGCAGTAGACTCTTTAGTTGAAGAAGCCTTTGAGAAGAGCAATCCTGAAGAGCCATTGGAAGCTTGTTTGGCTCATGGAGAGATAAAAGAAGAAGAAAATGATAGTATAGCTGAGTATGCTTTCCGTCTTGATTCAGCACCCCATATACCATACGGGGGCAGGAGATATTTTGAAGACTTAGACCATGGGAAGCCAAAAATACTACCTTCAATCGAGAAGCCTCCTCAACTTGAATTGAAGCAGTTACCTGAGCATTTGAGGTACGCTTATTTGGGGGAATCTAACTCCCTCCCAGTAATAATTTTAGCTACCTTAAATGAAACAGAGGAGGAGAAACTTCTGGGAGTGCTGCGGCAGCACAAGTCCGCATTGGGGTGGACTATCTCTAACATAAAGGGAATCAGCCCTACCATGTGCATGCACAAGATCTTGATGGAGGATAATTTCAAGACTTCAATAGAACATCAGCGCGGGCTGAATCTAATTATGAAAGAGGTAGTCAGAGCAGAGATTCTTAAATTGCTAGATGCTGGAATCATATACCCCATCTCAGATAGTTCATGAGTGAGTCCGGTGCAAGTAGTGCTAAAGAAAGGGGGGATCACGGTAGTGAGAAATGAAAACAATGAATTGATCCCCACCAGAATAGTCACAGGTTGGAGAGTGTGCATTGATTACAGGAAGCTAAACACTGCTACCAGAAAAGATCACTTTTCGCTTCCTTTTATTGATCAAATGTTAGAGAGACTGGCAGGGCACACGTACTATTGTTTCCTAGATGGCTACTCAGGATACAATCAGATACCTATTGCACCTGAAGATCAAGAGAAGACAACTTTCACCTGCCCTTATGGTACTTTCGCCTACAGAAGAATGTCGTTTGGCTTTTGTAATGCCCCAGCGACCTTTCAGCGATGTATGATGGCTATCTTTTCCGATATGGTCGAGCGTTTCATTGAAATATTCATGGATGATTTTTCTGTATTTGGTTCGTCTTTTGATGTGTGTTTGGCCAATTTGGCCTTAGTCCTTAAAAGATGTGAAGAGACGAATCTAGTACTAAATTGGGAGAAATGTCACTTCATGGTGAAGGAAGGCATTGTCTTGGGTCATAGAATCTCATCAACAGGGATTGAGGTGGACAGGGCGAAAATTGAAGTCATTGAAAAATTACCACCGCTCACCTCCGTAAGAGGAATCCGTAGTTTTCTGGGACACGCCGATTTCTATCGCCGGTTCATTAAAGACTTCTCCAAGATCATCAAGCCCCTCTGCAATCTATTGTCAAAAGAGGTAACATTTGAGTTCACAGAAGAATGCTATAGTGCATTCCAGAAGCTGAAAAATGAGCTCACTTCCGCACCGATTATCACCGCCCCTAATTGGGAGTTACCATTCGAATTAATGTGCGATGTGAGTGATTATGCTGTGGGGGCAGTATTGGGTCAGAGAATAGACAAACGCCTTCATGTTGTCTATTATGCTAGTCGTACTTTGACAGATGCTCAAATCAACTATGTAACCACAGAAAAAGAGCGATTGGCAATTGTGTTTGCTTTCGAAAAATTTAGGATATATTTGGTGGGGGCCAAAGTAATTGTATACACTGATCATTCTACGATCAAGTATCTCATGTCAAAGAAGGATGCCAAGCCTAGACTGATTCGATGGGTCTTACTCCTGCTAGAGTTGGACCTAGAGATCAAGGACAAGAAGGGAACAGAAAACCTGGTGGCAGACCATCTTTCTCGATTAGAACGCAGCTGCAACGAAGATGAGGTAAGTATTCCTATCGATGATTCATTTCCTGATGAACAACTCTTTGTTTTGCAGGCTCTTATGACCCCATGGTATGCTGACTTTGTAAACCACTTGGTGAGCGAGATCATTCCACCAGACTTGACCTATCATAAGCGGAGGAAGTTCTTTGCCGACGTGAAATACTACATGTGGGAGGAACCATACTTGTTCAAGTATTGTTCAGATGGCATAATCAGACGTTGTGTGCCAAAAACGGAAATCAGAGATATCCTCCTGCATTGTCACAGTTTGGAGTGTGGAGGGCACTTCAACGCTTCAAAGACGTCCGCAAAAGTTCTTTAATCAGGCTTCTATTGGCCCTCAATATTTCAAGACACCCGCCACTTCATTGATTCATGTGATAGGTGTCAGAGGACAGGCAATATCAGCCGCCGAAACCAAATGCCTCAAAACCCCATCATTGAGGTCGAGCTATTTGATTTGTGGGGAGTTGATTTCATGGGACCATTTCCCATGTCGTTCAACAACCAATATATTCTGGTTGCGGTTGATTATGTCTCCAAATGGGTGGAAGCCATAGCCACTCCGACAAATGATGCAAAGGTAGTGTTGAAGTTTTTCAAGAAAAATATTTTTTACAGGTTTGGAACACCGCGGGCAGTCATCAGTGATGGAGGATCGCATTTCTGCAACCGGCAATTTGAAGCACTAGTCAAAAGATATGGAGTGACTCACCGCATCACCACACCGTACCATCCTCAGACAAGTGGACAGGTGGAAATTTTGAATAGGGAGATCAAATAAATTCTGTAGAAAACAGTGAATAGCTCCAAAAAAGATTGGTCAGCCCGGCTAGATGATACACAATGGGCTTACCGGACAGCTTTCAAAACCCCTATTGGGATGTCTCTCTATAGGTTGGTTTTTGGGAAATCATGTCATCTGCCAGTCGAGCTCCAGCACAAGGCTTATTGGGCAACGAAGGCGCTTAATTATGATATGCAGCTAGCAGGTGAAAAGCATCTTCTGCAACTAAATGAATTAGAGGAGTTCCGGTTGGATGCGTATGAGAATGCACGAATCTACAAAGAGCGCACCAAAAGATGGCATGACAAGCATATTGTGCGAAGAGAGTTGGAGGTGGGGCAGAAAGTTTTTCTATTTAACTCTCGCCTGCTACTCTTCCCAGGAAAGTTGAAATCACGATGGTCCGGACCATTAGAGATTGTGAAAGTATATCCACATGGGGCTGTGGATATCAAGAACCCGAGTGGAAAAACGTTCAAAGTAAATGGCCAATGACTCAAGTTATACATAGAGGGAGTTGCCATTCCGCCCAAGACCTCGGTGGAGTTGCTAAGTTCCAAATGACAGGGCATACAGTCGAGCTATGACTATAAACTAGCGCTTCTTGGGAGGCAACCCAAGCTATTCTTAACTTTTTTGACTATTTTGAATTGGTTTAAGTTATTTTAATTAGATTGTTTTTAATTTTGATTCTTAGTTTTTAATTTTGTTTTTGTTTTTTGATTTGATTTGGTTTGTTGTTTATTGGTTGTGAATTTTCATTTTTGCAATTGTTTTTCTTGACAGGTGCTAGGAGGAGAGTTTGTGCTTATCACAGTGAGCACCGCGACCTGCATCGTGACTTGTGGTTGCGGTAACGCAGTCGCGTTACTCACTGCCTCACGAAGAAAAATTGTGCAAAGGTTCACAGTGAGCAACGCGATCACCTCATCGGGACCTGTGGTCGCGGTGCTCACTGCCTTAGAAGAAGAAAAAAATGAAAACTTCACAGTGAGCAACGCGACCTCGCATCGCGACCTATGGTCGCGGCGATCAGGTCGCGGTGCTCACGCCAGAGCAGTTAAGCAGTCAGCGCGAGCAGACCAACTCCACCAGCATGATTTATTTTTGTGTCATTTGTGTTTTATTTTTTCTGTTTATTTTATTTACTGAACCGATATTGTTTTAGAGTTGGATTTTGTACTGCTACATTTCTTTCATGCTTATCGCTTTTGTTTCGTTTTATTTGAATTTTAAACATTGCGGACAATGTTTGAGTTAAGTTTGGGGGTGTGTTTGTCTTTAGTGTTTTGTTGTTTGTTTTGTTGGTGTATATAGGCTGGAAACCTAGACTTTCCTAATACGCACTGCGTTTGGAAGACTTAGGTTGAACAACACCACGTACACCAACTTTTGATTTTTTTCGTATTTTCGTTTTTATTGTTGTAGAATAGCGAATCATATGCACGCCTCGCAGATAATTGAATAATAATATGTATTTGCTTAGTTCATGTGAGTGTGCAAAGTTGTTAGCTGGAATAATGCCGATAGTATCTTTGCATCTAAGCATACAGGTCTGAAGTCTCTGTATTGTAATGTGTGATAGCTGTCAATTAATAGCTCTGATTAATAGTGGAGACTACCCTTAGTGAGATTTTGAGATTTTTGCGTATTTTATTCTGAGGGAATTTTTCGTTTCTACTCTTATACACTTTCTTGAGCTTTATTGTCGATAGATTGATCTCTATAGGCTTGCATTGGATGTTAATGAACTGCATTATGAAAATCTTGTGTATATGTTTTGAATGTCAATTGAGTAGATTTTGGAAATATGATCCAGGCGATGTGTGTGAATTCCTAAATAGCTTGATATCCTATCCGTAATTGCATGCTCCCTATCCCATTTGTGGCCAAACACTCGCTTATTAACCTTTTATTGTATGACCTACATGTCCAAAAATCCTAGCCAAAATTGTAAGACATTACCTTTGATGCTTGGAAACTAGAGACAATTAAAAGGAAAATATGTAAGTGTTGAGTGATATAGATACGGGTAATATGCAGAAAAAGAAGTTAGCCAACATAAAAATAAAATAAAATAAAAAGAGTTGGCTAATAAAAAAAAAGGAATGGAATGCACAAAGTAAAAGTCGAAAAAGGGGTTGAAAAGAGGTTGAAGGAGAAATGTGAGAAAAAGATTTGGAATGCAAGTTGAATGAATTTGGTGGTCATGAGAGAAATTGTGCAAATTGAAATTTTTATGAAGTCTCTCAGTAGGTTTCCAAGTGCGTTGAGCCCGAATTTCGTTCTTTTGAGCCAATCTCCACAAGCCCCATTACAACCATGTAAAGTCCTGTTGATCTCCTTAGGAAACTCAATTGTAATATTTGACATGTATATGCATGAATTTTTCTGTTCTTAGCATTTGATATCTTTCATGAGATCCTTTGTCAAATCTGTGCGTTCTTTCTAAATAGTGATGCATACGACGCATTTTGAAATTATTTGCTCATAAATTCCAGTCGTATGCAATTGAAGGTGTGATTACCTAAGTTCTGAGTGTCATTGAATGAAAACTGGTGAGACTAGAGTCGAGGCGAATTATATCAGCAGTTTATTGATATGGAGATGTCACGATTATCAATGCATTGTATGTCAGTTTCCTGTGTGAGATAGGGTGTGTAGACTTATCGGCAGCATTTTAGATTTCTGATTATTGTGCTACTCTTATGCCTTTGCATGTGCATTTATGCTTGATTTGATGTGTAGCTATATTTGTGATTAGCTTAGGGCGTTTGTGGGTATCGTAGCTGGTAAACCCTCACGAGACTATAACTCGTCCCCTAGGGTCACCTAAGGGTTTAAAGGCTTGTGGCACGTGCTAAATGCCATCGTTGCATCCTACGAAAATGGATATAGCTTAGTTCATTTTTGTTCTTAGTTTTAGCTATCTTTGTTTTTGTTTTTAGTTGTGGTGTGTTCCAATTTGCTTGAGGACAAGCAAAAAATAAGTTTGGGGGTATTTGATCGGTCATTTATTTTCATATAATTACGACCCTTAAACCGTATCTTTTAATTGTATTCTTGAGTATTTTTGGTACTTTTGATGTGTTTGTTAAGTGTTTGTAGGTTTTAGGTGTTTCTCTCGGAATCACGCGAAGATTGGAATTCTCGGTCCAAAACCGTGATTTTCTGGCAGGGAGCATCGCGACCTATGGTCGCACTGTGCTGATCGCGGTGGAAAATGTGGATCCTGGCAGTGAACAGCGCGACCGCTCACCGCGACCACAGGTCGCGATGAGGTGGTCGCGGTGAGAGTGAGATCCTTGGCAGAGAGCATAGCGAGCAACCCATGGTCACAGTGATGGGATCGCACTGATGATGAGGCCTTGGCAGTGAGCATCGCGACCTGGCCAGCGCGACTTCAGCTCGCGGTGAAGCTCGCGGTGCAGCAGTTCAAGCAATCCAGTGAGCACCGCGACCTGGCCAGCTCGACCACAGGTCGCGATGGTGATCGCGGCGAGGAATTTCCAGCAACCCTAAGTGCTTCTATAAATAGAAAGTGAGGAGAGAGAAAGGGGATCTCGGGAATTTTCAGAACAAAACAAGAAAGAGAGAGAGAAGGAGGAAGAAGAAGAGAGAAGAGGGTCTAGGAAGCTAGCCATTGGATCGATTCTCCGGACAACTTCAATCGCTCTTAGGATTCGGATTCGTGCACGGAAAAGCTCTACCGATTCGGTTTCGACGAGAGTCAAGCCTCATTGAGTTTTTCTATCACAATCTTTCCTTTAATCTTGTATTATTCATGTTGTTCTTGATTTATAATATTATGTATTTTTATTTTCTAGTGATGAACTAATTTATTACACTAGGGATGATGATAGAACTTGCTATGACTTTTGATTGAGATTAATGAATGTTTGGATGATTTGAGTTATATGATTGAGTGTTGATTTAATGTTTAATTGATTGTATATTGATTGATCACCAATATTCGATATCTTGTTGTGGTACGTTAAGTACCAAAAGGAGACGCCCACCACGTGTTCGATAAATTGCCACAATGACCTAGAAACCAAATATTTGAGCTAAATATGTTTCCATATTTAATGCATTCTCGTATATTTAGCATTCATCGAGAGATAGGGTGTTAGTATGTATTGAATAGGTTCGATTTACCTTGAGAGAGGATTTCGGATAATTTGTTAACATGATCATTAATCATCAACTTGGACATCCATACATGATTATCTCATATCATTAGGATTAGTAAGTGAAATCGGATTCCCTAGTTCCCATCTCCATTGATAAAAAGATATTTTAATATCAAGTTTTCATTCATTTAGAATATAAATCACAAATCACAACCATTGAATTGATCATCTAGATAGTATTAAGCTTGGTAAATTTCAGTACTCAATTTCTAAACGTCCTCGTGGGAACGATATTCGGACTTCACAAATCTATATTACTTGAGCCGACCCCGTATACTTGCGGGTACACAAAAGGCGTGTCAGTTAACTTCTTCTTTTTATGCAGATTAAACGTTTGAACAAATTTTTTTGCGTAATTATTTTAAACAAGTTAAAATAGCGTTATATTGATCAAATGCATCGAGCTGATGGTGTTGTCGAACAAAAGATCCATGCGATTTAAACAAGTTGATGTGTCGAGTATAATTATGTCGAGCTAATGAAAATCTTAAACACTTGAGAAATTTTGAACAAGTAATGTGAACTGTCAAACGTAGAAAAATTGGATAATTATTTGTATAACAGCTGCTAACATAGATGTATGTTCACTGTAATCAAAACGATTACTAATAGCTCATGTGTAGAGCGTCGTACATAAGATCATATGTCAAACAAAGTATTAACATGCTCGTGTGTAGAGCAGATACATTCTTCTATTGAATAAACTTCAAGTACATACATATGTTGAGCGTATAATTTGTTGCTGTGAATCCTCTCAATTTTTAAAAGTGTTGAGCTGAATTGATGTCGTGTTGAAGCTCGTGTGGTGGTAGTCTTTGAAGAATTTCTTATGTCAAGTTGTGCTAGATTCGATATGCTTGTGTGTAGAGTGAGTCTTCTTGACATTGAGCATTTGTTGGTCGAGCTACTGAGCTTGCCTTGAGTGTAGGGTTTCTGTGGGGGCTTTGACCTATCGATTAAAGTTAGATCTATTGTTGGCCATTGTGGCCAACGGCCCTCTGGCGCTTAAGACAATAATCTTATTTGATGAAATCATAAAGAAAAGAGTTGGGTTTAGAAATGATATTGTTTTAGATATATGACGTTACAATTGTTGTTGATCTCTCGATTGTCGATGTCGCACAGCTTGTATGCCCAATGTCTGACCACTTTTATGATTCGGTGGGGTCATTCTCATGTCGGGTTGAGTTTGCCTACGCCTTGTTCTTTGGTGTATTGGAATACTCGTCATAGGACCCAGTCGCCTTTTTTGAAAGCTCGGATGTATATGTTTTTGTTTTAATGTCGAGCAACCATATGTTGATAACCAGCTAGACGGGTGGAGGCTTGGTCATGACGTTTGTCAAGTGTGTCAAGCTCACATGATAATACTTGTGAGTTCGATTCTTCAGTAGTGTGTTCGTATCTCGCTGTATGGAGTTTGACTTCAATCGGTAGTACGGCTTTAGATCCGTAGGTCAGGGAGAAGGGGGTCTGTCCGGTAGACACTCTTGAAGTAGTTCTATTTGACCAAAGTACCTCAGGTAACATGTTGACCCAGAGTCCCTTAGCTGCGTCAAGCTTTTTCTTGAGAGTTCCCATAATAGTCTTGTTTGTTGATTCTACTTGTCCGTTCGACTGTGGGTATCGGGGAGTGGAGAAGCTAAATTTTATTCCTCATTCTTCACAGAAGTCTTGAAAGTCGAACGAAAATAAACTGCGAGCCTATTGTTGGTAACTATCTCTTTAGGGATGCCAAATCTGCAAATGATATTCTTCCATATAAAGTTTTTTACTTGTAAATCTTTGATTCTAATAGGCCTCAGCTTCGACCCATTTACCGAGCATGTAGACTTTTTTTGCGGACTGCGGTTGGCATTTTACATATGATGTTCATTCCCCACTTCATGAAAGGCCATGGTGAGGTAACAGAGTTGAGTCGACATGGAGGTTAGTGTGAGACTTGAGCGAATTGTTGGCACTTATCGCATTTCTTGACGTAGTTGGTAGAGTTGGACCTCATTGTCGGCCAGTAATACCAAGCTGTGAGAGCTCGGTTTGCCAAGCTTCTGGCTCCATAATGGTTTCCACAGTCTCCCTCGTGAATTTCTTTGAGCACAAGTGTTGCTTCTGTGGGATCGACACATCGCAGATAGGGTGTCGAGAATGATCTTTTGTAGAGTTTTCCCTCAACAATGCTTAATCGAGTAGCTTTAGCTCTGGGTTTATGAGCCTTGTTGCAGTTGACCGGAAGGACGCCATTGTTGAGATAGTCCAGTAGAGGAGTCATCCATGTTTTGTCGAGCTCAATAGGATTGACTTCTTCTTTGTTAGCCTATATAGCTGGCCATTGCAGATAAACTATGGGTATGGTCTTAAACTCATTTGTATAGCTGAGCTAAGATTTGCCAAAGTGTCGAGATGAGTGTTCTCTGACTTAGGTATCTGCTTGAGCTCAAATGTTCGAATGTCGAACGCAGCTGTGTAGCTATGGCTAGATAGACGATCATCTTGGGATCTTTAGCTTGGTATGATCTGTCGAGCTATGTAGATATGTGCTGAGAGTCGAATCTTACCTTAATTCATTTGATGTTCATGCTCTTAGCAAGTGTGAGTCCGGCTATAAGTGTTTTGTAGTCGACTTCATTGTTAGTCGTCATGAAATTGCATCCGATCAAGTCGTTCTCAGATGATTGAAGGACTAACCCTAGTCCACTTCTTTTTTAGTTGCTTAACCTGTCGACTAAAAGGATCCATGTAGATGTCGATCCTTCAGTTAGAGACAACAACTTGCTTTTAACTTGGGGAAGGGTACTTGGAGAGAAGTCTGCAACGAAATCTGCTATCACGTGGGACTTTATAGTAGTCCGAGGTCGAAAGAAGATGTTGTGCTCACTTAATTTTAATGCCCATTTGGTTAGTCGACCCAAGAGTTTAGGTTGGTGAAGGACATACTTAAGTGGGAAAGTAGTGAAGACGACAATAAAATGTCATTAGAAGTACAGTCGAAGCTTCTAGTGACCGTGGTAAGTGCTAAGGCCAACTTTTCTATCTAGCTATACCGTTTTTCACCGTCGAGCAAAGATCTACTAGTGTAGTACATTGGTAGTTGTTTTTGCTCTACTTCTCTTACTGGAACTGCACCGACAGTTGTTTCTAAAACAGCCAGATAGATGTAGAGTGTCTCTCCGTTGGTTGGCTTAGACAGTAGTGGTGGGCTCGACAAATAAGATTTTAGTTTTTGTAGAGCGGCTTCACACTTCTCTGTCCACTTGAAATTTTTATTTTTCGTAAAGTGTCGAAGAATGGATGGTACCTCGTCGAGCTTTTCCATTTGTGGGTTATGTTGATCGAGTCTAGGGGTTAACTGCTATAAGGTCAGCGGCTTGCTCTTCAAGGTGTTTGTGTAACATTCCCTTAAAACTCTTTGTTCTCCTCGGATCTCTCTCACTCCCCACCTGGTTGGGAAGCGAAGAGTTTGATGATATGTCAATGGTATTGCTCTCATGTCGTGTATCCATAGTCATCCCATGATGATATTATAAGCTGAAGGGCAGTCGAGCACCATAAACTTTGTGTTGAGATTGATTCCTTTTGCATAGATTGGGAGTGAGATTTCCCCTATAGTGCTTTTGTTCTCACCACTAAAGTCGATGAGTACGGTCGAATGCCGTATAATTTTTAACTCATCGATCTGCATTTCTCTCCAAGCTTTTAAGAATAGCACGTTGGTAGAGTTCCCGTTGTCTACCAAGATGCATTTTATCAACAGTTTGCCACGTGTATAGAAATGACAAGAGCATCGTGATGTGGGTTGAGCAGGTCTATATGCTTGTCATTGTTGAAACTGATCGTCTGGTCGAACACAGGGTCGACTGGTCTATTCATAAGGATTTCAGGATTCCCTGCTTGTCGAATGTGGCGCTTCTCTATCGAACAGTATATTCCACTGATTTCTGAACCTCCATAGATAACATTTATGATTCTCTTGTGCTGAAAGGGTTCTGGGGGTGAAGTGCTCTGTTCGTGTTGCCGCTCGTCATGTCGGGCCAAAGTGTTCTTAGCCTTATCCATAAGATACTCCTTAAGGTGCCCCCTTTTTAGAAGCTCAACCACTTTGAATTTCACTGCTATGTAGTCTTTTGTTCGATTCCCGTAATCTCCGTGAAAGTCGCACCATTTTGTAAAGACTCGTTTGTCAGCTGGGCTCGATATTTTGCCTGGCCATTTCACCAAGTTACCTAAATTCTTCATTATGCCAACGACTTCTACTAATGTGATGCTAAGGTTATACTCAGGAACTCTTGATCTAAGCTGTCTGTCGTGTGGGGGTCAATTGTCACGCGACCTGTTGTTTCTGTGATCAATAGTGGGATAAGATTCTGGTCTGCGTTCTGCTAACCTACACTCAACTCGCCGATTGCATCAATCTTTGGTTTTGCCTTACCTTGAAAGGGTATAATACACTTCATCCTCCTCTTACTTAATCTGAGCCCATGCTTTGGCAAGGACATCTTCCATTATCTTGCATGAATATTTTGTTAGCTCTTTGTAGAGGTCGGAGTCATGCAGAAGGCCTTTCTTGAAAGCAGAAATCGCCGTGGCTTGGTTACAAAGCGAGATCGACACATTTTCTTTATTGAAGCTATCGAAAACGTAATACATCCATTTGCCTCGACGTTGACTGATCATATAGAGGTCGTTTAATTATTTCTCCAGCTTTTGACTTCTGGCGAATTGTTCGACAAAGGTATCGTTAAGCTGATCGAAGTATGCGATGGAATTATTAGTTAGGTTACTGTACCACTATGGAGCGGGTCCTAAGAGGCTGGATCCGAATCACTTGAGTATAGAGGCTTCACGTAGATCTCTAGATATCGCTGCCATGAACATTCGTTGTCGGTATTGGACGATGTGGTCGTTCGCATCTGTCATGTTGTTATAATGTTTCATGTTGAGGAAGCTGAACTTCATCGGCATCTCCACGAACGCTGACGTCGACGAACGAGGAGTCGGCGAAACTCTTGGCAGAACTTTTCTTGACCGGGGCCAGCATTCCAGGAATAAGCTGAATTAGAGCCTCCATCTCTGCGAACTTGCGTACCAAATCCAGGCCAGATAAAGCAGAGGTCGAGTTTACCAGATTCATCGAGTGAAACATTAGTAAAGCGTGGTGTGGGTCCGGTACCACCTACATTGGCTATGGAACTGCATTTGCCGATTAGTTATAGTGGTGCAAAAGATTATGGAGCTGCGTCATGTGTCATAGTCAACAATGCTCGTATTTGCCCAGTTGGATTGATCGCAGCTTGTTCTAGCGTTGGATCACCTTTGTTGGTTGTAGGATTTTGATCGTCTACAATCGACCCGAGTTAAAAAATGGGTGTCGAGCACTAAATGTCAACGTCACCTGAGTCGTTTTCCTTAAGCAAATGATGGGTTAGCATTGATTTCATGTCAAACGTGTCCAAACCCTGGAGGTGGTGTTTTCAACATTGTCAGTGACTCGACTTTAATTTACAGCTCTTTGTTCTTAGTGCGCACGACTTTGTTCTCTGCCTTCAACGCTTGGAGCCGTTCAAGGTTTTCGTTCATCTGCGCTATTGGTAGTGCGAGCTGGGCCTCGAGAGCTGTGTGGTTCAATTCGTCTACCGTATCATTTGAACGTCAATAGAAATTGTGCTACTTTGATGCTGTCGACCCCACGATGTGAGCCAAATTGTAGATGCTGAAATCTACAAACTGGATCCTAGGATCTACGGTCAGGTGATTATAGGGCCAACAATCTGCAAAAAAAAGTATATCGTTGAACTCTTGGGACATCAGGGTGGTGCCAGCTAAATAGTTTCTGACGACCAAGTCAGCTAACGAAGTCGAAGAGAAAAGAAGTTAAAAGTAAGTAAACCTAGAATTGTACTGTCAAGTGTAGCGTAATAGTCAATAGGTCGAGCATACAATAGTCAAAAGTATAAGTGTGGATGCGATTAAGCTAAGTGTTTGATCTTGACGTCGACTATGTCGTTTGGAGGCTGGACCGTTTCAGTACAGACTTATAGTTTTAGTGAGCATAAGTATAACTCGCGTAACCCTCCTTTTGGGCTTGGGTTTGTATTTATAGGGGGGACCTGAAACCCGTTGAGGTCGGTTCAAGAAGATTATGCTTCGAGATATCAGGAATCTCTGTTATCTTGAAGCAGTTAAGTCGAGATAACAGCATTTTGGCTTGGTCTATTTTGACTTGGTTTTTCAATAAATGACTAATGGACCTGTGAATTGTTTAGATTGTCTTTGGACCATATCAATTTTATTTTGGGACATATTATTTTTGTTTTGGGCCAGTTGTAGACCAAGTCTGTTTTGGACCCTTTTTTTTTTTACCGCTACAATATCAATTTTTTATTGGACTATCTAAATAGGTAAAATTATTAAAAAGTTAAAAGGTAAAAACGTCATTATAATTTAATAATTTAATAAAAAAATGTAAAATGATCAATTTATACTATATGTCAAGTTTAACCGTCAAAATTTTATTAATAGAGATTAAATTGATATATTTTGAAAAACTTAGTGATCAAGTGAATTAAAAAATAAAAAAAATAGGTTAAAAATTGATAAATTTAAATACATTAGGGACTAAATTGATAATGATTTGAGATACTTAATTGTAGTTTAAGCAAAAATACGATTTTATTATAATATAACCAAATGTCAGGGCATTCCATTACAATTTACCCTAAAATAATTTTAGAAAGCTGAAAAAAAATGAAAATAACCTTATGCATATTAAGTTGAACAATTTTTTTTACTTATGCTAGTGAAGGACATTGTCAATAAACGATAAAAAGTTGATTCCGCTTATAAAACAGCAAACCTTCGGGGGATCTAACTGTTATTTGCTCTAATATCTACACACGGTTGGGTTCCGAATCGGGTATGGATATACCCAGTTACTCGACCAGGTCCTTAATTTTTTTTTTACACATTTTTATTTTGAAAGAAAAATAATATATTCATTTCCAAAGAAAATAAAATATATAAATCAATTTTGGGTGAATTGTAATGAAATACCCTGACGTTTGACCATATTGCAATGAAATTGTGAGTTTAACCTTAATTACACATTAGTACCCTACCATCAGTTGACCCAGTCAAAAATAACGGTTTGACTATGACTTAAGTGTAAAATGACATAACTAACCCTAATTAAAAAATTAAATTAAATAAATAATAAAATATTTTTTTTTAAAAGTGGACTCCATCATTCATCAAGATTGATGAACGGTGGATATCCATTACACCAAAAATTCTTTTTTTTTAAAAAAATCTAACAATAAAAAAAGAAAAAAAAATAAATTATTTTTATGTTAGATTTTTTCTTTTATGTTCTTTAGTTCTTGGTCCACCAAAAACTCAAGAATACACAAAAAAAAAAAAATTGAGCAAATCTGCTCCTATGTGGGCCATGTCCATCGCAAATGAACATGGCCATTCACGATGAAGCATTGTAGATGGAGCTTTGCTGTTGAGTTTGAATGGAAATGTATAGACATTCTTCAAAAGAAAAATGATGCAGCAATTCGATTCAGGTCCTTCATGAGTTCTGTTATGTTTGAGAAGACGCAAAAATGAACAATTTGGCTATGAGAAGACTTATATTAGCTAAGCAGTAGCGCAGTACACAAAAAATACACGTGGCTTTCTTAGTTTTTTTTTTTTTTTTTTTTTCTATCTGTTGAATTATTTTTCTGTTGTTTTTTTATTGCTTCCTCTATTTGTAGTTAAAAAAAAATTGCGGAGGAGATCTCTCCACGGGAGTACATCTACTCTGAATTTTTTTTTTTTTTATGTTCTTTTGTTCTTAGTGTGGAGACCGTCCATCAATCTTGATGGTGATAATTTTTTTTCAATTGGTCTTTTAATAAAAAAAAAAATTTCAATATGATCTCCTATCGTCCATCGAGATTGATGGACGGTGGAGATTCATTTTTATTTTTTTTATTTTTTTAAAAGAAATTAAGGAAATGATCATATTACCCTTTAATTATTGGTTGACCGTCAACTCTAACGGTCAACCAGTTAGTTAAGGGTACTAATGTGTAATTAAGGCTAAAATCACAAATTGATTGCAATATAACCAAATATCATGATACTTCATTACAATTCGTCCATCAATTTTTCATTAATAATCATAAAACATAAAATTCTCAAATCTCTACTAGACATCAACTCTACTTGAACTAAAACATTTGTGAGCCAATGATGTTTTTTTTCGTCACCGTTCTTCTTCCATTTCATTCTCGCCTTTGGTTAAAAAAAAAATAAAGTACAAGTCAACTTGTTATTTGCAATGAAAAATGTTTATTATGCAAATAACAATGGGGTGAAAAATGATTGAGTCTGACTCTGGCGTGTGTTTGTGGTAGAAAAAAAAAATTGAGAGATTGAAAGAAAAAAAAAACCTAAAAAAAAAAAAAAAATGAAAGTAGGGCAACTTGTAAAGACCTTGTTGGAGATGCATGTAATCTTTTTTATTCTTCAAAACTAACTTGGACAAAATTATTTTTTGATTATTTTTTATGCTTTCGAAAATTATTTATTTATTACTATTGATGACAAATTTTCCATCAATCATAATTGTGAGGTGGCCTTAGGTGAGGTCAATTCGGGGGGCTGGATTAACTTGGTTAAGATTTACTTGCACCTTGGAATATTATGCGAGGTCTTCTAGAATAAGGTAGAGACGTGCAAGATGAGAAAACGGTCAGGGCGATGCCAGTAGTTGGCTGGTGGTCGCTCTCTGACGCTTAAATCAGTGACCCTAAGACTTACAAGGTGATGATTCACTGAGAATCAAATGAGGACAAGCTAAGAGAATAAAATGTTAGTTAAAAGGATAGGGAAAGGTTAATAGGAAAGTGCACTTCTCATGTTTGTTTCTCACTTTGTTCTTGTCGTATATTGCCTAGTTGTAATCCTCCATGTAGTAAGGTGGTGTCTCATGTATTAATAGCTCTTTCTCTTTCCAATTTGAGTTTGTTCTCTTCTCCCACTACATATTATGGGGGTGTATCCTAATGGGGCGGTAAAACATAGGTCACAAACTCTAATGTCCATACTGGATTTTCACCCAATGATATATAGGTTGGTTATGGATTTTATCCATGTTTAGTTTATTTTATGGTTGTTGTGGCCAAATGAGATGACGTATAATAGCTTACTAGATGCTAGGTGAGCCCTTCATCTCTCTTATTTGCTAGGTATGCTGGGAGTGGTGTTGGGGACCAAGTCAACAGCTGCAGATCTGTGTGTCACTCAATGAATAGAGGTTGGACTGTGTCAACTTCTGATAGGACTGAGAGTCCCATCCATAATTTTCTCATCCATAACTACCTACCCCCGAATTTGGAAAGGTATAGAGTCTTCTCGCTTTATCAAAAAAAAACTGTTGGTACCTAGTTCTTGTTTTTTAAGATCCAGGTAGTTGAACATAGATAACTTTCTCCTTATTAGGCGGTTGTAGTCTGTTGACGTACGAATTCGGTTAACATAATTAACAACAAAAATAATAATAAAGCAATGAAATTAGATTGGACGAAGGAGATTTTTAAAGTGGTTCAGCTTGAAAGAATGCCTACATTTACTATTCTTGCATTATTCACGAGCTCGGTAAGTGTGTTTATGCCGAGCTTGCTGTAAGTATTTTTCTCTCCGAATTTTTTATAAACCCTATAACAGTGATGATCCGCCACTTTTATAGTGTGAAGGGATAGAGTCATTCTGTTTTACATGGCATCTAATTATAGGAAATCAGGGATTAAATCAAATCCCTAAGAATAATGTTCAGATTGAAATACAGTGGCTAAAAATAAGGTGTTTAAAGTTGATTGGGACTCTGCCAGTTGACGAGATCAAATCCCCTCAATCTGTGGATTCTTTCTGTCTAAAGCTTCGAGCTAATCGTTATGCGAGTTGGAGCCAGGCTGTTGATGCGAGGTGATGCATGTATTCATTTTAGGTCGCTTAGATGGTACAGCTCGCATAGAGTATTTACTTCATATTGTTGTAATGGACATGTTTGTTGTATTAGGCTCTATTAGCTTCTTCAGCCCATTGGGCCTTATTGATTTATCCAAGCCCGTTGGGCTTTATCAATATCTTTAGGCCTATTAGACTTATTGAAATTAGGCACATAACATTAGCCCCCCAGCTTCTAGCTCAAATGCCGCATGGTAGAAGCTGCAATAGATTTCCGTAGGTTAGTGAGCTGGGATTTTGAGGAGTATTTTCCAAGTCGCTTTTGGGAGGCCATGAGTCGTCTTTTCAGGTCGTTGATGCCATGACATAAAGGCGGTCGCTCTTCTAAGGAGTGGAAGTTCTCGTGTCAACTGTCACGTCCTCAATCGCATTAAATATGTATGTTAAATCAACAGCCTTTGAGTATCCCTGTAACACCCCCTGACCCGACCCGCCTGAACCGAATCAAGGAGCGCTACCTGTTTTCAATTTTTTTTTTCTAAACTTAATTTAAAATTTAAATTCCTTGAAACCATATATTGCATTTTAAAACCTTCAAGAATGAACCCATCAAAATGTTTGAAAATTTTGCCAGAGTTTCCTCTGTTTTTCTGATTTTCCAAAAACCTGTTTAATAAAATCACAATTTCACAAATATACACTTCAAAAGTCTATCAATCAATTTGCGCACCCTACCAATTTTTGGTGCGACTTTTCAAATATTTCCAACAAATCAAATAAGTAAACGATATTTCAAAAATAATAAAATCTTATACTTTTAAACCACATAAACTATTAAATAAATATTTACAAAGCTTATATATTACAACCTTTTACATTTTTTTGTATATGCATGCATCAATAACCAAATACATAATAAGAGTTAAATAAACTACCCAGAAGTGATGTGACTCTGAATTCTTCTCTGCAACTATCACCTCTTCAATTTGTCTTTGCTCTGGATTCCTCTTTAACTACGCGTGGTAAATTAACGCGCTAAGCATATACCTTTGTGGGTGTACACTAAACTGAATTTACAAATTTACTATAATAATAATTATATCAATTTATCAGAAATATAGATATTAGATAAATATTCAAATATGATGTTCAAATCAAATCAAATACTTTCAATTCACATCACCTTTTGAATTCAAAATCAAATAACATTACAATTACTATTTTCACAATTACACAAATAATCTCAAATCATATTTCAATTTCCATTTCGGCTCCTGATATACATAACATATTTTACAGGACTAGATTATGGGTTGTTCGGCATCAGAACACATTAGGCCTACCCGCCGAATTAAATCCACATATTTACATATTCGGTATCGGACACCAACGGGGTTACCCGCCGAATGGTAACTCAGGCACACATTTCCGGCATCGGACACCAACGGGGCTACCCGCCGAAAATGTCCCAAATCAATCTCTCTACCCTAGGACCGGCACTCGGGACCTATTACACATCCATAGAGTGGTACATCATAATATTTCGGTGCAGTACTGCTATATAACCTAATTGACATGTCAATCGCCTATATCCATATCTATGTTCATATATATCAGAGCCATTTTACAATATGATTTCTCAAATTCAATATCAATTCATTCTTTTTTTCTTTCAGAATCGTCAAATTCAACTTTCAAATCATTCAATTTCGATTTCGAAATTTCAATTTCAGAATACAAATTCACAAATCATTCCTTTATAATCAAATTCAATTTTCAATTAAATTCAAATCAATAAACACATTTACAAAATTCAAATATATCATCAATAATCATATAAAAGAGACTCAAACTTATATTCAAACTTATTTCACAAATCAATATCGAATCAAATTGTCCCAAAATCGTTTAATCAATTTATCACAAACAATATATATATTCAAAATCACTTTCAATTATATTTTACATATCACTAATAGAATCAAAACATATTAAAATCAATTCATAATACTATCCACAATCAATTTTTTCGAATTTATATCATATTTCGAGAGCACGTAAATTAAATCAAGTTAAAATCAATTTCAAACTGTGAATTCTAATCAAAATAGTTCAAACAATTCAAAATCAATAAAATTCGATAAATCCGAAATATTCTGGAAAAATTAACATACGAAAACTAGTGTATACTAAACCTAGATAATTTCCCAACACTTTTCTTTTCCTTTTTCCTCTTCCTTTCTTTTTCTTCTTCTTCTTCTTCTTCTTCTTCCTTCTTTCTCTCTCTTTTGGCCAAAACCTTCTTCTTCCTTACTTGGCCAACCTCTCTCTCTCTCTCTTCTCATTTCTATTTTCTTTTTCTTTCTTTTCTTCCCTATTCTCCTCTCTCTCGGCTTTCTTTTCTTCTTCGGCCGAATGGCTCTTCTTCTCCTTTCTTTTCTTCTTTTTCTTCTTTCTTCTTTTTTTTTTCTTTTCTTCTCCCTCTCACGAATTTTCTGTGCTATTTTCTGGTTGTTTTACTTTGCAATTTGTTTTGATTTTGTGTTTCACAAGTTTGACTTGCAATTTTAGTGGAGCTTCCACTAAGATATATATATATATATATATATATATATATATATATATATATATATATATTGAAGGGAGTTTTAGAAAAGCTTTTGATTATCGTATAACATGCGGAATTGGGTTTCAAAAATTTTTCTTCTATTGAAAACCTTTTTTCAATCAGGAACGAGTTCCTGTATATACGCAGAAAATGATTTCATGAACTACATACCTTTTTCTTGATTTTCTTTTTCTGATTCTTCGATCTACCACCAGATCTTCCGAGCTATGACCTGCGGTCTGACAACGTATGTGTGGGCACTTCACGGCAAGAGATGGAGATCACGTGAAAAGAACGCCGGCCGAATCCTGCAAAAGAGGGAAGAGTCAGAAAAAACTTTTTTTTTCTTTTCTCTCTTTCTTTGGTGGCCGAACTCTCTTTCTTTTTCACTTGCGTGCTAGGTTAGGTTTTTTTCCTAACTATATAACACTTATATAGTAGTCCTTTAAGGTTTTAGTTAGACCAAGTCAAAATAGGATTCTAAATCCTATTTATTTTTAGTCTCCCTAAACACTTGAACCTGTGACCTTTTAGACTATTAAAATAATCTAATTATTTTAATTTTTTTGTCCTAGTCATTATTTAATCACATGACCTCATATTTAATGCATAGAATTAATAATTAATAATTATTAATTTCTATTATTTTATTAAATATTTAATTAATCAAATAATCACATTATTTAATTATTCTCTTTTATTTAAATTGCATTACTTTCGTAACACTATTAATTGGACCATCTAATTAATCTACCGTGATCCTCGTTACCAACAACCATAAGGGCTAGCAATGGGACCTAATAGACCCACAGTTTTGAGCTCCAATAATACTTAGTAATATTAATTAAAACTCTTTAATTAATATTTCACGATTATTAACCTCGAAGTTATCTCACTAAAAACACGAGACTGCACTCTCAGAACTGTAGATGTGTTTATACAATTTGAAGTCTCAGTGTCCATTGATATAGCTAATTGTATATAGTGTGATCATTCACAAATAGTTCATAACTAGAGCTGGGTCATAAAGTCCGTTATACCCTTCTAGAAATATCTTTTCCTTTAAGTACCATTGATTCTCTAATGAACAATTAAATCCTGTCTTCCTCGCGGAAGAAGGATAGCGCTCATAATCGTTCAAGCCCCGAATCAACCCTTAAGGGAACTACTCATCTACTTCAATCAAGAAGGAGTGGATTCCACTATTGTGTTCAAACCTTCCCAGCCACAAGCCAAACCGCAGCTCCAAGATACGGAGGTATTGGTCGAGATTCTCATCAACCTCACTCATGGTAAATCAAAAGCAACGATCTAACCTGAAGGAGTCGATAAGATACTCAGGATTAAGATCACCTATAAATAGCCATCGTTTATCAATTATATATGAATCTCTTCTACTAACGGATCTTTGTGAGAGATTCATATAAATCGTGGCCCAATCCTATATGATCTCATCATAAAAGGTGCCTCCATTTGTTGGGATTTATGCCCTAAAGCTTGTAATTGTAAATGGTTAAAAAAAATAATAAGAATTATTCAGATTATCATTCAAGTTCATAAAATGTTTTATATTCAGTAATACATTCGTATTGTGCAAGAACATCCTAGATTGTAAGATGTAATCTCATAATGAGTATATGATGGTCATATACATAGAGGATTCATTTTGAGACGTGCAATCTAAAGAGTCCGTAAAGAGCGAACAAAGCTGGGTACTTTGTTTTTGATTGATCTACTGCTGCGGTCCATTTTGTAAAGTACGGTGGTCTTATCTTAGACCGCTCATGTAGTTGACATGAGAATGGAGGCACCTTATATGATGAGATCATATAGGACTAGGCCACGATTTATATGAATCTCTCACCAAGATCCGTTAGTAGATGAGATTCATATATAATCGATAAACGATGGCTATTTATAGGTGATCTTAATCCTGAGTGTCTTATCGACTCCTTCAGGTTAGATCATGACTTTTGATTTACCATGAGTGAGGTTGATGAGAATCTCGATGAATACCTCTGTATCTTGGAGCTGTGGTTTGGCTTGTGGCTGGGAAGGTTTAAACACAATAGTGGAATCCACTCCTTCTTGATTAAAGTAGATGAGTAGTTCCCTTAAGGGTTGATTCGGGGCTTGAACGATTATGAGCGCTCTCCTTCTTCCGTGAGGAAGACATGGTTTAATTGTTCATTAGAAAATCAATGGTACTTAAAGGAAAAGATATTTCTAGAGGGTATAACGGACTTTATGACCCAACTCTAGTTATGAACTATTTGTGGAGGATCACACTATATGCAATTAGCTATATCAATGGACAATGAGACTTTAGATTGTATAAACACGTCTACAGTTTTGAGAGTGCAGCCTCGGGTTTTTAGTGGAATAACGCCGAGGTTAACAATCGTGAAATATTAATTAAAGAGTTTTAATTAATATTACTAAGTATTATTGGAGCTCAAAACTGTGGGTCCATTAGGTCTCCTTACTAGCCGTTATGGTTGTTGGTAACGAGGGTCACGGTAGATTAATTGGATGGTCCAATTAATAGTGTTACAAAAGTAATGCGTTTTAAATAAAAGAGAATAATTAAATAATGTGATTATTTAATTAATTAAATATTTAATAAAATAATAGAAATTAATAATTATGAATTATTAGTTCTATTTATTAAATATGAGGTCATGTGATTAAATAATGACTAGGACAAAAGAATTAAAATAATTAGATTATTTTAATAGTCCAAAAGGTCACAGGTTCAAGTCTTTAGGGAGACTAAAAATAGATAGGATTTAGAATCCTATTTTGACTTGGTCAAACTAAAACCTTAAAGGACTACTATATAAGTGTTATATAGTTAGGAAAAAACCTAACCGAACACACAAGTGAAAAGAAAGAGAGTTCGGCCACTAAAGAGAGAAAAGAAAAAAAAAATTTCTGACTCTCCCCTCTTTTGCAGGATTAGACCAGCGTTCTTTTCACATGACCTCCATCTCTTGCCGTGACGTGCCCACACACACGTTGTCAGACCGCGGGTCATAGCTCAGAAGATCTGGTGGTAGATCGAGGAATCAGTAAAAAGAAAATCAAGAAAAAGGTATGTAGTTCGTGAAATCTTTTTCTGCGTATGTACAAGAACTCGTTCCTGATTGAAAAAGGTTTTCAATATAATAAAAAATATTGAAACCCAATTCCGCATGTTATGCGATAATCAAAATCTTTTCTAAAACTCCTATCACCATTCTCATATCAACTACATGAGCGGTCTAGGATAAGACCACCGTACTTTACAGAATGGACCGCAGCAGTAGATCAATCACAAACAAAGTACCCAGCTTTGTTCGCTCTCTACGAACTCTTTAGATTGCACGTCTCAAAATGAATCCTCTCTGTATATGACCATCATATACTCATTATGAGATTACATCTTGCAATCTATGATGTTCTTGCACAATACGAATGTATTACTAAATATAAAACATTTTATGAACTTGAATGATAATCTGAATAATTCTTATTATTGTCTTTAACCATTTACAATTACAAGCTTTAGGGTATAAATCCCAACATATATTATATATAATTATCTCACCAATTGCAACTTGCTCACTTGACTCTTTAAATTCCTAAAATGGTAACACTTTGAAAATTAATCACATATCCTTAACCAATCATCTATTAATTATCAAACTAATCCACCATTCACATTTTATCTCAATAATTATTCCTAAAAATATTCCACACTTATCCAATTACCAAATTGACTTCACCAATGTTCAATTGGACCCATTATTCTCCAATAGCACCATGAAAATAATATCTCTAATGGGAGTTAAATCGGTTAAAATTACTATTCGTTTATACACTATATATCGAATATATATACTTTCCACCAATTTAAATCACATACTTAACTTTTGCATGCTTAATAATAATTAATAATAATTTAAGGATATTAGGGGCGTTACAATCCAGCCAGGTCCCTAGGTCGAATCTTGGCTGTAGATTTCTTTCAGACTATCATTGCCGCAATCTGACGGTTGGGATTTTAGGTTATATATAGGACACTTCCTACCACTTTTCTTCCATTTTCTAGACTTCAAAACTTCTTCTGCAAATTCTCTCTCTCCCTTCGGAGGCAGTTTCAACCATTTGTGTGGGAACTCCGCTCGTGACTCCGGTGATAAAAGGTTCCTTTCTCAGCACTGGGGAGTATTTCTTGATGACCAGCAGCTGCTTTTGTTCTATGTGTACGCCATGCTTTGCTGCTTCACAGTGAGTTTTCTCACCCTTTTCTTTCTTTCTTTCTTTTTTTTTTCTGTTTTTCTTGTTTCTGGGTATTTTCCTTGGGTTTTCTAGTTTCCTGGGTCCTTCATTTGGGCTCTCCAGTGTATCTGAATCTTCTTGGGGGCTTTGAAGTTGTAGGGTTTTGTCTTTCTTTTTGTTGAGTCAAGGAAACTAATCACGACCTCCTGGCGCTTCTGGCTTGAGTTTTAGTTCGCTACAGGTGTCTAGGCTTCTCCTTGCTAACTAGCTAACTATAGGTTTTCTGATGTAGATGTCTAGCTCGAGCAATCAGAGGCGCCGTGAGCACAAGGTCGGGTGAGGATGAGGTCTCAGGCTTGAAAGAAGAAATTTATCTAGTCTCTAACGAGGTCGTAAGAACATACAAGCGGCTTCGTGTTGAGCAAATGTCAGTGTAGGAAAAGCCACGCGGCGGAAGCATAAAAGGTGGGTTTGTATATTTTAAAAATTTTCCTTAAAAAAGCGGACATTAACCCTTGATTAATTAATATACATATAAAAGGTATCGTACCTTTTAAACGTGACGATTGATGTTGTGTCAATGTGAAAACACAAGATCTTCTAGTCCAATTACGAACGTGAATCACCTTGGAATGTGGGCTTCCTTTCTTTGAATTGTATACATGAGGATGGAAAACAAAAAATTTTCTTTTTTGTTAGTCACAATAACCCTCCTGAGAAAATAAAAGAATGTTTGGTCACTTGTGAATTCTCAATCTTTCGATTGAAACTCGCGTGAACCCAATTCAATGTTGTGCACAAAGCCCTTTAATGGAAAAACTAGTAGTGCACTATCGAAACTAAATGCTCTTTTCTCTTAGCCGAATTCTCACACACCTATTGCTCTGAGTTGGGCGAATTTTCTAAGCAAATCAAAACTCAAATTCTCTCCCAAAAGCTTGAATAACCGAACTCTCCTTGATGGGTTACTAGTGGTGGCCGAAAAATCTCCTAGTGGGAGGATTTGTGTTTCACCAAAAAATCTATCAACTTAAGAGTTTCATTCTATCCCAACTCATAAGTGTATTATCCAATAATAAATTATTAGATTTAATTAATATTGTAATATTATCAAAAACTTCCTAATTTGACTAATAGTCAATTTAAAGTTTTGATAGTTATCAAAAACTTCATAAGTTGACTTGATAAATAAAACTTTTTATTTATTACCTATCAAATAAAGTCTCTGATACTTATCATACTACCAATAATAGTATGATACTAAGAGACCAACTCCTAGTAAAAAAGTATTTTGACTTTTAATTAATTAATTAAATTAATTAATTTCCATTTAATTAAATAAAAAAATAAAAACAACACATTAGCTAAAAACCTTTAGCCCTTGCCAATTTATGGGCAAAGTGTTGTTTTTCTATTTGGACTTCAATAAAAAAGTCACATGTGAACTAGACTCATTCCTACTAAAAAAGAAATAAGTCCACATGCCTTAAATTAATATATTAATGTAATTTAATAGCCCATTTATTTAAAATGTACAAATTATATTCTTAATAAATTAATGAAATGCTATTTGCATCCCATTAGGGCCGCCCAAGGATTCTCACATCCTTTGCCACCCATCTCAGCCATTTGAAGAGTTACTGTGTGTCTTGATCACACACAAGATCGCACCTCTCAAAACTTTTGGATTAAAAAATCCAAAATCAATTCCAGATGGACCCAAAAAATGGTCCGATAAAATATATCAAGTGATCCATGCAAGTTCGTATGGATTGGAGATCTTGGTGGGCTATCTAAATTTAAGTTTCAATAACACAATCTAATCACAATCAACAAATGATTCACTTAGGTCCGATCTATTAATTTTAGTTTATTCCACTAAAGAACTAAAATTGAACTCTTAAATAAAGATGGAATAAGTTAGTGTTTCTCATTTGTACCCTAGACAACCTTATTGGAGAAAGTGTGTAACATCCCTAATTTCAAATAAATATGAAAAGTATGGTTGAATTAATTTTGGGTATGTGAATACGATATTTATGATTTGAAGGGTCGAAAACGTAATTAAATGTATGTATATTTTTAAAGTTTCTAGGTGGAGCGATCCAGTAAGAATACATGAAAGAGAAGAAAAATGTAGGCAGTGAGTATTGCGACCAGGGATCGCGGTGAGCAGCTCGCGGTGAAAATATTGATTTTGGGCAGTGAGCATCGCGACCAACATCGCGACCAGACACCGCGATGACTAATCGCGATGAAGGCGGTAAAATCACTTCAGTGAGTAACGCGACCAGGTGGCGCGACCACAGGTTGCGATGAACGGTCGCGATGACCGAATTTTTATATAAAAAAAATAATAAGAGGCGGTGAGAAGCTTCACAAAGAAGCAAGAGAGAAAAAGAGAAGGAGAGAGACCGGGGAAGAAAGAAAAGGGAGAGGAGAAAGAAGAGAGAGAAAGAGGGAAAGAGAATGAAGAAGAAGAAGAAGAAGAAGAAGAAGAAGAAGAGAAGAAGAGAAGAAGAGAAGAAGAAGAAGAGAAGAAGAAGAGGAGAAGAGGAGGAAGAAGAAAGGAAGAAGAAAGGAGAAAGAGAAAGGAAAAAGGAGGAGAAAAAGGGAAAATCCAGAAGAGAAAAGTAGTACAAACGGTGTCCAGGTTGGTGTACACTGATTTTTGAAATCGTTATGATTTTCGTTATATGTTTTCATTTGAATTTCCTTATTTTGTCAAAATCATTATTTATGGATTTTGTATAATTATATTTCGTATACGAATATTATTAGAAATTGTTTGAGAATAATTAGGGAATATTATAGTATAATTGAATTTTTATTATATTGTAAGATTTTGAATAAATCGTTTTGCGAATAATGTTTGGAAACGATTTTGGAATAATTTAATATAATTATTGATTTGTAAATGATATTTGAAAATAATTTTAGAATATATGGATAGGAGTATTGATGAAAGGTTTTGGATTTGTGAATAATTTTGAATATAGCATTAGATTATTTTAGTATCATTAAATTTCTGTGATATCATACGTTTTCAAATACAACTGTTTTTACGAATATTGTTTGAAATAAAGATTGAAAATGAATTAGATTTACAAATTCAAATTGTTGATTTCGAAATGAATAAAATAATTTGATATGAAATATGTAAAATTGTGTATTGAGAAACGGCCTTAGGATACTTGAACATAGAAAACGGATATAGGAGGTTGGTATACCAGCTAGGTTATTTCAGCAGTACTGCACCGATACTAGTGATTGTTGGCGGGTGTCTCTAAAGCAGCCCCGGACATCACACCGATGCTAGTGATTGTTGGCGGGTGTCTCTAAAGCAGCCCCGGACATCACACCAATACCAGTGACTGTTGGCGGGTGTCTCTAAAGCAACCCCGGACGTCACACCGATGTTACAGATCTTAGACCCATATTCTAGTCCATAACTTATGTTGAGTATATCAAAGGGCCAGGATTAAAAAGAAATCGATGAAGTTTATAGAAAAGAGTTTTGAATACTTTTATAAGAGTGATGAATAAGATTTACTGATATTAGCTGAATATCATTGTATTTTGATATATAGTTGATATGATATTTTAATTGTGAAAATGTATTAATTTCCTGTTAATATTTAAATTTAGACCTTTTATTTATTATTCTTGTTATTTGATAGATATATATATATATATATTCCTTTGCTGAAAATAGAGTATTTCTGAAATTATAAGAGAAAGGTTTTGTTCAGTAAATGTTTTGTTTAATGTGAATATTTGATTTGCTTTGAAAGTATATTTACAATAATATGATTTGTATTTATTTGATATATATTATAAATGATATTATTTTAAAGTTGTAAATTCGATTTGTGTACACCCACTAAGCGATATGCTTAGCGCGTTGATTGTATCACGCGTAGGTAGAAGAGGTTCCAGTGAATAAAGGACTGAAGAGTTAAGAGCTGCAGAAGAAGAGTCAGAGTCACATTACTTGGGTAGCTTTATTTAAACTTTG
This sequence comes from Xanthoceras sorbifolium, assembly GCA_003430845.1. Lineage (NCBI taxonomy): Eukaryota > Viridiplantae > Streptophyta > Magnoliopsida > Sapindales > Sapindaceae > Xanthoceras > Xanthoceras sorbifolium. The sequence goes on from CM010608.1 coordinate 31,874,997, forward strand.
TTTGTAAATTAATTACTTAAGCATACATAAGCAGAAGTTTGTAAAGTGAGAATATATGAGTTTTGTAAATATTTGTATAATAGTTTATGTTTTATAATGTTTGTAAATATATAAATTATGTATGGTTTTATTGAAAATATTTTGGAAAGTCGCATTAAATGGAAGAGTGCGCGTGTGATTGAAAAATAAGGTTTTGAAGTGTTTGTTATTATAATATTTGAGCTTTGTTGAAAACAGAATTTTTGAAAAGTCAGAAAAACAGAGGAAACTCTGGCAAAAATTTTCAAATAATTTTTAAAATGGATTTGATGGGCTCACTAGAAAGGATTTTAAATTATAAATTATTTGGTTTTCAAATTATAAAGAGAATTAAAAAAAGTTTTGAAAACCTGATAGCGCTCCCTGGATTGATCCAGACGAGTTGGGTCAGAGGGTGTTACAAAGTGTATCCTCATGAAAAATACCATTAATCACCAAGAGCTCATAGACCGTCTATAGCTCTCCTAGTTACCATATTTACTCATATGACCACATTTTGAACTTGGATATTCTGACTTGTCCAGAAACCATGTTTCAATAAACACTATTGAAAACTTAACGTTAAGATTTAATACCAATACCTCAAAATATCCGTATGATGGTATTCTACTCGCACTTAATAAATGGAGCCACGATGTCCATATCTATAAATGAAGTCCTCTATCGATTTACAAGTGAATAATACCAACAAACCATCGAGAATAGACTATGCGATATAATCGTACTCATTGACAGCTCAAATGATAACACTTGCAACCATAAGTCCATCATTTATCTCAGGATTGAGATAGACCCTCCGATTTTCCTCAAGTAATAACTTTTATCCACTAACGGTTGGGGATAAAGTATTTCACTGTGATACTATTCAATGCACCTAGTGCACTAGATTCTTTTGCCCAAAGACACTACATTTTGATGATTTTAGGACTTATCATATCACATTTGATCCATCTCAAATGCTAGTAAAAAGAATCTATAACTTTAACAAGGTAAACGCGCCCAACATATATCTTAAGTTGTGAATACTGTTTAAGACTAACTAAAGAATTGTGTCTATCTCATATATATCCAGATGTACGAACAATTCTTTATCTCTCATAGTCTTTTGACCTTATGATTATTTACTTTTGACAAATATAATAATTAAATTATAAATGCTATAAGATTTTTTAAATCAAAAATCACTTTATTAATATGAAAATATTGTCAAATACACTATTACACTCTTACTATTGAGCATAATTATAACAATCTCTCACTTACGCTATAACAAGTGTGTCATATCTCTCATTCCCATATTCTCTAGGTGCCCATCAAAACTCTTTTGTGGTAGAGTCTTTGTGAAGGGATTCGTTAGATTTTCTACTGACGCGATCTTAGGTTATCGTCATGTCACCCTTATGCACAATCTCCCTTAGAAGGTGATACTTTCTTTCAATGTGTTTCTCTTTCTTATGACTTCTTGGTTCTTTCGAATTAGCCACTACCCCACTGTTGTCACAGTAGATAGTGATTTGATTATTCGTATTAGGAACCACTTCCAAGTCAATCAAGGACTGGCGGAGCCAGACAACCTCTTTAGTAGCTTCGCATAAGGCAACATACTCAGCTTCTATAGTGGAATCAGCAATACAAGATTGCTTGATACTCCTCCAAATGACTGCGCCTCCTTCAAGAGTAAACACAGATCCTGATGTAGATCTCCTAGAGTCAGAATTCGATTGGAAATCAGAATCTGTATACCCAACGGGAATTAATTCCCCTCCAAAGTATACAAGCATATAATCTCTCATTCTCCTTAGATACTTGAAAAGATACTTGAAAATATGCTTGACTACTGTCTAGTGATCAGGACCAGGTTTCGATTGAAACCTGCTAACTATGTCAACAACAAAACAAATATCTAGTCTAGTGCAGAGCATTGCATACATGAGACTTTCAACTGTCAAGGCATATGGAACCCTACTCATGAATTGCTCTTCATGCGCATTCTTAGGAAGTTGTTCCTTAGAAATCTTGATTCTATGTCTAAAAGGTAACATGCCTTTCTTGGAATCCTACATGGAGAACCTAGACAAGATTTTACCTATGTATAAAGCTTGGGATAATGCAATCATTCTATTCTTTCTATCCTTTATTACTTGGATACCACAATTATAACTTGCTTCTCCTAAGTCTTTCATATCAAATTTTTTTGCTAACCATTCCTTCACTGATGTCAATACACCTATATCATTTCCGATGAGTAGTATATTGTCAACGTAAAGAACTAGGAAAACCAACTTGTTGCTTTTAATCCTTTTATATATACAAGGTTCGTCAAGGTTTTGAATAAATCCAAAACCTTTCAATGCTTGATCGAACCTTATGTTCTAGGATCTGGATGCTTGTTTTAGTCCATATATGGACCTTTACAACTTGTATACCCTTTCCTCTTGGCCTTTTTTCAATGAATCCTTCTAGTTGCATCATATAGATACTTTTGTCAAGACTTCCGTTAAGGAAACCTGTCTTGATGTCCATTTGCCAAATCTCTAGGTCTAGAGATGCCGCAATGGATAAGAGTATCCTAATGGATTTAAGCATGGCTACAGGAGATAAGGTTTCCTTGTAATCAATACCTTCCTTTTGTGTATAACCTTTAGCTGCCAATCTAACTTTAAAGGTTTCCACCTTACCATCCACACCTATTTTCCTCTTGTATACCCACTTGCATCCAATGGGTTTTATCCCTTTAGGCAAGTCTACAAGGGACCAAACTTTGTTTTTGAATATAGACTCAATTTCATATTGCATTGCCTTTTGCCAATGGCGACAATCAACATCCTCTATAGCTTCCTTGTACGTGTAGGGATCATTGTCGTTCGAGAGATTCTCTACGGATTCTCCTAGACCGATGTATCTCTCGGGTTGTCTACTAACCGTCCCACTATGACGAGGAATGGTAGGTTGTTGATCTTGTAATGGTGCGGAACTTACAATTGGGTTAGGTCGTGAAACCTCTTGTGGAATTATATCTCCTGAAAGGTCATTCATGACAATTCTACTTTTAGGCACAAAATCATTCATATAGTTATTTTCCATAAATTTAGCATTCGTTAAAACAAATACTTTAAGATCTAAAGGACTATAGAAATAATACCCTTTAGTTCCCTTTGGATACCCCACAAATATGCATATTTCTAAATGGGACTCCATCTTTTCTGTCTTTCCTTTTAACATATGTGTAGGACATTCAAGTATCCTAAAGTGTTGAAAACTAGGCTTTCGCCCAGTCTACAACTCATGCGGTGTTTTAGGAACCGACTTAGATGGTACATCATTTAGAATATACATCGCAGTTTGTAGAGCATATCCCCAAAAAGAATTAGGAAGCGTCGAATAACTCAACTCAGACCTAACCATGTCTAAAATAATCCTAATTCTCCTTTCTGCCACCCCATTTTGTTGAGGTGTTCTTGGTGCAGAAAACTGAGAAATAATCTCATTATCAATAAGATATTGCTAAAACTCACCAAATAGATATTCTTAACCATAATCAAATCTCAAGATTTTTATGTGTTTCTCAAGCTGATTTTCTACTTCAGCTTTGAATTCTATGAACATGTCAAAACTATCCAACTTATGTCTCATAAGATACACATAGCCAAATCTCGAGTAATCATCCGTGAAAGTGATGAAGTACTCATATCCACCTTTACCTTGAATGCTCATAGGACCACATACATCAGTGTATATTAATCCTAAACATTCAGTGGCTCTTGTACCTTTGGTCATCAACGACCTTTTGGTCATTTTACCTTCTAGGCAAGATTCACAAATTGGTAGATCATCAACCTTTAAGTTGTTTAAAGGTCCATCACTAACCGATCTTTTAATCCTATATATTGCTTGAGTCAATTGTCTAGTCTATCCTTGTAAGGAAGTGTCTTGCTAAATTCCATTCAAGGATACCCCTTGGGGTGTTATCACACGAAACATAAAGCTCAACTAACCTTAGAGGCCATAGGTGTTCCAAACACCTTCTCCCACTCAATTATTTAAGGCGTGTGATGAAATTCCATAGAATGATTTACCAAGTTATCTAGATGCCAACTAGATATCTAAATCATTCAATGTATGTTCATACCAAAAGAGATATATGAGTGGCACTTCTATCTTATATGACATATTATCAAACTATAGGAACCGTTTTTCCGTTCTACTAGTCACGCGACGGAATTAGACTTTTGCGATCTGTGACCAGTAAAACTTTGGAACTTATATTTTCGAAGCAATTAATTGTTTTCAATTAAAAAAAACAAATTAAGGATCATACCACCGTTAGAGGCTCCTTAGTTTTCTTTCTGCTGCTCCTTGTATGAACTACTATGTCTTCCTTGCTATGTCCCGGCACCGGTAACTTGCGTGTGGGAGTGTCACGTTGTCAAGAACAGTGAAGAGGTTGAATGAAAAAGAGTTAGAGAGATATTGTAGCTCTCCAGTCACTTTTTTTTTCCTATGTTAGGCAAAAAATTTGGTTCAGTCGTTAGTTATATTAAAAACTCATTTTTAATATATATATATATATATATATATTTAAATTACTAAATTAATAAAACTCTTTTTATTAATTTATCAGTAACTACTATCAGTAACATTTGAATTTAAACTTTTTAAATTCAAATAATATTTTTTTTAATAAATGAGATAATCATATTATTTCTCTATTCAAAATAAAATATCAACTATCACCCTCCTCTTATGATTAATTACATAATTAAATAATCTTATTATTTAATTAACATAATTGCTATTATTTAATTAATTGAATAATCACATTACTCAATTAACTCATGACACGTGTCACTTTCGCAACACTATTAATTGGACCATCCAATTAATTATATATGACCCTCGTTATCTAAATGGATCGAGCTAGTAAGGGGACCTAATGGACCCACAATATTTTGAGCTCTGATAATCCTCGGAATCATTAATTAATAGTCTTTGATTATCAACTTTGGTGTTATTCCACTAAAAACCCGAAGCTGCACTCTCTCAACTGCGAACGCTTTTACACAGACCGATATCACTTGGTGTCCATCGATATACCTATTACATATGGTGTGACCCTCTACAGTAGTTCATAATTAGAGTTAGGGTCATAATTTCCATTATATATCCTTTAAGTACCGTTAATTCTCTAATAAACAATAAATTATGTTTCCTCACAGAATCAGGAGAGCGCTCACATTGTTCAAGCCCCGAATCAACCCTTAAGGAAACTACTCTCTACTTCTCATAAAAAGGAATGGATTCCACTATTGTGTACAAACCTTCATAGCCACAAGCCAAATCGCAATCCCAATATACGGAGAATATTGATCGGGAATAATTATCCGACCTCACCTATGGTATATCAAAAATCACGATCTAACTGAAGGAGTCGATAAGACACTCAAGATTGAGATCACCCACATATAGCCATCATAAGTTGATATATATTAATCTCATCGATAAACGGATCTTAGTGAGAAATTCATATAGATCATGGCCTAGTCCTATATGATCACATCATATAAGGTGCCTCTATTTCCATATCTCCATATGAATGATTCAGGATAGAATCACCGTACAATATCGAATAGACCGCAGTTATAGATTAACCACAAATAAAGTGCCCAGCTTTATTTGCTGTAAAACCCGATTCCTAGGATTTATTTTAAAATCTAAAATTCGGATATTAGCAGTAAATGAGTGATAAGAATTATTAATTTACCACTAATTAGAAGTCGATTTTTGGTAGATTAACAAGTGTGGAATATTTTGAAATTTAATTTCGTGGGAATGATGTGAGTTAGTATATGAAAACTTTTCCCTAAAGAAGCACAATCCATGTGAAATAAAAATGAACCAATCATGAAATGCCAAGTCAACAATTAGTGGATGGAATAATTAATGAGATGAAATATGATTGGTGGATTAGTTTGTAAATTAAAAGATTATTGATCAAATTCATGTTATTAAATTTTATATTGGTAGTCACTTTATGATTTGGATAAGTTAAGGGGTAAGTTGCAATTATTATTGATATATATATATATATATATATATATATATATATATATATATATATAAGTAAGTGAGTGGAAATTCCACTCACAAACAAAAACAAAGCAGAAACCGTGTGAAAAAAAAAAAAAAGAAGCAAGTCGGCCGAAGAAGAAAGAAAGAAGAAAGGAGAAGAAGAGAGTTCGGCCGAAGAAGGAAGAAGAAGGAAAAAGACAGCAGCCGGCCGAAGAAGGGAGAAAGAAGAAAAAGAAAAAGAAAGAAAAAGAAGAAGAGAGCAGCCATAGAAGCCAAAGGAGAGCAGAAATTGTGCAGCAAAGAGAGAAAAGGTCAAGAGAAAGAAAGAAGAAGGAAAAAAAAAAGAGAAAGGAAGAAGAGAAGGGATTTCGATCAACCAAAAAGAAGAAGAAGAAGAGCAAGAAGAGTTAAGGAGGACTTTGGATAAGTGTTGATGAAGTTGAGTTATTTTGGAATTGTGTTAATACTATATTTTCCTTAAGTAAATTGATTGAGTTCTTGTGGTGTTTTTGCTTGATATTAGTTGGATTTAAGTTGATTCAAGTGAAAATCAAGTGGGTAAAGCAAAGGAATCATTTGAGTTTAGATTTTTAAATTGAGATATTATTTGAGTAATTTGAGTATTTTTAAATTAATTGATGGCATGAATTGGAATTATTAAGTAAGGAATCAAAATAGCTCTCAAATTAGTGAACTTGCATTATGGGTTTTGTGATGTTGTGTTTAGTGGTTGATGAAGTTATAATAATTTAAGGAATTTGCTATATATTGTATATTAGAAACCAAGAAATAAAAAGAGAATTAAAGGAAAAGGAAATCAATGACTTTAATGTTGGCATTTTATAATTTAAATGCCTTATGTGTGTTAATTGAGTTTTTGGGTAACTTGTAGTATTTATATTAATGATTGATTTAAAATATATTGTTTTAGGGAGAAATCACCATAGTATGGGAGGAGAATAGAGTGGGAGAAAAAGAGACAGCTTGGAAGGAACTGTGCGTGCAAAATTATGTTTTTGATTGATATGTATTTTAGTATGTTTTCAAGTTTGATTGAATTACATACCTTCATTTATTTATATATGTTTTATAATTTAAATAGAAATTGATGCCTTAATCATATTTTAATAGAGGTATTTTTATATTTCAGAAATTTTAAATTTATATTCATAGCAGAAAATATTTATGCATGAGATTTAATTAAAGAAATATGTTTTGTCTATATTTCAAGCTTTTAGAAAAAAAATAAATAAATAAATATTTTTCAGGCCAATAGGATACCCATCTATTATTAGAATTATCAGTTATCAAATTATCAGATTTATCAGCAGTAAGACTCGGCCGGTACACCCCATTTGTATAGGGCAAGTCAAAGGGGGATAAGTCACTAACTTTAGGGGGGTTGTGTCTGTAGAGTCAGTCAATCGCCCACACACTTATGGGGTGTTATCTCACTATATGTAGTCAACGCAGAATTCCGCCACATAGCCAGTGAGATGTATTTTATCAGATTTTATCAGAGTCACACAGAGCGGCACCAGATTAGTCGCCTGGTGACACAGTCCATATGGTGCGGCGCCAGTTGAGTCACTCTATGGATTAGCAGATATAGGTTTCCAATTGGCATTCATAAAAGTATATTATCTCAGCATTTCAGTTTTAAAAAAAGTGGCCAAGTCAAAATTTATAATATAATTTTAATTATTTCAGTATTAAATTAAAAGTAATTATTTTAGGTTTGGATATCAGATTTTATAGTTTATAAATTCTCACATTGTATTTAAAAAGTATATTAATTCAGTTTTATTAGTTTTCAAAAATAGAAGAAAGTTTGAAAAGAAATTCAGTTTATTAGTTTTCAGCAATAGCAGAAAGTTTGAAAAGTTTCAGTTAAATTCAAAGTTACTCTTATTATATTAAAGGTTTCTCAGTAAATTAGAAACGCACTCACTGAGCTCCTTTAGCTCACTATTCTTTTTGTATTTTATGTTTTAAAACCCCATCCAGGTGCAGGTACAAGTGATGCCCACGCAGCTAGGTCTCCTACAGTAGAGTAGAACGACGATTGCATTTATTTTGATTTTTATATTATCAGTTGTTCATTACTTTTGGTCATATAAATATAATATACAGGTTTTGTGTAAACATGTTTTTGGTATTTAAGTAATCGCATGATTTTTGGTGTAAACATGTGCATATGAGTACATGTTTCATCCAAAAAAATCAATTTCATGATTTTAAGTAAATATTTTAGTGAATTCGTATTTTTGATAATTTTCTATTTATATATTTAAACTGTTTGGGTGGTGGTTGATTTGAGACGAACCTGAGGTCCTGTGGTAGTTGAGATTTGAACTATTATAGAAGTGTACAGTTTCTTATCCAAGTCTCCTGATTTTGGTAAATTTTAGAAAAACAAGGGAGACTCTGCCGAAATTTTTAAAAAAAATCCACAACCTTTTTCCGTCAGAATGATAGAGAATTAGAAATTATAAAAAGAGTTCGCTTCATGGAATCTTCTAGTTTCATCAGTTAGATTATAGGAGATTTCCACTGGAGTCTACAGTAGAGGATTCTGAGGCGGGTCCTGTCATTTGCTATCTATGGACTCTTTAGATTGCACATCTCTTACTGTATCCATCTGTATATGACACTCATATACACAGTACGAGATTACATCCGGCAATCTAAAATGTTATAATGCACAAGTTTATATAATATAAATAACACAATAAGAATGAATTGAACTCTTCTTTTATTAATTCATAAAAACCATTTACAAATTACATATTTAGGGCAAAACCCTAACACAAACAACTGACAAACATTGTAATATTTAAGAAAAAGTAAATATCCATAATTTTGGTCCATCCTAGAAAAGTAAGTAAATTATATTTGTTTGAAAAATAAAACCTAGCTTGGCGAACACATTATCAAGTGGTCCATCCGTCCAAAGGTTCACGTCAAAGAACTCGTTGCCGCCTATAGGTGCGCGCACGGTGCCCTTAGAGCCTGTGAGCACTGCCTCCCGAAAGGCGACGCGAGCTTGCCCCAGCCCCATTGCAGGCCGCGAGCTGGCCGACCAGCCTTAGGAGGGTCGTGCGCGCACACAGCCCCTTAAGGGCCGCGTGCACGCACAACCCAGGTAGGGCCGCACACTACTACACCGCAACAAGCGCTTGCTGCCTTGGTGCACTCGGGCTATTCCATTGCTTCTTTTTCCTCTTCCAATTCTTCAACTCTTCGATTCTTCGAAACTTGAATATATTACAGCAGTTTTATTTTACAATAAAAATAAAAAAAAAGGTTAGCAACTATCAAGAAGAAAATTATGGCGATGATAGGCCACCCTTCTTGTTACAACTTCAAACAAAAATACATTGAAAATCTAGAATCAGAATTGAGCAACAACAAATCATATAATAAAACATAGAGTGTCATCTCATACATTCCAATGTAAATATATATGTGAAACCCTAGAGTGTCATCTCTTTCTAAACCATGCATATTAACAATAAAAAGAAATTGGATCCACGTATATACGTTAATTAATCAAGAGTACAACCAGGCTCTGATACCAATTATAGGAAAAACCATACAGCGGAAGCGTAAAAGGTGGGTTTGTATATTTTAAAAATTTTCCCTAAAAAGAGTGAATCTTAACCCTTGATTAATTAATATACATATAAAAGGTATCATACCTTTTTAAACGTACGATTAATGTTGCGTCGATGTGAAACAGTAACATCTTCCAATCCAATCACAAACGTGAATCACCTTGGAGTGTAGGCTCCCTTTCTTTAAATTGTATACCTGAGGATGGAAAACAAAAACTTTCCTTTTTCGTTAGTCACAATAACGCTCCTAAAAAAATAAAAGAATGTTTGTTCACTTGTGAATTCACAATCTTTCGATTGAAACTCGCGTGAACCCAATTCGATGTTGTGCACACAACCTTTTGATGTAAAAACTAGTGGTATACTATCGAAACTAAATGCTCTTTTCTCTTTTCTCTTAGCTAAATTCTCACACCTATTGTTCTAAGTTAGGCGAATTTTCTAAGCAAAGCAAAGCTCAAATTCTCTCCCAAAAGCTTGAATGGTCGAACTCTCCTTGATGGGTTACTAGTGGTGGCCGAAAAATCTCCTAGTGAGAAGATTTGTGTTTCACCAAAAACCCTATCAACTTGAGAGTTTCATTCCATCCCAACTCATAAGTGCATTATCCAATAATAAGTTATTGGATTTAACTAATATTGTAACATTATCAAAAACTTCTTAATTTGACCAATAGTCAATTTAGAGTTTTGATAATTATCAAAACTTCCTAATTTGACTTAATAGATAAAACCTTTTGTTTAGCACCTATCTACTTATCATACTACAAATAATATGATACTAAGAGGCCAACTCCTAGTAAAAAAGTATTTTAACTTTTAATTAAATAATTAATTAATTAAATTAATTGATTTCCAACAATAGTATGATATTTACTTTTGACAAATATAATAATTAAATTATAAATTCTATAAGATTTGTTAAGTCAGAAATCATTTTATTAATATGAAAAGATTGTCAAATACACTATTACTCTCTTGCTTATATGTATAATCCTAATAGTCAGCTCGTAGCAGAAGGGTTGCCAGGCCTCTTAAGGCAGAGGTCGCGGGAGCCTCAATTTCTGGTCGCCAGGAGGTCAGACCGACTCAGGGCGGTGTCTTGGAGACAATCATAGTGGTCCAGGTCGCTGCTAATCAGGGGGGAGATGTAGAGATAGTAGATGGTGTGGAGAAAGTGACCAATCCTCCGTGGGTTATTTCTATGAGGTCGCAACCAAGAGTTGAAACTTTCTTATCGGTTCTTTCTACGGTTTCAAGGGGGCATCTGAAGTGCTTCGTTACCTCGTTTCACCTTCCTAAGGGGCATAAGGTGTTGGCACCTGCCTTAACGGATAGGCCCGCCTATCTTCCTCATGCTTATATATTGATCAGCCAGCAGCACCTAGGGGCCGGGCTGAGGTTCCCTTTCCTAGGATTCCTCAGTGGACGTCTTCAATCTTTTGAAGCTTACTCCTAATTTCTACGACCAGTTGATTTCTCTCTATCTGACGTTTAGGAGGCATAGGGTTCTTCCTTTGAGTGACAATATCATTAGGTTTTGTTACTCTTTGAAGAAATGTCACCTCCCAAGGGGCTCACCTGAGGCGGCCCTGCATGATAGAGTACACTATCTTTTTGTACGAACAGGGGCAGTTCAGTACAAGGAGTTACTATAATCTAACATTAGGTCAAACATGGGAAACTACAAAACATCCTATTTCTTCATCAAAGGTCCTGAAACCGAGCTCATAAAAAACAAGACCTTCGTGCTAACCCCCCGTAACTCCAACTCGCAGGTGTCAGTGAGGTATGCTAGTCTGGTTAATTGCTTATTTTTGAACTTTCTTCCTTTGTTTGCAAGCGGTACATGCCAAGATCCTGTGATCTACGACGAGGAGAAAGAGGCGCTTCTGTAAGTGAAGAAGTGTCCCACAGGAAAAATGGGCTCTAATTCTTCCCCCTCTGTTGTTCCTGCGAAGAAATCTAAGGCAAAGGGGTCTAGTTAGAACGGTCAGCCCCTAATTTCGAAGGGACCCCTCCATTTCTCCCATCTCCCCGTCCAGCTCTCCTGCAGCCAGAAGCTGCAAAGGGAAATAGGTTTCTGATGTCATAATGGAGCAGTCTGTTAACTCCCAAGTTGTTGCAGCCTAGGTCGCCCCTTCATTTTTACGTTGGCCCTTGGCCCTATTGCGAGAGAGTATCTTGATTGGGTTCTGACCCTTTACTAGGACTTCCTCACAAACGGTTTGAGCCATCGCATTAAGATGGATAAGGGGATGGATCTCCGCCATACTCTACTTCACCACGCCCTCACAGTAAGTACCAACTCGTACTTTTCTTTCTTCTTTCCATTGCAACCTCTTATGACTACTAATATGTACATAACACTCATTGTAACACCCCCTGACCCGACCCATCTGGATCGACCCAGGGAGCGTTACCGGGTTTTCAAATACTTTCTAAATTCACGTTATTCATTTCAAACCATTGAAAATCATATCAATTTGTAATTTAAAACTGTTTGTATAGTGAGCCCTTCTAAAATACAGTTTTAAAAATTTCGGCAGAGTTTCCTCTATTTTTCTGATTTCCCAAAACCTGTTTTCAAATCAAACTTAAATCAAATATAATCCACAACACTTCAATATCCTTTCAATCAAATGCGCACTCTGCCGTTTAGTGCGACTTTCCAACAGGTGTAAAATAAAATAACATAAATCAGAATTCAATAGTTTACAAACCTTTTTAAAATAAAAACAAACAGAAATCATAAATTATTTACAAAACATATAGATATAATCATCGAATTTACAGACTTCTGTATATGCATGCTTACTGAATAGAACATACAAAACTATATAACTACCCAATAACTGTAGTGACTCTGAATTTCTTCACTCTGCAGGTACCTCCTCTCTATTCTTTATCTGCCTCGGTATCTCTGTGACCTACGCTGCGATAAAAACCGACGCGCTTAAGCATATAGCTTAGTGGGTGTACACTAAACTCAAGTATCAAAATCATAATATACTTTGCATAATATAAAAATCACAATGCGAACGTAAATAAAACATTAATATTAATAGAGTCAATTCAATCACTAATGTAAATCATATGAAATCAATTTAATAAAAACAACTAAATCAATCTAATAATTCGTACTAAATGAAATTCTCACTTTCTTTTAAAATCAATTTCACTTACTAAAATAAACGTATAAATAAAATCAATTTCTAACTTCACTTATAAACATATCTTTCAATTCACTTCAATTCTGGCCCTCTGGAATACTCAATATAAACCAGGACTGGAATATGGGTCGTTCGACCACAGTGGCTGTCTGTCGAACATAACTCCCACCCTAGGACAAATCCTAAGAGTGGTACGTATCTCCCTACCCTAGGACCGAGGTTCGGACCCTAGAGAGGTACATATCTCCCTATCCCAGGAACGAATCCTTAGGAAGGTACGTGTCTCCCTACCCCTAGGACGAATCCGTGAGAAGGTACGTGTCTCCCTACCCCTGGACGAATCCATGAGGAGGTACATAATCAATCATCAATATCAATATCAATGTCGGTGCAGTACTGCTCAATGAACCCAGCTGGTATACCAACCTCCGATATCCATTTCTATGTCTACATATCCTAGGGCCGTTTCGATACAATATTTCACATAACGATTCACAAATCGAATTTAAACGTAATTAAAATAAAACTCGATCAATATGCAGACATAATTTCATAAAAATAATTCAACGATTTGTTTAATTTCCACATAATCAACAATCAAAATACGATAGATACGATTCAATCAAAATTATGCAATAGAAAAACAATATAAACATATATTTACGAAATTATCCAAAATCTCAAATTCGAATCAAAACACATAAAAACTTCAAAAACAAATGTACACCAACCTGGATACCGTTCCTACACTTTTTCCTTCTGGGTTTTCCCTTTTTCTTTTTCCTTTTTCTTTCCTCTTCTCTTCCTTTCTCTTTCCTTTTTTTCCTTTTTCTTCTCTTCTTCCTTCTCTTCTCTTCTTCTCTTCTTCTTCTTCTTCTTCTCCTCCTCTTTTTCTTCTTCTTCTTCTTCTTCTCTCTTTTTCTTTCTTTCTTTTCTCTCTTCTCCCGTTTTCTTCTTCTTTCTATTTTTTTTTTTTGCTTCCGTGAGAAGCTTTCTTTTTTTATACAAATTCGGTCATCACGACCGTCATCGCGACCTGTGATCGCGCCACCTAGTCGCGGTACTCACTGGAGAAGTTCCACCGCTTTCATCGCGAGCACCCATCGCGGTATCATGGTCGCGTTGGTAGTCGCGTTGCTCACTGCCCGAATTTGATCCTTTTCACCGCAAGCTAGTCAGCGCAATCTGTGGTCGCGGTGACTGGTCGCGGTGCTCACTGCCAGAAATTCTATTTTTTCACTGCGAGCAGCTCATCGTGATCTGTGGTCGCTGTGAGGGGTCGCGGTACACACTGCCTTTTTTTTTTTCACTTCATGCAATCTTTCTGGACCGCTCCATCTGGTCCATCTAAAAACCATAAAAATAAACATACATTTAATTATGTTTTACACCCCTCGAATCACAATTTATATATCCATATATTCAAAATTAATTATTTAAAATTAGGGATGTTACATTCATTTCTTCCCTTTTTTTTTAATCCGCTAGTTTTGCATACAAGGACGTACTCGAGACCGAGAAGAGTGAGGCAGAAAGAAGTGAGCTTTGTGACGAGCTCGGAAAAGTAAATAGGGAGCTCGTTGTTGGGGTGGAGTGCGAGCAACGGCTGGCTGCGGAGGTCCATGAGTCCCAGGTTCTCAGGAAGGTCTTAGACCTGAAGGTGAAAGAGTCCGCAACCAAGATTAGTGCGCTGTAGGTCGGACTCGAGCAAGCTAGGAGTAAGCTAGTCAGGAAAGGTGAGGAGCTTGCCTAGAAGGACAAGAGCTTAGAGGCGGAGAAAGAGGCTCTACAAAATGATGCTCAAAGCGACCTACTCTACAACATCTGGCTTCAATACCTAGCCCTTGACCTCCGCTTCCTTAGTCTAACTGTTGGTGAATTGATCGAGAGCTTCCAGAAAATGAGAGCTGCGGCTGAGGCAGATGCACAGCAGCTTGCTAATGACGTTGAGGAGACTCCTGAGGAACGAAATGGGGCACAGGATAAAAATATGACCTCTGAGTCTGTAGATCCTGCGGTTATAGCCAGCGATCAAGTCGCCCAAGAGGTGGTAATCTTCCAACTGGCCAGGCCTAAGCTTTTAAAGTTCCACCGTTCATTCTCTCCCAGCATGCAGACCTTCATCTTAGGTCAGGGAATGCGATGACTTCAACGGCCTGCCAATTTTTCTTCAACACACCTGATAAGCCCTACCTCACATTTTGCCAGTTCTTCTTCAAAAAACTTAGATCATAAGTGACAAGATAAGGTTGGCCTAGTGGCTTGCCCCTCACACTTACACCCTTGAGGTTGTGAGTTCGAGTCATTTCCCCTAAAAAAAAAACTTAGATCAGAAGTATATTGTCAAGAATAATTCAGAGATGATTATGGAAGTGAATGTTCAAAATATCTACTCATCAGATGTAGTACTGCCTTGATAATGTATTTCCTAACTAGTTGTAGTTGCTTTTGCTTTATCTTAGCTCGTTTAGAGCTTCAATGTAATCTCAGCTTGTTTCGAGCTTCAATTAATGAAATTTCATTTTCTGTTATTCAAGTGTCGTATCTCTCTTTACTTGCTTACCTTAAATAAATATTAAAAGCAAATAATTATACACAACTTAAACATTTGCCCAAATAAACTAACAAAACCTGATAAGTGCGGCCTCACAAGTAAAAAGTAGACTCATGTTTGAGAGTGCTTCCACCTCGGGTGTTTTTATTGACCTCACTGGTCCGAAGGCTCATGAGCTCGTTATTTCGCCAGTTCTGCCAATTCTACACAACTCCTTGGGGAGGCTTGTTACCATAAGTATTGACCTTGCTAGTTTGAGAGCTCGTGAGCTTTCAAGTTGGCAAGTCTTTTGTCAATTTTGTCCTTAAGTTTGTTGTGAGGGATTCTACCTTGAATATTTTTATTGACTCCACTAAGTTTAAGAGCTCGTCAACTCTCAGGTTGGCGGGTTCTGCTAATTTCTACAGCTACAGCTCTGTTACCTCGAGTATTTCTATTGACCCCGCTTGTTAGATAGCTCGTGGGATGTTAGGTTGGTGGGTTCTGCCAATTTTTATACTCAATTTATTGTGAGCTCATAGGTTTGACGGTGGGAGACCTCCTCGTTAACAAGCTCGCTTAGTTAACCTCGCTAGTTTGAAGGTAAAAGACCTTCTTATTTGCAAGTGTTGCCAATACTTGGAGAATTTTTGAGAAATTTCTTCATTCTTCTAGTTCCAATTTGTATTGTATTTGTGTGCTGATCCGTATCCCCCTAGCCTCCCAAGGTCGAGTGTAATAATAATAGGACAAGAGAGCTTGTAGAAAAGGACAATTTTATTGCTTTAATAATGAAATGAGTACAAATGTTACCAATAATATTTCCTCAGATCTTCTGCGTTCCATGCTTGTGAAACTCGAGCCCTATGTACATTCATGAGATGATAAGTTCTATTGCCTAGGTCTTCATCTACGACATAAGGACCTTCTCTGGTTCTTCAACGAGCCCAGTAATTTTATTTTCGTCGATTAGCCTGGAATTAAGGTTGGCGTCGAGCTATGGGATTGGCTGGTCACGGGAGGCTCAGGCTAAAGCATCTGTTCACTGCTCGTTGGCCTTGACCTTTACAGCTTTTTCCCGCGTCCCAATTCTAACAGTCTTCTCATAACACAACCTGACCACCTTCTGCTCTCCGTGGACACTTCCTACACCTGTTGGAGTTGGGAATTTTTAGGTTAGGTACTTTGTAGAAGTGATTACCTCCATGTTATTAAGGGCGGATCTTCCAAGGACGGCATTGTAGGCTGTTGGGTAGTCGATGACCAAGACATCTGCCATGGTGGTCGCTTAGCGGCCTGGTTCTCCCAAGGTGAGGGGCAAAGTGATTAACCCCAGGGGGATGATAGAATCTCCTGTGAAGCTATAGAGCGGCTCGCTCGAAGGTCGCAAATGACTCTATTTCAATCCCATTTCCTCGAAGGCGACCTTGTATAAGATGCTCATCGAGCTTCCATTATCAGTCATGGTCCTGTAGATGGCCACTCCTCCAGTCATTGCCATGATAACAATTGCATCGTTATGCGACCAGTGCATACCTCACATGTCAGCATCTGTGAAGGTTATGCCTTCTACCATTGTTCTGCACTGCTTCGCAGGCCGCTCGTCCAGTGTTCATCATTCTCATAGTTGAGTGGTTGGCTTCTCTCACGTGATGCGAAAGCGACCTGTTTGAAGTTCCTGCGAGGTGAGGCCCTTCGTGGATGGTATGAATCGCCCTTACAGTGGGCTCGTCTGGGATTGGTTCAGGATGAGCGAGCTCAATAAGGTGCTGATGTTGCTGCTGCTGCTGCTGTTGCAGCTGATTTCTTAGTCGCACAACATAATCCCTAAGGCGGCCTCATCTTATCGAGTCTTCGATTGCATCCTTGAGCTCGAAGCAATCGACTGTGTTGTGGCTTGCCTCGTTATGGTACGCGTAAAACTTGTTAGGATTTTGAGTCCGCGTGTATGTCCACATAAAAGGCGGCCTGCCAAATGCTTCCCTATTCCTCTCCATGTTAAAGATTTTATCCCAGGAATCGGACAAGTAAGCATAGGTCTGGTAACGACCTCCGTTTCTTCTCACACCCTCATCATTCCTAGTCTTTTTGGCTACTTGATTTGTGAAACTTCATCTCTCTGTGAGCCCTCATTCCGGTTACGGTTGCTATTACTATTATTCCCCGTTGTTCTTTTGTTTTCTTTTATCCTGTGGGCTCACACATCTATCTTTCTTGTTATTGGATTCTTCTTAGGCCCGAAAACTTCCTCCATACGAATATGGGTGTTAGATCGCTTGTAGAAGTCTCTGAGGATCTTAATTGGCTTCCTGTATATGCTTCGGTTGAGCTTGCCATCTTTTCGCTGTCCAGCAGTAATAGGTGTTGAAAGCTTGTAATTGTAAATGGTTAAAGAAAATAATAAGAATTATTCAAATTATCATTCAAGTTCATAAAATGTTTTATATTCAATAATACATTTGTATTGTGCAAGAACATCCTAGATTGCAAGATGTAATCTCATAATGAGTATATGATGGTCATATACATAGAGGATTCATTTTGAGACGTGCAATCTAAAGAGTCCGTGGAGAGCGAACAAAGCTGGGTACTTTGTTTGTGATTGATCTACTGCTGCGGTACATTCTGTAAAGTACGGTGGTCTTATCCTAGACCGCTCATGTAGTTGACATGAGAATGGATACACCTTATATGATGAGATCATATATGACTGGGCCACTGATTTATATGTGTAACACCCCCTGACCCAACCCGACTGGATCGACCCAGGGAGCGCTATCGGGTTTTCAAAACTTTTCTTCATTCTGTTTATAATTTGAAAATCAAATAATTTGTAATTTAAAATCGTTTCTAGTGAGCCCATCAAAATTCAGTTTTAAAAATTTCGGCAGAATTTCCTCTTTTTCTCGGATTTCCCAAACCTTGTTTTCAAATAAAAACTCAAATCAAATAAAATCCACAACAACACTTCAAATATCTTTTCATTCAAATGCGCACTCTGCCGTTTAGTGCGACTTTCCAAACAGTTTCTAAATAAAACATATATAATTACTATTTACAAACATTTGAAAAGAAATATAAATCATAAAGTAATTATTTACAAAACATATATATATAAATGTCAAATTCCAGATTTCTGTATATGCTTAACTGAATAATATATATATATATACAAAACTGTATAACTACCAAATAAGTATAGTGACTCTGGATCTTCAATCTGCAGCTACTTCCTCTCTATTCTTTGTTTTCCTCTGCGTCTCTGATACCTACGCGTGATGAGATCAATGCGCTAAGCATATAGCTTAGTGGGTGTACACTAAATTCAATTATCAAAATCGTAAAATCATTTCATAATAAAAATGTCACAATGCTATCGTATAAAAACATTTCAATATTCAATTCCATTACTGAAATAAATCATACGAAACGAGTTTAATAAAAGCATCGAAATTCAATTAATAATTCATACGAAATTCAGTTTTCCAATTAATAATTCATACGAAATTCAGTTTTCAATTCTTTTATCATCATTTTATTCAATTTTATTCTCAATTCTAGCCTTATAAAATACTCATCATACTTTTCTAGACTAATATCTGTAACATCGGTGTGACGTTCACCTCCGGGATTCGCCTAAACTGGACTATGCCAGGTTTGCCCCGCGAGATACAACCGTCATGGATACAGTGCAATGTCTATCTCCGGGATTCGCCTAAGCTGGACTTGCCAGGTTTGCCCCGCGAGATGCAATAGTCATCAATATCAGTGCAATATCTATCTCCGGGATTCGCCTAAACTGGACTATACCAGGTTTGCCCCGCGAGATGCAACCGTCATCAATATCAGTACAATGTTTATCTCCGAGATTCGCCTAAACTGGACTATACCAGGTTTGCCCCGCGAGATAGCAACAGCAATCCACTCGTTATATTCTTTTTCCAATTAATCAACAGTTTCAAACAATATTCGTAGTATATAATTCATAAATTTCATATCAAAACTTTCTGTTTCTTTCGAAATCAGCAATTATAACTTTAAAATCTTAATAGAATTCAACAATATAATTTCCAAACAATACTCATAATTTACACGATATTCTCAAACACTTTCCTTTAATATAATCATTATAAATCGAAAATCGAATCACGAGTAAAACATAACAGTCAATTTAATAAACAATAAACATATTTATATATATCAAAATATTCAAAGTTCATATCGAAATGCATACTGAAACCGTAAAATTTTTAGAAATAAGTGTACACCAACCTGTATACCCTTTTTACGCCTTTTTCCTTCTGAATTTTCCCTTTTTCCTTTCTCTTTCCCTTTTCTCTTTTCTTTTCCTTTCTCCTTTTCTTCTTCTTTCTCTTCTCTTTTCTTCTTCTTCTTCTTCTTCTTCTTCTTCTTCTTCTTCTTCTTCTTCTTCTCTTCTTCTTCTTTTCTTTTCTTTCTTTCTTTCTCTCTCGGTCTCTCTTTCTCTCTTGGTCTCTCTTTCTCTTGTGGTCTCTCCTTCTGTTTTCTAGAGAATTCTCACGCCTCTTATTTTTTTTTTTATAAAATTTCGGTCGTCGCGACCGTCATCACGACCTGTGGTCGCGCTACCAGGTCGCGTTGCTCACTGAAGCAATGCCACAGCCTTCATCGCGATCACTCATCGCGGTATCATGGTAGCGCTGGTGGTCGCGTTGCTCACTACCCGAATTTGACATTTTCACTGCGAGCTAGTCAGCGCGATCTGTGGTTGCGGTGACTGGTCGTGGTGCTCACTGCCAAAAATCACCATTTTTCATCGCGAGCGACTCATCGTGATCTCTGGTCGCGGTACTCACTGCCAAGTTTTCACCCTTTTTTTTGTGCGTTGTTTTTCGACCATTCAAATTGGTCCATTTGGAAACCTAAAAATATACATACATTTAATTACATTTTACACCCCTCAAATTATAAATATTATATTCACATATATTCAAAATTAATTATGTGAAATTAGGGATGTTACAATATGAATCTCTCACCAAGATCCGTTAGTAGATGAGATTCATATATAATCGATAAACGATGGCTATTTATAGGTGATCTTAATCCTAAGTGTCTTATCGACTCCTTCAGGTTAGATCGTGGCTTTTGATTTATCATGAGTGAGGTTGATGAGAATCTCGACCAATACCTCCGTATCTTGGAGCTGCGGTTTAGCTTGTGGCTGGAAAGTTTGAACACAATAGTGGAATCCACTCCTTCTTGATTGAAGTAGATGAGTAGTTCCCTTAAGGGTTGATTCGGGGCTTGAACAATTATGAGCGCTCTCCTTCTTCCGTGAGGAAGACAGGATTTAATTGTTCATTAGATAATCAATGGTACTTAAAGGAAAAGATATTTCTAGAGGGGTATAACGGACTTTATGACCCCGCTCTAGTTATGAACTATTTGTGGAGGATCACGCTATATGCAATTAGCTATATCAATGGACACTGAGACTTCAGATTGTATAAACACATCTACAGTTTTGAGAGTGCAGCCTCGGGTTTTTAGTGGAATAACTCCGAGGTTAATAATCGTGAAATATTAATTAAAGAGTTTTAATTAATATTACTAAGTATTATTGGAGCTCAAAACTATGAGTCTATTAATTCCCTTTGCTAGCCCTTATGGTTGTTGGTAACGAGGGTCACGGTAGATTAATTGGATGGTCCAATTAATAGTGTTATAAAAGTAATGCGTTTTAAATAAAAGAGAATAATTAAATAATGTGATTATTTAATTAATTAAATATTTAATAAAATAATAGAAATTATTAATTATTAATTATTAATTCTATTTATTAAATATGAGGTCATGTGATTAAATAATGACTAGGACAAAAGAATTAAAATAATTAGATTATTTTAATAGTCCAAAAGGTCACAGGTTTAAGTCTTTAGGGAGATTAAAAATAAATAGGATTTAGAATCCTATTTTGATTTGGTCAAACTAAAACCCTAAATGACTACTATATAAGTGTTATATAGTTAGGAAAAAAAAAACCTAACACACAAGTGAAAAAGAAAGAGAATTCGGCCACCAAAGAAAGAAAAAAAAGAAAAAAAGTTTTTTCTAACTCTCCCCTCTTTTGCAGGATTCGGTCAGCGTTCTTTTCACATGACCTCCATCTCTTACCGTGATGTGCCCACACATACGTTGTCAGACCGCGGGTCATAGCTCAGGAGATATAGTGGTAGATCGAGGAATCAGTAAAAGGAAAATCAAGAAAAATGTATGTAGTTCATGAAATCTTTTTTTGCGTATATACAGGAACTCGTTCCTGATTGAAAAAGGTTTTCAATATAAGAAAATTTTTGAAACTCAATTCCGCATGTTATACGATAATCAAAAGCTTTTCTAAAACTCCCATCAAATGGTTGTCAGCACGCTTTCATAAAGAGCTCCTCGCATTGATTCTCGCTTGTTATACTGCCTGTTGAGAGCCCTCTCAACTATTTTCTTGGGATTTCGCCCATGTTGCTGGAAAATACCAACATTTGACATTGTCATTCGTTGTAAGGAGGCCTATTTACACGTTGTAGGCATCTAGGTGGTCGAAAGGATCGACCCAGGGAGCGTTACCGGGTTTTCAAAACTTTACTTAATTCCGTTTATAAACTGAAAACCATATAATTTATAATTTAAAAACTTTTTCGAGTGAGCCCATCAAAATTGATTTTCAAAATTTCGGCAGAGTTTCCTCTATTTTTCTGATTTCCCAAAACCTGTTTCAAATAAAAATCAAATCAAATAAATTTCACAACAACACTTCAAATATCACTTCATTCAAATGCGCACTCTACCGTTTAGTGCGACTTTCCAACAGTTTTAAAATAAAATAATTCATAATTCAATATTTACAACCCTTTAAAAATGAAAACAGAAATCATAAAATTATTTACAAAACATATATAATCATCGAATTTTACAGACTTCTGTATATGCATGCTTACTGAATATAACATACAAAACTATATAACTACCCAATAAATGTGGTAACTCTGAACTCTTCAATCTGCAGGTACCTCCTCTCTACTCTTTCTCTGCCTCAGTATCCCTGTGACCTACGCGTGATTAAAACCGACGCGCTAAGCAGATAGCTTAGTAGGTGTACACTAAACTCAATTATCAAAATCATAAATAACTTTTCATAATAAAATATCACAATGTTATCATATCTAAACATGATTTACAGAAATAAAACTGATGAAATTAATTCAATAGGAACAACTCAACTCAATACAATTAATAATCAATACAAAACCAAATCATGAATTCTTTTGTAAACATTTCATTTTAAAGCAATCTCAATTCTGGCCCTCTGGAATACTCAACATAAACCAGGATTGGAATATGGGTTGTTCGACCACAGTGGCTGTCTGTCGAACATAACTCCCACCCTAGGACGAATCCTAAAGGTAGTATATATCTCTCTACTCTATGACCGAGGGTTCGGACCCTAGAGAGGTACATAACTCTCTATCCCAGGACGAATCCTTAGGAAGGTACGTGTCTCCCTACCATCAGGATGAATCCATGAGGAGGTACGTGTCTCCCTACCCCTGTACGAATCCATGATGAGGTACATAATATCTCATTAATATCAATATCAATGTCGGTGCAGTACTGCTAAATAAACCCAGCTGGTATACCAACCTCCGATATCCATTTCTATGTCTAAGTATCCTAGGACCGTTTCCAATACACAATATTCATAATTTTCACATCAATTCGTTTCTTTCATATTCAAAATAAACAACGATAGGTTAAAAATCGAAAGTTAATTCCACAAATAACATTTTCAGACAATATTCATAAAATGCTTTCTTAAAACTTTATACGATATTCTGTAACAGTTCATTTCAACATGATCATAATACGATTAACTCAAAATTCAAATCAAGAAACATATGAACAATTATTGACTAACGACTCAAAATCTCAGATTCGAATCAAAAACATAAAATAAAATCACAAAGGTTTCGAAAAAGAGTATACACCAACCTAGATACCGTTCCTACACCTTTTTCCTTCTGGATTTTTCCCTTTTCTCTTTCCTTTTTCTTTCCTTTTCTTCTTCTCTTCTTTTCTTTTCTCTCTCTCTTTTCCTTTCTCTCCTTTCTTTCTTTTCTTTCTTTCTTTTATGCCCTTTCCCGTTTTCTGCTTCTTCTTTTCTGCTTGGCTTCCTTGAGAAGCTTTCTTTTTTATATACAAATTCGGTCATCGCAACCGTCATCGCGACCTGTAGTCTCGTCACCTAGTCGCGGTACTCACTGGAAAAGTTCCACCGCTTTCATCGCAATCACTCATCGCGGTAACCTGGTCGCACTGGTAGTCGCGATGACTAGTTGCGGTGCTCACTGCCAAAAATCATCATTTTCGCCGCGAGCGACTCATCGCGATCTCTGGTCGCGGTACCCACTGTCCCATTTTCACCCTTCTCTTCATGCATCATTTCTAGACCGTTTCATCTGGTCCACCTGAAAACCATAAAAATACACATACATTTAATTACGTTTTACACCCCTCAAATCATAAATTTGTATATTCATATACTCAAAATTAATTATTCGAAATTAGGGATGTTACAGGATCACTAGTCGGTTGGTAAATGGGGATACTTGGTATTTTGAAGCTGTTCGATAGGGGCTCGTTAGGTTCCGCTCTTCGATCTCGTTATTCTAATTGCTGCAACCTCTGCAGTAATGCCTGATTTCTAGGGGCTGGAAGAGCTACCATTGATGCGGTGAAGATGACATTATCTTCCCTGCGGGGTGGAATTTATGGACTTAGCAACGTTTGCTGGTTCCTATTAGGCATTCCCCTTCTGTTCAATTATGGTTCAGCGACCTGGTCCCTGGGGATTTCGACAGCTGGAATTTGCGCGGTAGGGCATTTCTATCCTTTCCCCCACCGGGTCGCTGGTCATGGATTTCATCTGGCCTGCGAGACGACCTGGGTCATTGGGTTAAGCTATGAGCCGGGGCATTGTGACTACCTCTGCTGAGCTCCATGTATCTCTCTCTATTGGCATTTACGTGGATCACTGGAACCCCCATGATGAGGCCTATCTCGTCAGTTATTTGGGCTCCTCCACAACTCTCATCCCCGTATTGGACAAATAGGCAGAATTTCCACCTCGCTGGATATCACGACAGAGAGGATCTTGCCTGGCAGAGTTGTGAGCGGGGTGTATTGTTTTATCTCGAACTGGGGTGGAGGTGAAGTACTCTCCATAACTAGCTCGCGAGCGGGTTGATTCTGCAATAAGAGTCGGTAGCCGCGCGCCATTTCCGTTACCATCTTCTCCAATTTGGCATGCATTTCCATCCATATGTTGAAATCTGGTAGCTTGAACAGGCCAGCCTGGTCATTTACCCGAAGCTCCATCTAAGGGAGGAAAAGGACCTACTGATGGATTTGAGGCAAGTGGTGGAACCATAGGGGAAATGGGGACCACAGTTGGGATGAGTGGTGGAATCTGAGGCTGGTGGAATGCCTCTGGATGCCCTCCAGTGGGGGTACATCCCTACTTCTCGTGGTCCTGGAACGAGTTCCTACGCCTCTTGTACTTCGAAGGGATTTTCTGAAAAATAAAATAAAAATACTATTTCTCGCTGAAAACGGAGGTTTGATTTCCTCAATTGGCCCCTCCTTCTAACGCTAAAATGTTGACGTACGAATTCGGTCAACGTAATTAATAGTAAAAATAATAATAAAGCAATAAAATAAAATTGGACGAAGGAGATTTTTAAAGTGGTTCGACTTGACAGAATGCCTACATACACTGTTCTTGCATTAATCACGACCTCCCTAAATGTGTTTATGCGGAGCTCGCTGTAAGTATTTTTCTCTCCGAATTTTTTGTAACCCTTGTAACAGTGATGATCCACTCCTTTTATAGTATGAAGGGATGGAGTCATTCTGTTTTACATGGTACCTAATTACAGAAAATTAGGAATTAAATCAAATCTCTAAGAATAATGTTCTGATTGAAATACAGTTGTCTATAATAAGGTGTTTAAGGCTGATTGGGACTCTGCCAGTTGACCAAATCAAAGCCCTTTAATCTAGAGATTCTTCTCTATCTGGAGTTTCGAGCTGATCGTTATACAAGCTGAAGCTAGACTATTGATACGAGGTGATACATTTATTCATTCAAGGTCGCTTAGATGGTGTAGCTCGCATAGAGTCTTTACTTCATACTGTTGTAATTGATATATTTGTTACACTGGGCTCTATTAACTTCTTCAGTCCGTTGAGCCTCTTTGATTTATCCAAACCCGTTAGACTTTATATCTTTAGGCCAACTAGACTTAATAAAATTAGACACGTAATATAGTCGATGATTATTGTAGACTGAGAATGTGTGAAATTAAAGTCTTCCTCGTCATCGACATCATAACCTGCTGAAAAACAAATCCCCAGGTGACTCATTTTTTGACACGGTGAGGATCCACCTCGACCTAGCTTGTGATATGGTAAAAAAAACAAAAACAACTTGGCCAACCTAACTTATATTCTCAATGTTGATTAATTCACATTCAAGGTTTAAAGTATCTGGCTATAAGTATGCCAGACCTTGTCGCATACTGTCCTTGCTCCACGTAGGGTCAACTTATCAGCCCGGTTGCTCACTTCGATAAATTTTGTCATTGACAATTGCCATTTATAAAAGAGATTAAAAGTGAATTTGATATATTTGGAAAAACAAAAATATCTATTGAATTGAATGCAATGATGAATGTTTTTAATGCGTTACCATTAGTATTTGATTAAAAATATTATTTTAATATTTTATAATTAATTTATTACCATTGATAATTTTTCAAATTTTACCATTAATTTGATATTACAATTAATATTTTTAATTTGTTTTGGAAAAAATATTTATTTATTACTATTTATAAGAACAATTAAAATTTAAAAAAATATTTATTTTGGCATAATCATAGTGTATTGAATGCATATTTAATACCTATCCAAAATACCAAAACAAAAATAAAAAAAAAAGGTTAAAAATAGAAGAAAAATAATAATTTTTAAAAAATTCCGAGTAAATCCAATTGCTACCTAGATACCCGACCGGTATTTTTAGGATGGATACCTAATCTACAAAATATGGTATGAACTATGTATAAAAAAATTTGAAGAAGCCCGGGTATCATTTCTTAAACATATGAAAAGGTATGGCAAAAATTCGGGCCAGGTCCAGGTTTACCCAGTATGTTTAAGAAATGATAAATTACAGTCAATTTATCTGAAGTTTGTCTTTTTACAGGTGAAATTAACTTATTGAAAAACTAATAGTTTAACTCTTTTACTGTTACCGTTGATCGTTAAAAATGATTGTTGACTGTTTCAAAAATACTAAAAGATCAAAATACCCCTAATTAAAAAATTAAAAATTAAAAAAATAAAATAAAAAAGGATAAATTACAGCCAACCTATTTGGGATTTAGCTTTTTACAGGAAAAATCAACTTATTAAAAAAATAATAGCTTCTAACGTTAGCATTGACCGTTAAAGATGACCGTTGACCATTTTAAAATTATAAAAAGATCAAAATATCCCTAATTAAAAAATTAAAAATAAAAGAAAAAAAATCTATATCTCCACCATCCAAGTAGATGGTGGAGATTTATTGAAAATAAAAAAATTTAAAATTAAGTATAAATTAAAAAATAATTAAAAAACACTTAAAATTATAAAAAAAAAAAAAAAGAATCCATTTGAGATTTATGGAGGTCTTCCATGGATCTCCTGTGGAGGACCTTCTTGGGAGACCACTAAGGGGAGGCTAGCCTCCCTTCGTTGTGCGATAAAGGCCATCGCACCTGGGAGGCTGGTGCGACAAAGGGGAGGCTATTCCTCTTCCATTCGTCATGCGACGAAGGGCACCAGGTCGAACCAGGGAAGGCTCGATGATCTCTGTGGATCTCCATGCCATATATATTAAATCTCCATCGTCCATTTGAGATGAATTAGAGATATTAAGTGTTTTATTTATTTATTTTTTTAAATATATCTCTGCCATTCATCTCAAATGAGATGGACTGTAGAGATCTTAAAAAAAATTTAAAATTATTTTAAAAATAAATTAAAATGACTTAAGTACCCTTGGAATAGTTGATTTTGACCATTGTTAACTAACATTTTATAACGATTGACTAATAGTAGGAGAGTTCACTTTTAATTTTTTAATAAGTTTGATTCCGTCTGTAAAAAGATAAACCCCAGGTATGTTGAGTATAATTTGCCCTTTAAAAAATGACAAAACTCTAGAATGTTGATTCTCTAAGGAGTTTCTTTGATATTAACTCGAAGCCGCTTCCATACCAAAGTCATTTTCATGATATAAGGCCATCACATAAGATTTAAGAGCGAATGCAACCTGAGTTCAATTAGCAAAAAGTATAAGATTTGCATTTATTCATTTTTTCTATAAAACGAAAAGTGCTTAATTTTACTGAAGATTAATTGGTAATTAAAAACTGGAAATTGAATAACACATTTATTTACTAGAAATTAAATATGAGGGTAAGTTATTTGTTTCCTTAAGTAAGAAATATTTGAAAACAAATATTTTACTTATATACCCTTTCAATTACTAATTGTTATATGTTTAAAATATATTTTATAAAATAATAAAAACAACTTAAAACAAATGATTTTATAGATTCTAAAATAAAATTATGTAGTTATTGATATTACTTTAAAATTTTAATTTTGTGACTAATAATATCAACTGAAATATTATTTGATTGTATAAATATTTTAGAAAAATAATCTTTCATATTAAAAAGTTGTCATGTACATTTTAAGAGGGTTTTAATTGAGTTAATTCAAGCCAGTATATAAATATAAAAAACTACCCACATATGCTGGTAAATGTATATGGTGGGACTCGAACCCCTTACCACCGAAGTACAAGGGAGGTGCACTAACCACTTTACCACAAGTGAATATGCATATTTTATTGTACTTAAATACTATAAATAAGTGATTTGTATCTATTTATAGTTAGTTTTGTTATTAGAAAGTTTCTTTAATAAGTGACATCATTTTAAATATAAATATTATAACATTATTTCCAATATCTAAGTTAATGGTAATGAAAATCTTGTTAGATTTTTAAAAGTTATGTCTAATGACAAATAGTATTAACAATACAGTCGATAAGATTTTATTAATTATATAAAAGGTATTGGGATTGGATCTGAAAATGATACCATTATTTGTTTAACAACAAAATGTAGTATATTTATTAACTTCGTCTTATTAAGTTTAAAATTAAAAAATATATCAAACGGGTCAAAAAGAAATCCCAATTTATGTATTATTATTCAACTGCAACGTTTTGATCTCTACTGTTGAACCCAAAGATTCCAATTCAGACCAATTAGTATTATATAAATAAATTTACTTCAAAAGAATCCTTAGAGCATCTCCAATGCTATTATGTATTTAGATAAAATTGAGTGCCATATAGGATCCATATTGAAAAAGTTAAGAAAACATTCTCCAATGTAATTATCTAACTTTAATATTGATATGATGTGGCAAAAAAAAAGTTAGAGAATATCAAGTAGAGTTTCTAATTATAGATATCCTCTTTGATATGCTGACTAGGATTTCTAATTTTTTCCACCAATAAAATTTTAGCATTTTGTCAATACATTTAATTATTATATTGAATGGAGAGAAAATGTAACAAATGACTTGTGGTGATTGGTTTAAAATTACTATTTAAATATTCACATTAGAGGAGTGAATATGCATTTCTATAATTTTTTTGACGAGGTAGACCAATATTATTTAAAAATGCTGATGTGGCACTATTTAAATACTCAAAAATACATATTTACATTGTAGATGCTCTTATCAACAATTAATTAAGGGATGATTATCATTTTAATCTCTAATTTTTTTATATTTTAGAACTCCATAATATTTTTATATATCTTTTTATTTTGGACTTAAGTGATCTCTAAACTTTTAAAAATAGATTATTTTGATCCGTAGCTAAGTCAGATATAACATAAATAATGATATTTTTATCAATTTAAATTAATATATATATATATATATAAATAAAATAAGAAATTATACGGAGATCCAAATACCGCAATTATTTAGAGATGGATAACGGTGGATTTCCATCAACCAACGATGAGATGAAGATCGTTTTTAAAATATACTAGTAATTCAATTAAAAAAGAAAAAAGGTCCTACCGGGAGTCGAACCCAGGTCGCTGGATTCAAAGTCCAGAGTGCTAACCACTACACCATAGAACCAGATTTGATTGCAGTACTTCAACAGAAATACTATGGAAAGGAATATAGAAAGAATGAGAAAAATATGTAATGGAATTTGTCGTCCAATGATTCGTTCTATATAAAGTTGTTCAACTGATCACATTACAAGAATATGGAGATATCCTTATGGGCTATGCTAGAGGAACTTGTACAGATGGAGCATCAGTTATTGAAAAGAATGTATGTATCAAATAGCAATGACCATTGACAAAAACTCTATGGGAACTGAAATGACCCCCCTATTTCTGCATTTCCTGATGGGGGATTAATAGCAACCCAGAGTAGTGAAATTGATATTGAAATAAGTCCTGACCATACATATATAATAGTAGGTGTCTTCCCTCTTCTTCCCATTAGTCCTTTTACAAACGGATACAGATGAGCCAATACCCAGAAACTAAAGAAAACACCTCCCATCAGTTGGCTCCACTCCGGTGTGTTACTATATATTGTCCTGCAAAACGCTACTGCTATTGCAATCAAGTTAACCATTATGATTGTTAATGGAGGTACCATAAGTGAAGTCCATTTGAAGATGTACAAATCAGCAAACTCATCGTTACCATCATCACCACCTGATTTTGATGTCAGAGTAAACGATATCTCGATTCCTGCAATCACTTTTAGCAGTCCCTGCAGCACAGCAGCAAGGTGAGCACTTGTGCCTCCTATTAACCAAAACTGCTCATTCCTCCACCATTCTTCCAGTGAAATTCCAGACCACTTGATCTCAAGCACCGCAAGTGCACAAAGAGTCAAGGTGATTGCCAAGAGGTACACAAGGAAGGTTATATCAAGAGACTGAACTATAAACTGACCAGAAAATAGGCAAAGTGCAGGAAGGAAACAGTAAACAATGAGGAAAAACGAAGTGAATGGGTAGATTCCCACGTTAAGATAGGCGATTCTCTGCAGAAATTTTAATCTGGGGCCAGCTAGGAAGGCATTGTTGCGGGAGAAGAATATCTCAACAGACCCCGTAGCCCAGCGGAGAACCTGATGAAGCCTATCAGTGAGATTTATAGGAGCACTCCCACGGAAAGCTTCCCTTTTGGTCGCACAATACACAGACCTCCAACCCCGCTCATGCATCCTATAACCTGTGACAACATCCTCAGTCACTGACCCATAAATCCACCCAACATCATGTCCCCATTCAGTCTTGTCTTCATACCAGCAAGAGATGACATTAATTGCCTCTCCAACTGTTGATGGAACAAGAGGCTCACGAGGCAGAATGAGAGCACCAGGTGGGCGTCCATTCTTCACTGATGGATGATCAGCAAGGGGCTGGCATTGAAATGCTGCCACTCTAATAGAATCAATAAGCATGCTAGAGTTTCCAAACCTCTTAGGAATAAGAGAAATATTCATTTCCTCGTCATATTCCCCCATTGCAAGTGATCTGTTCTCTTCTGAAACAATTTCAACAGCAGAGGCAACTCTTACAACCTTCTTGCGACGGGGAAAGCAGCAGCTGCAGCAATTAGTCTGATCTTTTGCCAGAGGGGGTTCAAAACCATAAAGGGCAGTCCGGCGAAAAAGGCATCCAGTTCCAACATAAAACGGACCTTGAATCCCATCAAGAGCTCGCATATTGACATCGAAGAAAACAGTGTTATGATTGGCATAACGATCAGATGGATCAATTCCCTCAAACCTCTGAGGGAACTGGACATAACAAATGCGATCCCCATTACGGTCCATCATGAAGCACATACCATCCCTCAATACTTGGGAATTGAAGATATAGTGGTCACAGTCAAGATTAAGAATGAAGGGGCCATTGGACATGATAGCTGAGGATCTAACCAGGGCATTCATAGCCCCAGCCTTCTTATTGTGATCATAACCTGGCCGTTTTTCACGAGAAACATAAACCAGCATGGGAAGACGAATGTCTACTTCGCTACAATCCGTGGAATTTGAATCAGTTGCAGTACCTTTTAGTGGTTCATCGCTGGGAGGATCCAACATCACCTGCATTTGATAGAATTCAGCTTTAGTCAACATAATATTAATTATCACGAAAGTTGAAATGCAACTTGAACCTAAGAAAATATTAAGCAAAGATAGATTGATTATCCCTAAGTAAAAAAAAATTGTTTAAACTTTAGGAAAATTAGAATTCCCTAAAACAAAACTACATATTAATAAAGCATTACAGATTGTATTGAAATCTTGATTTGGTCGGCAGGCTAACATATGAAACACAGTTGACAAAGATTCACCTGTATAATACTGGCATGATCACCCCTAGAGTGTTCGCATGCAGGAATTGTCCATGTGCCTGGCCAATGTGTTCCATCAGCCATCCATGTTGCTTTTGGAATCTTCAAAATGTCCATGGGTTCAAATTCATCATTATTATTTTCTCTCCAACGCTTCAAAGCCCTTACCTCATCCCTAGTATTATAGGCATCAGAACGTCGCCTGATCGAATCAGAGAGGGCGTTAACTCGAACCTTAAACTCATCATACTCGCGTTTGACACGCCTGCGATCTCTGACAAAATCATGACGCACTTTGTTCTTATATGGATCTCTCTTCAGATTGAAATAGGAATCTGGGTTTCTCGGTTCAATATCATGTTTCCGACAAAAAGGAACCCAAATACTGGCAAAGCTAGCAGCCTCTGCCATGGCCTCAAAGGTAAGAAGGGCACCTCCATCATCAGAGACATAACATGCGAGCTTCTCAACTGGATAATCAGCT
This sequence comes from Xanthoceras sorbifolium, assembly GCA_003430845.1. Classification (NCBI taxonomy): domain Eukaryota; kingdom Viridiplantae; phylum Streptophyta; class Magnoliopsida; order Sapindales; family Sapindaceae; genus Xanthoceras; species Xanthoceras sorbifolium. Next base: position 31,907,482 of record CM010608.1, read on the forward strand.
GCTAGAATTGAAAGAATGGTGTTAGCAGTGACAAGAGGCGGTTCTTTTTCTGGATCTGCGGTAGATACAAAAATATCTATGCCTGGGAGATCGGATTTTCCTTCTGGATTGTCAGGACTAGGTGTTTCAAATTTTTCTCGTAAAACATCAAGGTCAACAACGCGACCAACGGGACAGAGCTTAGGGAGCTGATCAAGTAGCCAAGAGAAACCAAACCACAATTCACAGATGACAGACATACCCCACAGCCAGATTGCATCTTCATTAGGATTAGTGATCCTCCATTCCATAAACAGCGCAAGAGCCACAATCCGAACAAGGATTAGGAACCTAAAAAAAAGAAAAAACAAACAATTCAACCTCAACATAATTAACAGTAGTTTCAAACATGTATGTATTAGAATAAAGGCGAGAAAAGATTAACCCATTTTATACCTATATGGACTGAGAATTGCAGTAGATATTTTCAATTTGCGTGTAAGTGGCTTCCATTGCTTCTCAACAAAAGTTTTAGGTTCACCACCTGTTCCATCATTATCCCCATCCACAGCATCCTTGGGCCACAAAGCGTTTCCATACCCATAACTCTTGTCTGCTTCATGAAGAAACCGAGTATAATCAAATTCATTACTCTGGTTCCTTACTAACCTTGACTCTGTTGATTTCATCAATGACAACCTCCTTTCTAAATGAAAAGACTGCTTGTCATCATCCACTGCCTTCTTAGACAAATCCTCCTGCTCAACATAAGCCTCTTTACATCCAGGACAAACGGCGTTACCACTTTGTAAAGCGTCTCTATAACAATCCCGACAAATCTTGAAATCACATTCACAAGGGACTATTGTAACACCCTGCGAATTAGTCATGATATTAGCATTGCATCCAGGCATAGCACACGATGTCAATGACCCTTTTGAGCCTGCCATCTGGGGATGGCTTGTTTCACTATCAATCACCTTATCCTTAGCAAGAGCACGCGTAGCACAATTATGACCTCCTGTAAATAAAGAACTCGACACAAATTCATCTTCGTTTCTTTGTGAATTACCATTCAATGGATTCTTAGAGATTTCCCTGGAGTCGCCTGGTAGGTTGTCGGGTGTGGCTGGTATCTGAACCATATAGGAAGCATATTCTCCACTTCCGATTTCACTATCAAGGTCCTCCATAGATGCACTATAATGGTGAATCGTAGGTGCTTTTCTCAAAGCATTTGAATCGGTGGCCATTTCGTTTTGTTTCTTCTTAGTATAAACAAATGGCCAGAAACTGAAATCCATAGAAGAAAACCTTTTTCAGCCAAACCAAACCAAATCTCTAGGATCACTAATTAAATTTAAAGAAATAAAAACAAAAACAAAGTGTCTCCTCTATTATCAAAAAATTATTCAAAGATGAAAGGAAACAAAAGTTTGAAATAATACAGTAGAAGACGATCCCCTTAAGTCTCTTATATTTAAAATTAATATTAATAATAACAACCAAACATGTAATTTGACTCCATGTTGCTAAAAAGAAGAAACAAAAGAAGAGAACAAGAAGAAAAACCCACTGTAGAAAAAAAAATGAATACAGAGCCTCTCTGTCTCTTTCTGTATTTGAACTCAAAATGCCGTCTACCACAAAAGAGACTACTTCAAAGCTAAAATATGAGAGAGAGTAAATAAATTCAAAAGCTTACCTAATTGAACTAGCCAACCAATAAAATTCTTGAAAAATACCAAATCAGAGACCAAGTCCAGTCCCAGCTCAAGCCATAACCACCACCAACTTGAAGAAATATTTTATAATAACATATCAAACATGAAAATGAAAGGCGTCTCTTTTGTATTGTCTGAGAGAGAAGATGGAAAGTTAGGAAGATTTGCAGAGAAACTCGGGCAAGAAAGTGTGGAAAATGGATTTTCTTCCTTTGTTGTGGAGAAGGGGAGGAGGTCAAAGACTTGTTTTGAAAGAAATTCTCTGTATTTATAGAGGCTATTTTCGGGAATTGCATCAGACAATTCAATTTCCTTTATACGCGGTGTTTGGGCCAGGATTCAGTGCGCTCACACTTTCTCTAGTTACTACAACTGCTTCGTAGTCATACTGAGAGTCATACAAAAATAATACATTTAATAAAATAGTAACATGTTTCATTCTACCTTTATAATTAAAAATTTCTTTTTATTCTATTAAGATTAAACTATACGATTACGATTCGGACATTAATCTAAATATAGAGAGAAGTTTATACACACAATTACAAAAAAATATATATATATTGAACTTCAATATGTTTTACATTTACAAAGAAAATCGATTTTTTTAATAAACTCTTTTTCAGTACTTTCTAAATTAAATTTTAAATTATTAATTACATTATACTCTTTTTAAATAAGAATCTTACTTTTTTTTTTTTTTGAAAGGAAACATATCATAAAAGAGCCACTGCAAACAGAAATAGGGACATCACCCAACACTAACTCAGAGAGCCAGGAAAGGAATGAAGACTCCCAAATCAAAGAACCCACTGACAAGGATTTTTTAGCAAGAACATGAACCACCTTGTTACAACATCTAGGAACAAAAGAGATAGGACCTAAACCAAAACACAAGCAAAATATTTTAATATCCTGGACTATGTTATCAGCCTCAGCCCTAGAAGAGACAGAATTGTTACATAATGAAACAACATTTGATGCATCTGACTCAACAACAAGAGGAAGCAGATCATGAACAATGGCCAGCTTCAGGCCTTCCTCCAAGGCTTTGGCTTCAGCAATCTCAACACCAAAAGAACCAGGAAAAACCGAGGTGGCTGCAGAATAAGGGTTACCAGCTGCATTTCTAACAATAATACTACAACCAAATCTATTACCAGCAGAATCAACAGAAGCATCAACATTCAATTTAAAACCAGCCCATACAGAAGGGATCCACCCAGACTTCTGAGGTAATTTCTAACCACAAAGGCCTCTACTAGCACCAGCAGCAACAAACTCCTTCACCAGCAAACCAGCTCTCTCCCAAAGTTTAACACCAGCTGAATTACAACCACTATGAACATACTGATTTTTGGCACTCCAAACCAACCAGGACATGACCAGAAACTGAAGGGAAAAGTCTTCAACACCTGCAGTTAAAACCCAGGATATTCTATCTTAAAAATCCAAAACCTTCAGATCCTTCAACTGCCAAAATAAAGGGCAATCCCGCCACCACTCCTTCACTTTTTTGCAGCCCCAAACCATGTGATCAATGGACTTAGAAGCTTTAGAGCACAGGGGACAGGATGGTGAGGCCACAACACCCCTCCTGAACAAAAACTCCATGGTGGGCAGAATTCCTCTACAAGCCTTCCAACAAAAAATCTTGATTTTATTAGGGAGCTTGGAGTTCCAAATATTTTTCAAAATAGGGCCATGCCCTTTAGAACAGGAAGCTGCCTCCCTATTTCTCAAATTAAGAGCAATTTTATAGGCACTCCTAACTGAAAACAGCCCCATCTTATCATAATACCACAAAAGGAAGTCCTCTTTAGGAAAAGAACTCAAAGAGATCCCCAAAATGAGCTCAGCCTCATCTCTAGAAAAGTATTGCCTCACCAACTCTTCAGCCCACAACCCAAGCTCAGAAATCAGACTAGATACACTCACCTCAACAGGCAGCACTCTAGGAGATAAAACTCTAAAGGCTGAATTTCTAGACAGCCAGTAATCCTCATACACATCAACCCTACACCCATCACCAATCCGCCATCTAACACCTTTCTCAAGAATAAGAATCTTATTAAAGATATTAAACTCCAATTATCATATATCTTTTTCGAAAACTAACTATATCAAAAATTTTAAAAATTAAATAATTAAACAATTCACATAAGCAAAAGAGTTTTTTAAATAATCATTTTTTCTCTACTAACTCTATTAGCAAAATCTCTACTTCTAAAAAATCTACTATTAAAAATTAACTTTACTTAGAAAAGATCTTTCAAATATAACCTTAATTTACATAAAATGTTAAACATCATACATTTCCAATTAGATTTTAAGTGAATTTTTTGTTTAAAAATTAGGCTTCAAGAACCATTAATTGTCCATTTAACTCCCCTTTTAATACTAATAGTAATTCTTTTAAAGAGCAATTCAGTATTTTAGTTTAATTACGTTAATACATCATCTTTTAATTCTATATTAATTTTCAATAAAAATAAATAAATACTTTAATGAGTTAAAAATCTTAAAAATGATCATAATTACTAACATTAAACTCACTAGATAAATGAATTTGGTCTTTAGAAAAAAAGAGAAAAAGGTACAAAAATAAGGTTATGTTGTAAAAATTCATGACGAAATTCATTTAATTTATGTGTTTTTGGGTTAATTTAGTTAGGTGATTAGGATCTAAGATGTTAAGTTACACATGGAAAATTTTATAAATATTATAGGTTTGAAATATTGTGTTTTACAATTGAAAATTTATTAAAATATAAATAAATATCGTCTGAAATTTAATATGTATAAGATATATCTATTTACCCTATAAAAAAATTTATATTTATTTTATGATTAAGTAGAGCAAGTGGTGTAACATATCAATGAGAAATAACATATATAATTTAATTAAAAAAAAATTAACCTTTAGTGCAATTTCTCCATATTTATGGAGAAAATGATTGAAGCGTGGAAAATTATTGTAAGGTAATCCGAATGTAGAGAATCATGGCCGAAGCAAGGCATTGCCTTATTGGAATATTTTACGCGGGAAAGTATGATGATATCCATTTTCTTTCTTTTTAAGTGTATAATTATAAAATTAATAATGGCTAGAAATGTACGATTTAGATATTTATTCTTATAAGGAGAAATGGATATTTACTCTCATTATAAGAAAAAATTTACTCGCATATACTAATAAATACATATAATGGTACTTAAATTTTCATCATTAAGTTGGAAGGAAGGTACATTAACTACTATAACTATAAATTGATGTGATTAGACTATACTAACTACTAACCGCACGGCTAAACCTACATGACATAAGATAAGTAATTACGGTGTATACAACCAGACGTACTTTTTAGATTTCCTTATCACTCCACAAGAATCTTTTAAGTCTTTTGCTGCCCCATTTCAACTTCCAACTTCAATTTAATCATTAATCTCAAAGCTATCCATTACAATCATGATGATGGGAGCGAAATTTGAAACTCAAATGCTAAATAACAATGTAAGACTTTATTAACTGAATTAACTAGTACTAAAATTATATATAAAATATTTATTTTAATTAAAATCTTTAAAATTAATTTTAAATAAATAAAAATAGAGAATATTTTAAATTTCTCTGTGATAATGTATCTATTTATTTTCTAACATATTTAAATTTTATGTTAAAATTTAAAATGTGATTTAGAATCACATACATTCAAAGTAACCCTTATTGGAGGATGATGTAATTTGAGGGCATGAGAGGGGTAATTTGGTCCAAGTGTTTTGAAACAAACCTCCTTGAATCGAAGCACAAAAACGGCGGGATCTGGAATGTCGTGTGTTGAACGTGGCCGGGGGACCCATCCCCAACCCCGCTATAATAACATGATGTTAGGAATTTAATTGGTTTTGTTTGTTGCCGTGATTGCTGGCCAAAAATGTGAAAAGTATGTGTTACCTTACTTGTGAAATCTATATATAATTATTATATAAAAACTTTATTTTATTTTAATTTTAATTAATTTATAAATTAAATAAATTTGGATTGTTCATTTATTTATAGTAAAGTGGTTAGATATCCGAGCAGTACATTTAGTGATTAATGTCGGTAAGTCCCGACAGTTATTAATATTATATTTATATCATTTTCAAATAAAAAAAAATTTGATTTTAAATGTAAAATCTCATAACATATACATTTCATTTAAATCATCTTCCTGAGTTTTAAGAAAGTGATTGTTGAGTCTGATTCTATAGACATTGTTAACCTTGTTATTAAGGGTCTTTGCCTCAACTATCCTTTTTTTCAATCTTAACCAGAGTGTTTGAGCTTGTTGCAAGCTGATTGGAGCTGCTCTTTTAGTCATGTAGCTTGCTGATGGCCTCGCTGATACTGGGGCATCATACAGATTTTGATATTATATTATTTGAAGATCCCCCCTTCTCTTCTCTGATTGTCAAGATTTTTGAAGATTTAGATACCTGTTTTTCTTTTTGGTTATTTGGACTTTGCCTCCTTTGTACCAATAAATAAATAAATAAATATATATATATATATATTTATATCTTTCTGAATTTGACGCAATAAATTTATCTGTTAATATAATATGTGATGTGTAATCGTAATAATGGAAATTAATTAGAATTAAAGTCATCCTTATGCAAAGCTAAAGATAATTATATAATTTGAAGGAAGTTAGCAAAATCACCATCAAAAAATTCATATCCTTATAAAAACAACATAAGTCTCTAAATGCTTGTGTGTTGCCAGCTACTTTCCCCATTTGATTGAAATACAAATAAAAATTAATTAAATAAGTAATCAAAACCCAACATATTATTATTTTTCATTAAGTACATCGCTACATTTATTGTAACGAGAGAAAATTAATATTAGCTCTTTGGAATTTAAGATAATGCTACGTACACTTGCTACGTAAACACCAACTTTTCACCTAGGTTTTTCTGTTCAATATTTTCATTATTTAAATACGTTTGTCTTTTTCTGTATTCACTGTTCACCGAGAATTCCAATAACTCCTCTCATTTTTATTAAAATCAAAATACAACTTGGCTTTTTTTTTTTTTTTTTTTTAAATCTCACATTTTTCGGGTTAGAGGGCTATTAGAACTAACCGAAATTAAATTATATAAGCATAGTTCGGATAATTACTTCCAACAACAAGAGACGAGACCTACCGAGATCAACGGTCCAGACAACTACTTCTAGTAACAGGAGGAGTTCTACTTCCAATACGGGAAAGAGGTCTACTTACAAATTGTATTTTTATGGGTAATGGTGAAAATATAAATTTATATGACTACATAAAGTGTTGAATCTTGGTGGTTTAAAAGAATTTAAGGTCTCCAACCGCCAGGTAAGGGACCTTGTATACAATTGGACTATAGTTTTGAAATTAACAATTTTATAAAAAAAATGTACAGTGATACAAAAAAGCTTTTGGCTAACGACGACATTTTATAAAACAAATAACACTTAGAATATCTAAAGTTGTTCATCTACAAGAAGAATTAACCTTTGTGTTTATTAACAAAAACCTCATATGCCGTTAATTAAACTCCATCCAATTTAACGGTTGACCATGTTTGACCTTTAAAAAAATAAAAATGCCCCCAAATTCATTGAATAAAAAAACTAAAAAAAAGAGTTAAGATCTATACCGTCCATCTTATAGATCTTAATTTTAGGTTTTTTCTTTTTCTTTTTTTATTTAATTAATTAATTTAATTTTATATATTAATTTGTGGGCATTTTGCTCTTTTTACTGACCATTAAATTGGATGAAGTTTGACTAACAGTAGGAGAGATTTTTATCAATAAATTCAAAGGTTGATTCTACTTATAGATAAACAAACTCAGGGCATCTAGGTGTTATTTGCTACGTTTTATAACTACCAATAAAGGGTATTTCTCTAATTCCAAAAATCCTTTATAATATTTTCATTTTGATTGATTAATCTTCATAAATGTTTTGGAATTCTCAGTTTCAAGGAAGTAAATGGATAACATCCACTTATAGTGATTAGTGCACCTCTCTCCCACTTTAATGGTGAGAGTTCAATTCCCACCATACACATTTATCAGTATGTGTGGGTAGTTTTCTCCCCTTATTGTCGGAGCAGATGTCTCCCGTTATGGGAGTAGATATCCAGGCTATGTATTTAGTAATTGATCTCGGCAGGTCTCAGCAATTATTAATATTATAATTATAGCCTCTTAAAAAAAGAAAAGAAAAAAGGAAGTAAATGGATAATAGCAAAATGATGTAATATTCTTAGCATATTCGGCTTCTAATCTGATTATGTTAGGTTAAATTAACCAATGATTTTTATTGATTCAATTATTTTCCAAAGACTTTTAGAATTAGTTTATTTTTTATATTTTTATTTTCACCTTTAATTATATGAGACACGACATGTTCAAGGATATGCAACGCATATAAACAAAGGTTTTGTGAACAAGATCATATGTTAAAAATCTAAAAAGATGACATAGTCGTAACGATAATAACATACTTGGATTGTGTATTTATTATTTTGTTTGAGTGTGGTTAGTTGCATATATCTACTAATTATAAAAATACTAAGTATACGTTTGGAGAGTTATTTACGGGCTAAAAGAGCTTGTTTAATCTCAAAAGCTCTTTACATTTTTTTATTTTTTATTGTTGTTTGGTTATCACCTCAGTAGAGCTATTAGAGCGATAAAAAAAAAGCTGTTTTACATCTACTCGGAGAAGCTCAAATTTTAAATTTTTCCAAGTAGATATTTTTAAACTTTTAAAAATATTAAAATATTTAATATAACCATATTAAAGTTTGTTAATTTTATTCTTAAAAAAAAAATTTGTTAATTTTATAATGCTCTTTTAACTTAATATCGTGTCTTTTTTGGTAATTTTATCATTTTAAAGAGATTTTTTAATTGATAATTAAATAGTTAACGACTTTTTTTTTAAAACTCTACTTGTAAAAGATCTACTTCTAAAAATTCTACATGGAGAAGTTATTCCAAACTAACTCTAAAGTAAAAATGGTATGATATTGATGTTTATACTGTTGAAAATAGACAAATAAATAACTAAGGATAAAACTGAAATTTAGCAAGTTGGAGATGGGGACTTATAATGAAATGAATAAGGTCAAACCACTTTGAACTATTCTATTTCTATTTCTCATTCCTCACATTAATGATTGCTATTGATTTCTCGATTTCTCCTTGATTACATGCACACACACAAACTGTTAAATATCTCTATAATCAGACGATTATTATTATGATTTTTATTATTTTTATCTTTTAGTAAAACAAAAATCCTTATTTTAAAACTTGTTTCTATTTTAATATTTATTAACCAAATTACATATAAATTAAAGTGGGTGGAAGAGACAAAGTGAGAATTTTGAATAGAGAATTGATCAATTCATACCCTTTAAATTAACAATTCTTAGCTGCAGGAAATTGAATTACATGGTATGAATATCATGACCTTTTTAGCCAATTAATTAATTAATATGTATATATATCTTTGTATATAGAATGGATTATAGTAAATGAGTATCTATTAATTACTTGCATTGCATTGCATGCATATGACTTTGTTTAATTATTGATTTTAATAAAAGTACTCAGCCATCCCTCTTTGATTTTTAATCCTTTACAGCTACTTGGAAGCTAGACACTTTTGAATACTGAATTTCTTAAATTTCATGGTATATGTATCCGTCAATGAAGTGGGATATCCATACCAAAGAATGACGATTTGAGAATTATTTGACTTATACCCCGACAATAAAGCCATCCGTCACACCCCAAACCCAAAATTCTAGACATAATCTTATTTATTGTCAAACATCTTGTAATAAATGATCTTATTTATTGTCAAAATACTTGCAATAACTCCAAAAGTAGGTCTAAAAATTAAATAAATCTTCCAAAAAAATTTCAAATAACATAATAGCGGCCTGAAAAAAAAAAATAAACTTCTAAATTCTAGGGAAACCAAGAACTGATCACTGCCAAAATACCAATGCATGCTCTGTGCGAATCAAAACCCCAAATATCTGAAATTACAATGGCTAAGTGAATCGGATGCTCAATAACCATACTAAACATTATTTTTGTTTTATCAAATCAAAATAACAGACATAACACAAATAATAAGACTTATCATATATTGAAATCATATATCAAAATATAACAATCACACATTGAACCTATATCAAAATAATATTAGGTTCCTTTTACTCATCACTGAATAGTAAGACTTAAGTAACACATAACACATATCACATATTGGGGACAAAGTTATCCATCGGCAACTAATATATACATGCAATGGCGGAGCTGGAAAGTTTTTCCAATAGAGGCTTAGTTCAAATAGATTATATTATAAAATATAGCAGATGCTTTGGGGGTTCGGGTGGTGGAGTGACATGAGAAGTACTTAAGTCTTCCTACCTTTGTTGTTAAGAAGAAACGAGATTTATTTTCTCACATTAAAGATCGTGTTTGGTCTAGGCTTCATGGTTGGCAAGGGAAACTATTCTCTAATGTAGGTAAGGAGGTTCTTATAAAAGCGGTTATTCAATCGATCCCAGCTTATTCTATGAGTCATTTCAGGTTTTATAGGGCCCTTATTAAAGATTTACATCGGTTATGTACTTCCTTCTGGTGGGGTTCGTCGGGAAATGTTAGGAAATTACATTGGGGTTCTTGGGAGAAGCTTTGCAAGAGTAAAGGCAATGGGGCCTTGGTTTTCGGGATTTTGGTGCTTTTAATCAGGCGCTTCTTAGTAAGCAATGTTGTCGCATTCTTTAGAATCCTACTTCGCTGGCAGCTAGAGTGCTTAAGAGTTGTTACTATCCTACATCTTCTCTCTTGTAGGCTGGTGCTTCGTCTTCGGGTTCTTTTATTTGGAAAAGCCTTTTATGGGGTCGAGAGCTTTTATTGAAGGGTTCTCAGTGGCGGATTGGTTGTAACATCCCTAATTTTGAATAATTAATTTTGAGCATATAAAAATTTATGATTAGAGGGGTGTAAAACGTAATTAAATGTATGTATATTTTGATGGTTTCCAGATAGACCAGATGGAGCGGTTTAGAAAGATTGCATGAAGTGAAGAAAAAAGTGGACAGTGAGTACCGCGACCACTCACCGCGACCAGAGATCGCGATGAGCTGCTCGCGGTGAAAAATAAAATTTTTGACAGTGAGCACCGCAACTAGTCACCGCGACCACAGATCGCGCTGACTAGCTCGCTGTGAAAATGTCAAATTCGGGCAGTGAGCAACGCGACCACCAGCGCGACCATGTCACCGCGATGGGTGCTCGCGATGAAAGCGGTGAAACTTCTCCAGTGAGTACCGCGACCAGGTGGCGCGACCACAGGTCGCGATGACTGAATTTGTATAAAAAAAGAAAGCTTCTCGAGGAAGCCAAGCAGAAAAGAAGAATCAGAAAACGGGAAAGGGCATAAAAGAAAGAAAGAAAAGAAAGAAATGAGAGAAAGGAAAAGAGAGAGAGAGAAGAAGAAGAAGAAGAAGAAGAAGAAGAAGAAGAAGAAGAAGAAGAAGAAGAAGAAGAAGAAGAAGAAGAAGAAGAGAAGAGAAAGAAGAAAAGAAGAGAAGAAGAAAAGGAAAGAAAAAGAAAAGAGAAAAAGAAAAGGGAAAGGAAAGAGAAAAAGGGAAAACCCAGAAGGAAAAAGGTGTAGGAACGGTATCCAGATTGGTGTACACTTGTTTTTAACGTTTTTATGTGTTTTGATTTACATTTGAGTTTTTGGATAATATAGTACAGATATGTTTATAATGTTTTTCTATTGAATAATTTCGATTTACTCGTATCTATCGTATTTCGATTGTTGAATATGTTGGGAATAAATTGTTTCAGAATTTCGAATGAACAAATAACTGAATTTCCATAAAATTATATATATATTGTTCTTAATATCGATTGAAGTTTTCTAATAATTGAGTTTGAATTCGATTTGTATTGTATTGAAACGGCCCTAGGATACGTAGACATAAAAATGGATATTGGAGGTTGGTATACCAGCTGGGTTCATTTAGCAGTACTGCACCGACATTGATATTGATATTGATGATTTATTATGTACCTCCTCATGAATTTGTCCAGGGGTAGGGAGACACGTACCTCCTCACGGATTCGTCCTGAGGTAGGGAGACACGTACCTTCCTAAGGATTCGTCCTGGGATAGGGAGCTATGTACCTCTCTAGGGTCCGAACCCTCGGTCCTAGGGTAGGGAGATACTTACCACTCTTAGGATTCGTCCTAGGGTGGGAGTTATATTCGAAAAATAGCCATTGTGGTCGAACGACCCATATTCCAGTCCTGGTTTATGTTGAGTATTCCCGAGGGCCAGAATTGAAGTGACTTGAATGATATGTTTATAAGTGAATTTAGAAAATTGATTTTATTCGTTTATTTTAGTATCGAAGTTAAAATGATTGTAAAGAAATTGAGAATTTCATTTGGTATGAATTATTAACTTGATTTAGTTGTTTTTCTTAAACGGATTTCATATGATTTAAATTAGTGACTGAGTTGAATATTGTACTGTTTTATTTACGTTCGTATTGTGCTATTTATATTATGAAAATTATGTTATGATTTTGATCAATGAGTTTAGTGTACATCCACTAAGCTGTATGCTTAGCGCGTCGGTTTTTATCGCGCGTAGGTCACAGGGATACCGAGGCAGAGAAAGAGTAGAGAGAAGGTACCTGCAGATTGAAGAGTTCAGAGTCACCACATTTATTGGGTAGTTATATAGTTTTGTATGTTCTATTCAGTAAGCATGCATATACAGAAGTCTGTAAATTTGATGAATATATATATGTTTTGTAAATAATTTTATAATTTCTGTTTTTCATTTTTAAAGGTTTGTAAATATTGAATTATGAATTATTTTATTTTAAAACTATTGGAAAGTCGCACTAAACGGCAGAGTGCACATTTGAATGAAGTGATATGTGAAGTGTTGTTGTGAAATTATTTGATTGATTTTTATTTGAAACAGGTTTTGGGAAATCAGAAAAACAGAGGGAACTCTGCTGAAATTTTTGAAAATAAAGTTTGATGGGCTCACTAGAAACATATTTTTAAATTACAAATTTCTATAATTTTATATGGTTTTCCGTTTATAAACAGAATTAAGAAAGTATTTGAAAACCCGGTAGCGCTCCCTGGGTCGATCCAGCCGGGTCGGGTCAGGGGGTGTTACATTGGTAGTGGTTCGAGTGTCTTGGTGTATCAAGATCAGTGGTTGCCGTGGCCTTCTACTTTCAAGGTTTTGTCTCCGCCATTGCTTGGGGCCTTTCTCATTGTGGATAGGTTTAAATTGGCCTCCAGTGGCTAAGATGTCCCTCTCATTAGGAAAAATTTTTTGCCTGGGGATATTGAAGTTATTTTGAGTGTTCCTTCTTTAATGTCTTATGTCGCTGATTCCTTGCTCCGGCACTATAATAAGACGGGAGTTTTTACAGTTAAGTCTGGCTTTTTTGTTGTTATTTCTTCGTGCTCTTCTTCTAGCAGTTCTGGTCCAGGGTGGTCGAATACGTGGTGGAAGTTTGCTTGGCAGTTGCCTATTTGGGCGAAGGTAAAGGTTTTCCTCTGGCGGGCTTCGCATAACTGGATTCCCTCACTTGCTAATCTTGTTGCGAGGGGTGTTGTAGTGGATGTGAGTTGTCCTTTGTGCAGGTTGGATTTAGAGTCGACAGTCCATGCACTTTGGGGTTGTTCTTTGCTGAAGCCAATTCGGAGGGGTTGCAGTAGCTGGACGAAGCTGCCAGCAGGGTCGGGTTTGAATTTTCTGGATTTTTTTTTCACAACGAAGGCTCGCCTCAAGCAAGAGGAATTCGAGCTTCTTTGTGTGTTGATGTGGTGTATTTGGTTTAGGCATAACAAAGTTGTCCATGGTTAGTTACTTCTTCCCGCTGGTGACATTTTGGAGTGGCCGTCTTCTTTTATGGCTGAGTTTCAGCAGCTAATACTCGTCCTCCAGTAACTACTGCCATGCCCATGCCTTGTCCTGTTTGGGCTCCTCCCTTTGCTAGTATGTTCAAGCTAAAAGTTGATGTGAGTGTAGCTGTTAATACATGTTTGGTTGGTGTGGGTATTGTTATTAGTGATGGTTTTGGTCGGGTTAGAGCTGCTGGTTCTATAAAGTTTACAGCCTTTTTTACTCCTCTTGTGACTAAAGCTATAGCCATTCTCTATAGTGTTTGGCTGGCTTTTGATTCGGGTTTTTTGCCTATCCTAATGGAATCTAATGCATTGTGCGTGATTAACGTCCTCAAGGAAGGCTCTGTTCCGTGTTCGGATTTGGGTCTTGTTATTTATGATATTTTTCATGTTTGTTGTTGCTTGAATATTTTGAGTGTTTCTTGCATTCCTAGAGTTGTTAATAAGGTTGATGATGCCCTTGCTAAGGTCGTCTTATCTTCTGTTTCTTATTCATTTTGGACTGAGTCTTGTCCTCCTTTGCTAGAGTTGTTGGTCCAGGAAGACTTTCCTAGCTAGTTTTTGCTATTTGCAATATATTTCATCTTTCAAAATAATAATAATAATAATAATAATAATGTAATAAAAAAACTAAAAGTTTTATATTATTCATAATTATTGATAAATTTACAATTACCCACGATGCGGTTCATATTTTGAAACTGTTGTACAATAGCTTCGTTATCAATACTTTTAAACACATTTTTTTTTTCAATGTACTCAACTTAACTATCATTCAACCATTAATCTCTTATCCGATTATGTAGACGAGTCTTTAAAATATTCATTGCTGAAAATATTCTTTCTACTGTAGCAGTGGCAACTGGTAGAATTAGTGCTAGTGTCAACAATAAATAAACTAATGAATACACTTTATTCTTTTTAGTCTCAACCATTTTTACAACAAGATTGCCAATTCTTTTTAACTCTGTAAACTCACTGCTAGAGCGTATATCTATAATATATGTCTAAAGTTGAACTTCAAATGCTAAAATTTCAACTGAAGAAAATTCTTTCGAATAAAATTTAGCAACCTTTACAAGCTTTTGTTTATCAAAAGAAGAAAATGAGCCATTTGGACTTAAACATGCCAAACAAAGTAGCAATTTACTGCTAGCCTCATTGAAACGATTGTTTAATTCTTGAAGTTGCATATCCAAAACAGTATTAAATAGCTCAACTTGATAGTGATGCTTGTTTGTGTCCTTAGGAGCTTTACGTTGTGAACGACCCCATGGAAGAAACACATCATCCATGTTTGAAACATCGATATGATTGTTCCACAAAAATCAGAGACTTGATCAAATAAAGAATCCCATCTACTATCCCTTACCACCTGCAAGTTTTGCTTACACACCTTAACTAATTTCATTGTATTCATAATATCCTGATCTTTTTTTTTGTAGTCCTTGCGATAATTCATTTGTTAACCCAAGTATTTCTTTTATCAAATACAAGCTAAATAGAAAATCGAATGAGGATATAAACTCTAGTAAATATTTTGATTGAAATCTTTGCTTACTAGAGTTTGACACATTTTTTGCAACTATATCAAGCAAATCAAATAAGGATGGAAACAAAGAGATTATGCTCAGTAACGTACCATAATGCGAACCCCAACGTGTATCACCAAAATGCTTTACATTACTCTCTCGATTTTGGCCTTGTCCACTTAAAAGTTCACCATTATTCAATGCTTCAGCAACCAAAGAAAATTGTTTTTCTCGAAAAATGTCACGACGTTTTGGTCACCCTCTAACAATATTGACAACATTAGAAACCATATTGAAAAAAGAATTTATCTCATTGTGCTTTTTTGACATTGCCACAATCGCCAGTTGAAGTTGATGTGCAAAACAATGAACAAAGTATGCATATTTATTCTCCTTCAAAATGAGTGTTTTAAGACCATTTAATTCTCCTTGCATGTTACTAGCCCCATCATAACCTTGCCCACGTAATCTAGAAATACTAAATCCATCCCAGAAAATGGGTCATCAATAGCTTTCTTCAATGAAAGAGAGGTGGCGGTAGTAACATGTTTAATAGCTATAAAACGCTCAATTACATGTCCGCTCTTATTCACAAAACGAAACACAACAGCCATTTGCTCTTTTAAAGATAGGTCACAAGATTCATCAATCAACACAGAAAAAAATGCATCACCCGTCTCATTAATAATGACATTAGTAGTTTCAACTGAACATGCACATATAATATCTTTCTGAATATCAGGTGAAGTCAATTTCATATTTTCAGGAGCATTCACCAAAGTAACCACTTTAATATCTTCATAGTGATCACCAAAAAATTCTAGAAGCCGAAGAAATTTACCTGGTGTTATGTGTCAAATTACACCAGGCCCAAACAGGCCCCAAAAAAAGCCCAACAGACAAAAGAAGCCAATGAATCGCTGCTTAGTGATCGGTAATTTATTTTCATATAATTACGACCCTTAAACCGTATCTTTTAATTGTATTCTTGAGTATTTTTGGTGCTTTTGATGTGTTTGTAGGTTTTAGGTGTTTCTCTCGGAACCGCGCGAAGATTGGAATTCTCGGTCCAAAACTATGATTTTCTGACAGGAAGCATCGCGACCTGGCCATCGCGACCTATGGTCGCGCTGTGCTGATCGCGGTGGAAAATGTGGATCCTGGCAGTGAACAGCGCGACCGCTCACCGCGACCACAGGTCGCGATGAGGTGGTCGCGGTGAGAGTGAGGTTCTTGGCAGAGAGTATGGCGACCAGCCAACGGTCGTGGTGATGGGATCGCGCTGAATGATGAGGCCTTGGTAGTGAGCATCGTGACCTGGCCAGCACGACCTCAGCTCGCGGTGTAGCAGTTCAAGCCAATCCAGAGAGCATGGCGACCAATCCAGCGCGACCACAGGTCACGGTGGTGATCGCGGCGAGGAATTTCCAGCAACCCTAAGTGCTTCTATTAATAAAAAGTGAGGAGAGAGAAAGGGGATCTGCGGGATTTTAGAGAAGAAGACAAAAAAGAGAAAGAGAAGGAGGAAGAAGAAGAGAGAAGAGGGTCTAGGAAGCTAGCCATTGGATCGATTCTCCGGACAACTTCAATCGCTCTACGGATTCGGATTCGTGCACGGAAAAGCTCTACCTATTCGGTTTCGACGAGAGTCAAGCCCCATTGAGTTTTTCTATCACAATCTTTCCTTTAATCTTGTATTATTCATGTTGTTCTTGATATATAATATTGTGTATTTTTGTTTTCTAGTGATGAAGTAATTTATTACACTAGGGATGATGATGGAACTTGCTATGACTTTTGATTGAGATTAATGAATATTGGATGAATTGAGTTATATGATTGAGTGTTGATTTAATGTTTAATTGATTGTATATTGATTGATCACCAATATTCGATATCTTGTTGTGGTGGATTAAGTACCGAAAGGAGACGCCCACCACGTGTTCGATAAATTGACACAATGACTTAAGAACCAAATAGAAATATATTGGTGTAGGTTATTTGATCTAATATGTTTCCATGTTTAATGCATTCTCGTATATTTAGCATTCATCGAGAGATAGGGTGTTAGTATGTGTTGAATAGGTTCAATTTACCTTGAGAGAGGATTTCGGATAATTTGTTAACATGATTATCAATCATCAACTTGGACATCCATACATGATTATCTCATATCATTAGGATTAGTAAGTGAAATCGGATTCCCTAGTTCCCATCTCCATTGATAAAAAGATATTTTAATTTCAAGTTTCTTATTCATTTAGAATATAAATCACAAATTACAACCATTGAATTGATCATCTAGATAGTATTAAGCTTGGTTAATTTCAGTACTCAATATCTAAACATCCTCGTGGGAACGATATTCGGACTTCACAAATCTATATTACTTGAGCCGACTCCGTATACTTGCGGGTACAGAAAGGCGTGTCACTTAGCAAAATGGACCCTGACCCAATAACTATGAAGGAAAACGCTCTATACAAGCCACAAAGGAGTTAAGTACCACTCCTCGCTAGCTATCTAGTCGCAGAATGAAACGACGCTCAGCTTGTTGGCCACACAGCTCGAAGCCCCTATCAAAGGAAGAATCCCGAAGATATAGGGAATGCATTCGGCCAACTAGCAGACTCCCAATCAATCTCAAATTCCTTAATCCCCAGCGGTTGTATTTGAATTAAACTACGTCTATTAAGGGATAGAATTTCGTTCTTAATTTATGTAATCAGTATCCATGTAAAACATGATGACTCCTGCCCTTTCACACTATAAAAGGAGTGGATCATCACTATTACAAAAGGTTACCAATTTTTTCAGAAAACACATACATAAGCGAGCTATGCAATTACACCCACCTTCTCTTAAGCCGAACCACTTTAAAAATTATTTGTGTCAATCCCTGTTTTATCCCTCAAATCATACATATTCATTGATTAATCCCGTTAACCAAATTCACACGTCAACCACTTGGCACTAGAAGGAGAGCTTTGTTTGAGGATTCAAACCTCCGTTCCCGGTAAGAAACAACCACAATAGTTTTTTAAATTTTTGTTATTTCAGGTAAAAGATCTCCATATCAATGGTAAGAGGCGTAGGAACCTGCTTCAGGACCATACAGAATAGAGACATACCCTTAGTTGGAGGACCTTTGGACACATCCTATCAACCGTTAGCCCCGTCGATGGTGTCAAATGCCCCAGTGGCATCGGGTGTGCTTGTCGCGACAAACGGACCCATCGCACCAACTATGGCGCCCATCGTACTGATAGATTGGCCGCCTGCAGCAAACCTGCCGGCAAATTAACTCCACCCTCGGATGGAGCCCTAAAGCCATGATCGGGCTAGCCTGTCTGGTCCCCCCGACCTTAGTAAAATGATGGAGAGGTAGGCAAAACTAGAAAGGATGGTGGCGGAGATGTCCCGCAGGTACCATCTCTTGCTGCAGAACCACCCTCCTTACGAGCAGATCATGGAAAGTACCTCACCGCCGCGTTGGCCGAGAGATGACACAAACTGTCCAGTCCTTTAGCCCCGTGGGTAGAATCCCCCATGAGATAGCATCCAGCGGGGCAGAATCGCTTTTCACTCGGCTAATGCGGCCAAGCGAGCTAGGACAAGACGTGACGAGCAATGAAAAGGACCTCCTCACATCGACCCCGTAGTCCATGTAAACACTAATGAAGAAATGTACATGGAACTTAATAGCGACTGACGAGGCACCCTAGCGCACAGTACTTCTCCACAACCCATACAACGCCTGGGAGCGCATGGCCGACGGCCTGAGAGGAGTGCCAATAGGAATGCCCATCGCACGCTGCCAGCCGTTGGAACTCCCTAGGGATGGATCACAGAACCGTAGCTCAATGGTAGGAGGTCGCCCAATGAGGAAGCACGAAGGTCGACCAATTGATCGAATCGGCCCCGCAAGAAAGATAACACCACCTCTAGTGCATCAGTAATGACCCTTTCGGTCCCCAGGTACCACGCCTTGCTGCGACGGATTGACCTGTTGGAGCAGCAGCGAGGAGGTGCCGAGCCTACTGACAGGTACCTAGAGAGAAGTCCATTTAGTTGGGAGATTGACAATGAGCCACTGCCATAACACTTTAAGATGCCTAGCGTCTCTATCTACCATACGTCCAGCGACCCCTTTGATCATAGATACCTACAACGTACAGATGAGCCTTCTCACAACTAACAGCAGGGTCAAGTGCCGGTGCTTCCCAACCACCTTAGGGGAAATCGTGAGAAAATAGATGAGGAGGCTCCCTACAAGAAACATAACCAACTGGAACCTCAACAAATTCTGTCATTACCACAACGAGGCGGGCCACAACACATCTGAATGCTACGAGCTCAAGGATGCAATAGAGAGCCTGATCAGGCGAGATCGCCTAGGAGATTACGTGGTGTGTCCCAAGAACCATCAGCAATCGCTACAACCGCAGCCGCTACATCAGCAGCAACAACAACAGATGATTGAGCTCGTTCACACCATTCATAGAAGGCCCCACTTCACTGGATAAACAATAGGTCGCTGGCGCGACATGTGAAAGAGGCTGGCTACTTCACCCTGAGGATGATGAGCACGGACGAATGACCCACAAAGCAGTGCAGAACCATGAGTGAAAGGGTAACCTTCACAGATACAGACATGTGAGGAGTACACTGGCCATACAATGACTCGATCATCATTATGGCAACTATAGGAGGACTGGCCATCTACAGGACAATGGTCGACAACGGAAGCTCGGTAAACATCCTGTACAAACAACCTTCGAGATGATAGGGGCTGAAGCAGGGCCACTTGTGTCCCTTCAATGAACCACTCTACGGTTTTACGGGTGATTCAATCATCCTTCTAGGACTGATCACCCTACCTCTCACCCTGGGAGAGCAAGGCTGCCAAACGACCACCATAGATGATTTCCTTATTATTGACTGCCTAACAGCTTAGAACGCCGTCCTCAGGAGGCCCGCTCTTAACGACCTAGAGGTAATCTCCTCTACGAAACACCTGACCCTGAAACTTCCCTACCCTGACCAGCATAGGACAAGTATATGGGGAACAGAAGGTGGCCTAGATCTTGCTATGAGAAGATGATCAGATTTGGCACACGGAAAAAGGCAGCAAGAGCCAAAGTTTTAGCTACAACCTTTTATGATAATAAAGCCCGGCTGTGCTCAGTGACAAAGGCCGCAAGAAATAAACAAGGCTTATCACCTCGTCAAAACGCCAACAAGGCCAGGACATCGCGAGATAGCAAAAACGGAACAGATAAGAATTCCTCTATAATATTTATCTCGACTAATAAAAATGAATTTTCATTATCATAAGTTCTCGTGCCAAAATTATCCACTCGATCTTAGGGGGCTAGGGGGATTAGCAGATAGATGGGAATGAAGCATGGGAAACACAACAAATAAATAAATGAGAAAAAGAATTGCATCCCCCACCCCGACAACGACGAAGCATGCCTCACGAGCTTGTTAACAAGAAAGTCCCATAGTTTCAAACCTACAAGCTCGCCGCTTCATGAGCCCGTTAATGAGAAAGTCCCCTACTTTCAAACCTACGAGTTCGTAAAAAAAATGAGTATAAAAATTGGCAAAACTCGCCAACTTGACAGCCCACGGGCTATTTAACAAGCGGGGTCAATAGAAATACTCAGAGGTAACAGACCTAGAGCTGTAGATGTTGACAAAAAAACCTGCCAACCTATGAGCTGAGGAACTCAATTAACTAGCAGGGTCAATATAAACACTCAAGGGTGAATCCCTCCCAGCCTACCTAAGTATTGACAGAGACTCATCGACTTGGGCAGCCGAAGAGCCCTAGGAGTAGCGAAGTCAATACTTGTAGTAAACAGCCTCCCCGGGGAGCTATATAAATTAGCAAAATTTTGCCAAGGGGCCATAGTCTCCCAAACTAGAAAGCTAGCACCTACAACAGCTGGCCTCCCCCGGAACCGCTCTAAAGGTTGACAAGACTTGCCAACACGAGAAGCTCGTCAATTCTCAAACTCACGAAGTCAACCCCTCAAGAGACTCAAAGAATATCAACGAGTTGGCAAGCTTATAAGCTCTTAAAATGACTAAGGTCGCTAACATGCACCCAGTGGAAGGGTTTCCCCGAGTTAAAGCCTGCTGTGACTTCCTAAAGAAGGTCGCTCACCAGGTTCTACCCTCTTATATATGTTTTAAGTGTATAAACATAACGCGACACTTAGTCGGAATAAAAGTTTATTATTAAAATCGTAGAACGGGTTGAGATTACAATGAATCAAGTACAAGGAACCATCGAAGTCAGAAAATTACAAAGAAAAGTAATCCCTAGAAATAGCTCAAGTGCAAGTATGAATCTCTAAAAAAGATGAAGAAATCAGGAGCTATAGAAGGAAGCAACGGTGGCCGTCACCTTAATTTGCTGACAAGTCACTTTAAAAGCTCTCAGATCTCAGGATGCAATGCAGTATTTCACTAGTACACTATTTTTATTTTCGATGATGATAATAGAACCGCTGAAAGCGAGGGGATATGATGGGTAGAAAAGCTTATTTACTAATTTTCTGCCTCAGAACAAGCTCGAGTTCACTGTCGTGCTTAAGGAGTCGCGTAGAGAAGCTTACATAGCTCGAAGTTCACTGTCGTGCTTGAGGAGTCGTGTAACATCCCTAATTTTGAATATGTGGATATAAAAATTTATGATTTGAGGGGTGAAAAACGTAATTAAATGTATGTTTATTTTTATGGTTTCCAGATGGACCAGATGGAACGGTCCAAAAAGATTGCATGAAGTGAAGAAAAAGTGGCAGTGTGTACCGCGACCAGAGATTGCGATGAGCTGCTCGCGGTGAAAAATAAAATTTTTAACAGTGAGCACCGCGACCAGTCACCGCGACCACAGATCGCGCTGACTAGCTCGAGGTGAAAAATATCAAATTCGGGCAGTGAGCAACGCGACTACCAGCTCGACCATGGTACCGCGATGGGTGCTCGCGATGAAAGGGTGGAACTTCTCCAGTGAGTACCGCGACCAGGTGGCGCGACCACAGGTCGCGATGACTGAATTTATATAAAAAAAAGAAACCTTCTCGCAGAAGCCAAAAACAAAAAAGAAGAAGCAGAAAACGGGAGAAGAGAGAAAAAAAGAGAAAAGAAAGAAAGAAAAAGAGAGAAAAAAAAGAAGAAGAGAAGAAGAAGAAGAAGAAGAAGAGAAGAAAAAGGAAAAGAAGGAAAGAAAAAGGAAAAAGAAAAAGGGGAAACCCAGAAAGAAAAAGTGTAGGAACGGTATCCAGGTTGGTGTACACCTGTTTTTGACATTTTTATGTGTTTTAATTTGAATTTGAGAATTTGGATAATTTCGTAAATATATGTTTTTATTATTTTTCTATTGAATAATTTTGTGTGAATCGTATCTATCGTATTTGGATTGTTGATTATGTGGAAATCAAACAAATTGTTGAATGATTTTTATGAAATTATGTATATATATGTTGTCCGCATATTGATCGAGTTTTTATTTTAGTTACGTTTAAATTCGATTTGTGAATCGTTATGTGAAATTTTGTATCGAAACGGCCCTAGGATACGTAGACATAGAAATGGATATCGGAGGTTAGTATACCAGCTGGGTTCAGTGAGCAGTACTGCACCGACATTGATATTGCTATTGATGATTTATTATGTACCTCCTTATGGATTCGTCCAGGGGTAGGGAGACACGTACCTCCTCACGGATTCGTCCTGGGGTAGGGAGACACGTACCTTCCTAAGGATTCGTTCCTGGGATAGGGAGATATGTACCTCTCTAGGGTCCGAACCCTCGGTCCTAGGGTAGAGAAATACGTACCACTCTTAGGATTCGTCCTAGGGTGGGAGTTATGTTCGACAGACAGCCACTGTGGTCGAACGACCCATATTCCAGTCCTGGTTTATGTTGAGTATTCCAGAGGGCTAGAATTGAAGTGAATTGAATAATATGTTTATAAGTGAAGTTAGAAATTGATTTTATTTATACGTTTATTTTAGTAAGTGAAATTGATTGTAAAAGAAAGTGAGAATTTCATTTAGTACGAATTGTTAAATTGATTTAGTTGTTTTTATTACATTGATTTCATATGATTTAAATTCATAATTGAATTGAATATGATATAGTTTTATTTAAGTACATTGAGATTTATAATATGCAAATTATATTATGATTTTTATAAATGAGTTTAGTGTACACCCACTAGGCTATATGCTTAGCGCGTCGGTTTTTATCGCACGTAGGTCATGGGGATACTGAAGAAGCCAAAGATTGAAGAGAGAGTTGCTGACAGAGAGCCAGAGTCACTACATTTGGGTAGATATATAAATATATTTTTGTATAATATGTGTAGATTGCATGCATATACAGAGATTTGTAATTGTGGTTTATATTTGTGTTTTGTAATTAAATTTATGATTTCTGTTTTTCATTTTTAAAGGTTGTTAAAGGTTTGTAAATATTGAATTATGAATTCTGATTTATGTTATTTTATTTGACAAACTGTTGGAAAGTCGCACTAAACGGCAGAGTGCGCATTTGAATGAAATGATATTTGAAGTGTTGTGGATTATATTTGATTTGAGTTTGATTTGAAAACAGGTTTTGGGAAATCAGAAAAACAGAGGAAACTCTGCCGAAATTTTTAAAAACTGAATTTTTGATGGGCTCACTAGAAACATATTTATATGATTTTATATGGTTTTCAGTTTAATAAACGGATTAAAGAAAGTATTTGAAAACCCGGTAACGCTCCCTCGGTCGATCCAGACGGGTCGGGCCAGGGGGTGTTACAAGTCGTCTATGGAAGCTCGTGTATGATGGAAAGAACATCTTATTTACTGTTGGCCTTGTACCTCAGAACAAGTTTGAGTTCATAGTAGTGCTTGAGGAGTCACAAGGAGGAAGGAACAGAGGCCACAGTATTTGGCAGTCACGTGAATGAAGAAACAGAGGACGTAGCACGCGACGATTGTGTCAAAGGTAAGGAGATTGCTATGTGTGAAGACCACATTGTAGAAGGTGAGGAGGTCACAATATATGAAGAACTTATCGAAAAAGATGTATGCGGACACGAGAAGGCAGCAAGTCTTGGAAGAGGAGAAAGAGGTTTGTCTGACCCAGCGAAGTGGAAGATCCCCGCTTAAGCTTGACCATCACCTCCATTCTGAGCACCCTGACCCTCATCAGGCACTTCGATAGAACCAACAGCTCGCAGCTCCTCAAACTCCCCAATCAATTCCCAGTAGAGGGACTTAGGAAGTCCAATGACAAGTGTGGATGATGAAGCCAAATACTATAGAGAAGACCGCGTTGGGCTTCATCAATCACTACCACCTTCTTCTCCTCCCATTTTTTCTCCCTTCGGGCGAGCTCCTCAGTACTTTTGGCCAAGTCCTCTTTTAATTTCTCTAGTCCGTTCGGCGTAGGCCTGCTTTTCATTTGACCTAGCAGCCGATTCTTTCTGCTCCATCTTCTGGGCTTTTCCAAGAGCTAGGAATTCCTTAAGTTCCGCTGTTAGCTCATTTTCGCGACCTTCCACAACAGTAAGCCCCTAATTCGCTTTCATTAGCTCATCACGCAGCTCTATTCTTTCCGCGTCATTCTCCTTTGATTCGAGCATATCTTTGTATGACAGACAGGCAGTCTAAAAGAAGAGAGAAACAAAGTGAACAAATTACAAGAAGTAAAATGTGTATATATATATATAAGAAAAGAAATACGTATATATGCACATGGCTTACCAGGAGAGCGTGACGAGCCAATGTATGGCAGAGGTTAGGGCCTTCATCCTTCTCGATACATTGGCTCAGGCCCCTAGTGAGGAACTCTTCTTAAAGCATCGGAGCCCGCTCAAGGTATTCTTTGGCAACCGTGCCAAGACCCCGGCTCGAAGATGGGAAAGCAGCTGGACCTACCATGATAGAATGCCCAGGCATCCCCCTCTGGACAGGTTACTCCGCGGAAGCATCGAAATCAAACCCCTTTCCCTTTTCGCGAGCGCCCCTAACAATTGCGGGAGAAGGGGGTGGAGGACTGGGAGCGAAATTCTCCAGGAGCATAGGCTGATCATTCTGGTTAGACCCCTTCAACCTGGCCTTTTTAGGAAGGGCAAGAAGAGGAGTTCCAGCCTCACTCTTAGTTAGAGGAGACTTCTTTGTATTCATGCTTCACATCAGACCCCGCTACAGACGCTGTTGTTATTGTTGCTGCTTGATGCCCATCTGAATTTGGCTTCAGGAGCGAGTAAGAATCCTCCCCTGAACCCACTCAGGAACGACCTCCCTACTCAGAACCCGTGGCTTAACTACCTCAATACCGTGCGTCCTGAGTCTCTACAGCACCTCTTTCGATCAGGAACAAGTTTGAAACTCACCAGGAGCTCCGTAGTAACCCGCTTATACTCAGCGAGCTCCTTTGGAATACTCGGGATTAAGGCTTTGAGGGCGTGAAACGCCTCTCCCTCTTCCACGAAAAGGGAAGGTTTCGAGCCGTACCTTCTACAAACAAAAAAGAGAAAGGGTAAGCACATGGTAATGGCAAAAAGTAAGCAAGGCTCACCTAACATCTGTAAAACTAACTCATGGAGCAATAACACGAAGCTTTTATTTTGCAGGAGCTCTATTTCAGGACCTCTAACAAAAAAGAAGTTTGCTTTATAATTCCCAGTGTTCGTGTTTGAGTCCCACTACAGTAGCTTATTATATTCACCTGCTCGTACGCTCAGGTAGTACATCTCATCATGGAAGGTATCCTCAAGTGAACCCCTCGCCAAGGGACACTGCTTCAGGGTGAAGCAGTACCTGATGATGTTGTCACTAGGTAGAGGAAGCCTCTTCCTCCTAAACGAAAGGTAGAGGGTAAGAAGTTGGCCATACGAGCTGGGAGTTAGTTGCATGGAAGCGAGC
Source organism: Xanthoceras sorbifolium (assembly GCA_003430845.1). Taxonomy (NCBI): domain Eukaryota; kingdom Viridiplantae; phylum Streptophyta; class Magnoliopsida; order Sapindales; family Sapindaceae; genus Xanthoceras; species Xanthoceras sorbifolium. The sequence goes on from CM010608.1 coordinate 31,933,660, forward strand.
TTCAGAAGATTTAGTGCGTCAATAAGGAACCTCAGGATAGAGAACCTCAACCCCGCGATCAGGTGGTGCCGGCTGATGGCAATAAAGCCAAGAGGAGGATAGGCAACCCTATCAGTCATAGCGGGCATCAATATTTGGTGGCCACTAGGAAACCGAAAGGAATCCGCCATGACTTTCAAATTCCCCCGATAAATCCTAGAAGGGAACGATGAGAAAATGTCATTCTTCCTACGTATCCTCCTGTAAGCAGTCCGAGGGAGGCTGTCTAGTATCTCCACACCATTTACCACCTCTACGTCTCTCGGTTGGTCGTGATTATCGACCTGTGTTACTGCAATCGCCCCCAAGGCACCTTTTTGAAGCAATCTGGCCCTTTGGCGACCAAAGATAGTAGCCTCGGCCCCTCTATCCTCGTGGAGCCTCTGACTGTTCGAACCAGACATCTACAACAAAAGGAAAGCCTAAGTCAAATAATGAAGAGGAAACCTAAGCGTTGTTATGCTTTTTGTGTACCCGTAAGTATACGGGGTCGGCACAAGTAATATAGAATATGAGTTCAGATTATTATTCCCACAAGGACGATTAGAAGCTGAGTACTGAAAATAACTAAGTCTAATTCTATCTAAAATATGAAATCAATGAATGTGAACCTGTAACTTGCAACCTAAGTAATTTATAAAACTAGAAAATAATTGGGTTTCTGATCAATGTAAAAGGAACTAGAGAATCTGATTTCGCTAACTATTCATAATGATGTAAAATAACTATGTAAGGATGTTCAAGCTAATGGTTGATGATTATATTATTTAGCTATCCGAAATCCTCTCTCAAGGCAAATCAAACCTATTCACATACACTAACACCCTATCTCTTGATGAATATCAAACTATATGAGAATGCATAAAGCGTAGAAACATATCAAGATCACATAGACTACACCAATATATCTCTATTTAGTGCCTAGACTATGGTGACAATTTATCGAACACATTGAGGGGCGTCTCCTCTCTGTACATAACCCACAATAACAAGATAATGAGAATTGGTGATCAAGCAATAATCAATCTATTAAGCATTAAAGAGACACTCAACCAATAAACTTAATTCATCCAAACATATATTAATCTTAATCAAAAATCATAGAAAGTTTCATCATCATCCATAGTAAAGGAAATTAGTTCATAACTAGAAAATAAAAATACATAATGTTCATTAAAGAAATCATAAACAAAACTAGGCTTAAGGAAAGAATGATAGAGAAAGAACTCTCGACGGCTGGACTGTCGTCTGAATCTGTCTCAGTTGATATTCTTCGTCCACAATTCGGAATCCTTTGAGCAATTCAAGTTGAACGGATATTCGATCCGATGGCTAGTCTCCTAGGCCTTCTTCTCTCTCATAAATTATTTTTTCTGATAAGTCCTCTCTTCTCCACTCTCTTCTAATCTCGGTTTTCCTTTTATACGGTCCTGATTAGGGTTGGATTAGTTATGCTCAAGTCGCGACTCCAAGTCGCAAGTCCCACTGGGCAATTTTAAAATAGCACTCACGACTTAGTCAAGTCGCGACTTCAAGTCGTAACAGCCTCAGCTAGTTTTCTGAATTTGAGCTTCGCGACTTACCCAGGTCATGAGCCAAGTCACGACACAAGTCGCAACAGTCTCGGCCTAGGTTGCTGAAGTTGGTTTTCGCGACTTGCTCAAGTAGCGACTGCAAGTAGCGAGCCTCTCTGCATGGAATCGCTTGAAAATAACCGAAGTGTCCAAATGGACCTGAAAACCCGTACAACTAAGGAAAACCATCAAAAGCATCCCATAATCACTCTAAAACGGATAAAAGCACGGAGATATAAGGCTCCATATTCGGTAAGAAATGGTGCCAACAAGCGTCCACTACAACCTAAGGGCTTGAACTAGAGGCGCTAGAGAAAAAAAAAAGCGTTATGGCCGTTAGACGTCCACATAAAACCCAAACATGCAAACTCAAATAGAAGACCCGAAAGGTAAAAAGAACAACAACAGGGGCAACGGTGGAAAACAAAGAAGAAGAGCAGAAGACTTACCAAAAAGAAGGTAAAGGATGATAGGCGCAGTGAGCAAGAAGAATGGTGGACCCACTCACACAGATGGACGCAAACCTTGAAGATATTTTTCGGCAACCAGAACCAGCAGAAGTTGAAGCGCACCCCTCTTTCTTTTGAAGATGATCAGTGAAGAAAAAAGTAGAGAATTTCTAGAAAGGTTTATGAAGAATGAAGAAAAAAGTGAAGAATGCCACTTATATATAACTAAGGAACCCGAACCGTCAGATCAAAGTAATAATAACCTGAGGAAAGATCTACGACCGATATTCAACCTGGAGATATGACGGGATCATTGAGTTAACGCACACATTTAATGCGCTGTATGACGTGGCATTTGACATGGCACTTCCCATTCACTAGAAGGATAACCGCCTCTGAAACCCAGATCTAGCAACTCGAAGAATGACTCATGAACTTCCTCAAAACGAGCTAACGGCAACTCTCCAAAACCACAGCTCGAAGAAAGAGACATAACAACTTCCACCTCGAGCTTATCGAGCTAGAAGTTGGGGGGCTAATGTTATGTGTTAAATTACACTAGTCCCAAAAAAGGCCTAACAGACGAAAGAAGCCAATGAATCGCTGCTTAGCAAAATGGGACCCGATCCCAATAACCATGAAGGAAAAAGCTATATACAAATGACAAAGGAGTCAAGTACCGCCCTCGCTAGCTATCTGGTCACAGAATGAAACGGCGCTCAGCTCGCAGAACATACAGTTCGAAGCCCCAATCAAAGGAAGAATCCCAAAGATATAGGGATTACATCCGGTCAACTAGCAGACTCTCAATTAATCTCAAATTCCTTAATCTCAGCGGTTGTATTTGAATTAAACTACGTCTATTAAGGGATATAATTTCGTCCTTAATTTATGTAATCAGTATCCATGTAAAATATGATGACTCCCGCCACTTCACACTATAAAAGGAACGGATCATCACTATTACAAAAGGTTACCAATTTTTTTCAGAAAATACATACATAAGCGAGCTCTGCGATTACACCCACCTGAGCTCGACTTCAATACAAAGAACAGTGGATGTAGACATTCTCTTAAGCCGAATCACTTTAAAAATAATTTGTGTCAATCCTTTTATCTGTTTTATCCCTCAAATCATACATATTCACTGATTAATCTCGTTGACCAAATTCACAAGTCAACACTTGGGTTACTTAAATTTTCAGATTCATCATGACCCTGGAAGGCAAGTCCTTGCTCTAGTAAAAAGCGAACATAATCATTGGATGATGTCAAGCGAGTTCGATATTCCTTTCGAACTAGATCAGAATGTTTGTCAAAAATTGTTTGAACATGCTTGCTCTTGCTGTATTAAAGCATCACACTTACTCACAACTTGGTGTGAGCACTGTTATGTTTTTCAGCATGTTCAATCAAACTTTCATATTTCTTCTAATTTTTAACCATTTAAAGTAAATGCATCACCTCCTCCTTGTTTACTAGTATCTGACCTGAATAGATTATAACAAAGACAAAAGGCTGCATTTTTTGATAAACTATATTCTAACCAATTTTCATAGAGGACTAAACCAAGCAGGGTTGAATCGTTTCAATTGCTTTCCGAACTTCAAGTATTCAAAGTTGTGTTCTTTAGGTTGACAATGACCCCTTTGTATATATGCTTTTCTAACTTCATCTCGAATATTATGATGATAATTAGAAATTAGGAGATCGTAAACCAGGATCTGTAGTAAGATTAGACAAGTCAAAATCTACTTTTCTTTTCTTTGAACTATCATCATCTATTTTTCGAGGTGTTGATTTCAACGGCTTGGTCAAATATCTTTCCATATCTGTAGTATCATACAATTAAAGATAGAAAATAAAATTATGTCATTTGAATAAATTTAAAATTGTGTATAAAGAATAAAATTGATTTTTTTTAAAAAATAAATAAATAAAATTGAGGGTAATTAGTGGAGCACGTACAAGAACTGGAGACAAAATACTTTAAAACTATTAATATAAGTTAAATTAAAATAATACCTACATTGAGTGGCACTCTTTTGAAAAGTTTGGAAGGATGCAGAGTGAATAAAAAATCGTTTACCACTAAAAAAGAAATAAAATTGTAGAAGCTGTATGAGACTTGCAATAAAAAACAAAATCGTAGCAATATGTAGAACTGTAGAAGACTGCAATAAGAAACAAAATATTTTACTATTAAAAAAAGGAATTAAAAGAAAAGGAAATGTGAAACTTGGTTTCCAAGTTTTAAATTTGGGAGGCTTTGGGCTTTGTTTAAAACTATTAATATAAGTTAAATTAAAATAATACCTCCATTGAGTGGTACTCTTTTGAAAGTTTGGAAGGATGCAGAGTGAATAAAAAATTGTTTACCACTAAAAAGGAAATAAAATCATAGAACTGTATAAGACTGCAATAAGAAACAAAATCATAGCAATATGTAGAACTATAGAAGACTGCAATAAGAAACAAAATATTTTACTATTTAAAAAAAGAATTAAAAGAAAAGGAAATGTGAAACTTGGTTTCCAAGTTTTAAATTTGGGAGGCTTTGGGCTTTGGAGCTTGGGTCTGGGGCTTTAAATAAAACAAACATAATAGAATAATAGAATATGGGCTGTTGGAGCATCAAACAAAACAAGTTTAGAAGGTGGGCTATTGGGGCTTTAAATAAAAGAAGTTTAAATGTGGGTTGTTGGGTTTTGAAATAAAATGAAGCTAGAATTGTTTTTAGCCCAGTGGTGGGCTTGGGTCCCCACTGGGCCTAACATAGCTCCGCCAGTATATACAAAAAAGTGCAAGTAATAATTATTTTCTTTTAAAAAATATAGAACACTCATGCATGAAGGTAAGAGTCAAACCCTCATTGTAATCATCAACGAATCCTTCCATTTGCACTAATACATCTACACACAAATACAGAGACCCATTAGTCAATGCCACAAAGACATTTTCCATATATCACACATATAAAAAATCACATACCACATAGGATTCCACACAAAAATTATAAGAGTGCATATTAACAGTTAGGGGTGGGCAATATTCGGTTAGGTTCGATTATACCCATAACCTAATCATACCAAATTTTTATTCGGTTATTAATTGGGCTAACCAAACGTGGTGGGTTTTATATGAATAACCGAAAATAACCAAACCATAAAAATTCGGTTCGATTCGGTTCGGTTATCTCAGTTTGGGCCTTATTGGGCCTAAATTGTGTGTATGGGCTTAAGTAAGCCTTTTGAGCCAAAAATCAATTTTATTTTTTATTTTATCCAATTGTTTGTATATTTTTAAAATATTAGGTTCATATTTTTAACAACATATCAACAGAGGCATAATGTCAAGCAAGAAATACAAAATTACCCACAACATGTCAACACATATTCAGCTAACACTACACATTTCATCATAAACCTGAAGAGCATCTAATTAAACCAGATAACCACAAACCCTATGGTTGCCATATCAGCCAAATGGTGCTAATCTATACGTATTCTTTTTTGTATAAATATGTGATATATAATTGTAAATGATTCAAGCAAGAAATACAAAATTAGAGCTAAGATTCAAATTGAATCTACCTAAAATATACATGTTTCTCTTGTACGCCAGCAGATACCATATTTGTGTAATTTTTTTAATTTGTTTCATTTTCTGTTCTGGGGAGACTTGAGTACTGCCTTAAACATTGAAGAGTAGGATTTATCAGGCTTATTCAAGGACTAAAAATTTGAACTTGTTTTAGATTTTAGATTATAGTGTCATAGTGTGTGTACAAGTGAGAAATGGATGATAAGAATAGAATGTACATAAGCCAAGATGAAGAGGAAGAGACGGCCACGAGGAGGAGATAGCCACGAGAAGCTACAAGGAGGTGGCGAGGAGTGACAAGGGGCAGCGACGCACAATGAGGCTGTGGCGGCGAGCAACGGGAACGCGACGATAAGTGACTTGGAGCTGAGACGGCTGACGAGGAGGTGACGACGAGCGACGACCGATAGGGAGGCGACGACGAGCAACGAGTTATGCGGCAGTGAGAGAGACTTGAGAGTTTAGGGAATTTTCTGGAATCAGGGATATGTGGGTGGGGTGGCTGTGCGGCGCGAGGGAAGGAAAAGAAAAGGAACCCTAGGTTTTTTTTAATTTTTATTTATATAGTTCGGTTATTTACGGTTTGGCCATCCATAACCTAACCATGACTTATTTTTTATTTCGGTTAACAAAATGAATAACTAATCCTCCACGACCCATGATCCATAACCGAAAATAACCTCCTTTATTCGGTTCGGTTCGGTCGGTTAGAGTCAGTTTGGTTAATGTGCCGCCCCCTGTTAATAGTAATAAATAAAGATAAGCCTAGACAAAACATACTTTATGGTACATATTTTCACATCTTTTTTTAAACACAATAGTCATATAAACACATATCAAAAGCACACATAAATACATTTCATATACAAATAACATTATTATTCTAGTTTTGAAACAAAAAGTTTAGTATACTTACATTTTCAGCAATCCAAGTAAAACAAATTCTCCACAAAATTAACTGTCCAAACCTTAGCCTAGATCACATAATTGTACTCGTATCTGACTCAATATAATTTCTTAGGACCGAAATAGGGCTATCAAAATATTCCCCAAATCGAGAACTCAATACTCTACTAATCAATGCTGTTTTGGAAACGAAACAATGTTCAAAGTAGGATTTTTAATAAATTATTCACATGCTAGAAAATTCAAAAACTTTTCAACAAGCATAGTTTCTCATATAAAAATTGTCAAAATTTTATAAATTTGGAAGATACCTTAAAATAATTTATTTATTGGAGTATCAGGCATGCCTAGCAATAGGTAGTAAGAACACTACATAATACCGAATGTTTTAAACTTTCTACAAATATCCAATTGACATAAATTTTTATAGTATCGTAAAATACATATATATATAATTTCAAAATAAAAGTTTCAAAGTAAAATAATATATACGTATTTTTAAAGTATTTTTTAATTTTGAGTTTCTGCACTCTGTTTGTTGCTTGACAAATTGCAGTACCATATTTCAAAATTCATATCCTTTCACCAAGATGATAACAATAATGAAAATGTCGAGAAATAATGTTAACATATTGGTAAACCTGTATCTAAAATTTCATAATTTTGTGAGTAGTATAACATGTTAATACAATGGGTTCAAATTGCAACTACGTTATAAAAATTAAATTTTTCAGCAACTCTGGTAAAAAATCAAAAATTCATAAAAAAATCGATACTAAAGATTTTTAAGTGAAACAAATTTCTGTAGAACTATATAGATGTCTAGTTTACAAAATGTAAAGCCAATTTACCACAATCAAACACATATTCAAACTACAATTTCCGAAATAAACACGGGTTTGATAGACTATATCTAATTTCATAAAATTAAAATTAAAATCTCAAACTAGTATACCTTTAGGGTTTCTACCCAATTAAAACCTAATACTTGAATCACTAAGCATATAAGTATGAAAACTAATATATATATATATATATAATTACACACCTTGAAAATCTCTTTTTCCTTCTTGATAGAAAATCACCTTCTCCTAGAGATTTCGGTAAACTTAAAAAGATAAAATTTTATTTTTTTTTAAAAAAAAAACAATTTCTCTCTCAGCCGTTCTCTAAAGTTGTTCAGCCATATATGAGAAAATAGAAATAATAGGGTTCTTTTATAAAAAAAGTAATTTAATTTCAATGTTCTCCAAAGTTATAGGAATCCTATAAGGGCTCAAAATCCTATATTTGCATAAAGTCTGATACATTTTATATTTTTACAAAAAAAAAAAAAAAACACAAATAAAGAGTTTAAATAAATGTTAATCGCTTACCCAATCAAAAATTTGTTTTTAAATGTTTACTCCTATTATTTAAAAGTAACTTAAATGCTTAGAGAAACATTTTAGGTTCATTCAATTGGGATGTTACAACATCTACCTGCTTAAAAGAATTTCATCTTCGAAACTAGACATAAATTGTCGATCAAATAGTTGTGGATACTTGACTCATATCTCATCCTCACGCTCCCATGTTTCTTCCTCATCAAAATAATTTCTCTATAAAACCTTTACCAAGGCTATCTTCTTGTTACATAATTCTTGAACTTACTATCCAAAATCCGAATGGTACTTCCTCATAGTGGTGGCAAACAGATTTGGATTGTTCGGTCCGAATCCGAATCCTAATCCGAATCGAAAAATTGAATAAAAAAATTTTTGAATCCAATTGTATCCGAATCCGATTTTTAGATATAAGAATCTAAAATTAATGTGCAGATTCAGATAAATTCGAATCCGAAAATTGTACGAATCTGAATCCGGTCCTAATATGAAATCCGGTTCCGCATCCTAATCGTTCCAAATCCAAATCCGAATGCTGTCCTAAATCGAATCCATAAAAAATCCGAAATTCAAAATCATATAAAAAAAATCTAATTGAATATAAGAATAAAAAAAAAAAGTTTATTAAATAAGTATTTTTAATTATTATTTTATAAAATTTATAATAAATAAGTATCTATGTTCAACTATAGTATTTTATTTATTTGATTGATTATGTCAAGTGGATAACGTTTACTCAAAATTCATGAAGAAAATAAAAAAATAAATGAACAAAGTAATTAAATATTAATGTAAGGTAATCTGAATCCGAATACGGTTCAAAACCTGAAATTCGGTTTGAAACCTGAATACGGTTTGAAACCCGAAATCCGGTCCGAAAAACATCCAAATAATGTCTAAATTTTAAAAATATCCGAATTCGAAATCCAAAAAAATAAATTCTAATCCGATCCACAATATCCGTTTGAATTGATTATTTTTAAAAAAATCTGATCCAAATTCGAAAATCTAAAATTTTCAAAAAATTCGAATTTGGATAATTCTAATCTAATTCGTTTGCCACCACTACTTCCTCATAAGTGAGGTCATCCATAATTGAAGCGATTCATAACTGATCACTTGTAAAGGATTTGGAACACATGAAACACATTATAACCTCTAGTTAAAACTGGTAGAAGTGCCAACTTGTAAGTCAAATCTCCAATCTTCTCTAAAATTTCAAATGGGCCTACATATCTTGGGCTTAGTCTACCCTTCTTACCAAATCTCATAACTCCTTTCATTGAGTAACCTTAAGGAATACATTATCACCGACCGTAAACTCTAAATATTTCCTTCGGTTATCATCATCACTTTTATGCCTACTCAGTGCAACTTTCATTTTCTCTCTGATTTTCTCAATAATTTCATAAGTTTGCTAAACAATCTCAGGACTTAATATTTTTCTTTCACCAACCTTGTGAGGACATAGGTTTAAGATTGGCTTATTCCAAGTGTCAAAACACCCGCTTGTAATATAGGTACATAGTAAGTCCATTTGTGGATTCGCACTTCAAGTGAAGCAAATTTGCAAGCCTCGCCGTCATCTTCAAGGGATCACATTACCTAGGAAGTGACTGTGATTCTTGAGGAGTTTTAAGGTGGATAAACAAACAATTTGATCATTTGCACATACATACATTTCATACATGTGTCCATGCATAGTAGCAAAACTTTGTCACATGCAAGCAAAATTCATATATTGTGGTTGCATGTTGACTTGTGTAAATAGTTTTCTAGTTGAAAAAATCAATGCTCGAACTTCAAGCTCTTTATGTCTGTAAGCACGTGAAACAGACACTGAGAACCTAAGTTATTTCACACTCGTGTGGTGGTTTCAACCAGTAGCCACTAGTTGTCTCTTTTGATCATATGATGCGATCCCTTGATTGCAAGTTCCTCACATATTCAAACTAGATCATATTGGTCTTGATTTGTGATAGTTGATATGACCGTATGTCACAATTTGCAATCGCAGTATACATCCCAGTAATTAATGTTATGATTATGCTCAATAGCAAGAGTGTAATAGTGTATTTGACAACCGATCTCATATAAATAAAAGTGTTTTTTATTTTAACAAATCTTATAACAATTATATCAATTGTCAAAAGTAAATAATCATAAGGTCAAAAGACTATGAGAAATAAAAGAATTGTTCGTACATCTGGATATGTATGAGGTAGACACAATTCTTTAGTTAGTCTCGAATAACATTCACAACTTAAGATACAAGGTTGGGCGCCTTTATCTTGTTAAAGTTGTAGATTCTTTTGTTAGCATTTGAGCGGGATCAAATGTGATATGATGAGTCTAAAATCATCGAAGTGTCTTTGGACAAAAGAATCTAGTGCACTGGGTACATTGAATAGGATCATTGTAGAAAACTTTATCTGCAACCGTAGGTGGATAAAAGTGTTCTACTGAGACAATCGGAGAGTCTATCTCAATCCTGAGATAAATGATGGACTTATGGTTGCATGCGTTATCATTTGAGCTGTCAATGAGTACGATTATATCGCATAGTCTATCCTCGATGGTCTGGTGGTATTCACATGAATATCGATAGAGGACATAATTTATAGAAATGGACATCGTGACTGCATCTAGCAAATGTCAGTAGAATACCATCATATAGATGTTTTGAGGTATTGGATATTAAATCTTAACGTTGAGTTTTCAATAGTGACTATTAAAACATGGCTTCTGGACAAGTCAAGATATCCAAGTTCGAAAACATAGTCATATGAGTAAATATGGTAACTTGGAGAGCTATAGATGATCTATGAGCTTTTGGCGATTACTGGTATTTTTCACGAGGATACACTTTTTCCATTTAGGTTGTCTAGGGTACGAATTAGTACGCTCACTCATTCTATCTTTATTTAAAAGTCCAATTTTAGCTCTTTAGTGGAATGAACTAAAATTAATGGATCGAACCTAAGTGAATCATTTGTTTATTGCGATTACGTTGTGTCTATTGGAGCTTAAATTTAGATAGCCAGCAAAAATCCTCAATCGACACGAACTTGAATGGATCACTAGTTATATACTACCTGATCATTTATTTGATCTATCTTAAAGAATTGATTTTGAAATTTATTCCAAAAGTTTTGAGAGGTGCGTTCTTGTGTTCGATCAAGACACGCAGTAACGCATCAAAATACCTAGGATGGGCAGCTAAGGGCGTGTGACCCCTTGGGCTGCCCTAAGGGATGTTTTTAACATCCCGTAAATATATTAAAGAATATAATTAGCACATTTAATATAAATGGACTGTTGAATTATATTTAATATATTTATTAAAGGAGTGTGGACTTGTTTCTTTTTGTAAGAATGAGTGTAGTTCACATGTGGACGTTTTTGGAGGTCCAAGTGAGATTAATAAAATGGAAAAACAAAGTTTAGCCCATGTGTTTAGGGGTGGGCGGCATTAGCTAATATAATTAGTTAATTACTTTGTTGTATTTTATTATTTAATTAAATGAAAATTAAGTCATTATTAATTAATTAATTTTTTAATTAAAAGTCAAAACATTTTTCCACTAGGAATTGGATTTCTAGTTTCATACTATTGGTGATAGTATGATAAGTATCAAATACCTTATTTGATAAGGAGATAAATAAAATGAGTTATTCATCAAATCAAATTAGGAAGTTTTTGATATTTATCAAAACTCTAAAGTTGACTTTTATGTCACTTTTAGGAAAGTTTTGATAAGTCATTAATTCTCAATTATCCTTTAATAATTATTGGATAATGGATTCAAGAGATGGGATAGGATTGAACTCTAACTTGATAGGATTTATGATGAAACACAAATCCTCCCACCCTGGGGAGAATTCGGCCACCATAAAAGGCAAGCAAGGGGAGTTCGGCCTAGTAGAAGCTTTTGATGCAAGTTTTGAGTTTTTGTGAAGCTTTTGAAAGTCAAGAAAAAACTTCCCATCTCTAAAGGAAAGTGTGAGAATTCGCTCGAGAAAAAAAAGAGAAAGAACAACTTAGTTCGAAAGTGTTCTTCATTTTCTCAGGAGGGTTTTGGTGACTAACGAAAAAGAAAAGTTTTTTGTTTCTCATCCTCAGGTATACAATTCAAAGAAAGGGAGCCCACACTCCAAGGTGATCCACATTCGTGAAGGATTGGAAGATCTTGCGGTTCATAATCGACACAACATCAAGCCTCACATTATACAAAAGGTATGTTACCTTTTGACATATATGTTTAATTAAACTATGGGTTAAGATCTACTCTTTTTGGAAAAATTTTTAAAAGTACCAATGCAAAAATTCTTCTTTTTTTTTATGCCTTCTGCTGCGCCGTACTCCTGTTTTTCCTACAATTTGTATTCCAGATCGTATTGCGCCAGCTCTATCGCCCACTTCAACAACCTTCCCGAAGTGTCGAGTTTCTGTAATACTTGTCTTAAAGGGTAACTAGTGAGCACATCAACACTGTGGGCTTGGAAATACGGACGTAGCTTCCTTAAGGCCACTATCAGATAGTATGCTAGCTTTTCCATTGGCGAGAATCTACTTTCCACGTCTTGCAGTCACTTACTTATGTAATAGATTGGCAGTTGGATCCTATCTTCTTCTCGAATTAGGACCGCGCTTATAGTGTGTTGGGTCACTGCAAGGTAGATGATGAGTTTTTCCCCATCTCGAGGTTTAGATGGCAGCGGAGCCCGCCCCATGTACTCTTTCAGCTCCTAGAAGGCTCCCTCGCATTCCTCCGTCCATTCGAATTTCTTATTCCTTTTGAGGACATTAAAGAACGGGACACATTTGTCTGTGGATTTCGAGATGAACCTGCTGAAGGCCGCAACTTAAGGACATTAAGACTTTGAACGTGCTTTGGTTTCGTTAGTGATTTCATCTCGCATAAGGCCTTGATCTTTTCGGGATTGGCTTCTATTCCTCTCTGGTTCACCACGAAGCCCAGAAATTTCCCAGAGGCTACTTCAAAAGCGCAATTTAGGGGTTTGAGCTTCATCTGGTACCGTTTTAACACTTGGAACATCTCCTCTAGGTGCTCAATGTGGTCGATTGCCTTGATTGATTTTACAAGCATATTATTTACGTATACTTCCATCGTCTTCCTTATCTGGTTAGCGAACATCATGTTGTCCAAACTCTGGTAGGTTGCTCCTGCGTTCTTTAGGCCAAATGACATTACCTTGTAGAAGTAGAGCCCTCTATCCATGATGAATGAGGTATGTTCCTAGTCTGCCGAAAACATGGGAATTTGGTTATAGTCTGAATATGCATCCATAATGCTTAGCAGCTCATGCCCGGAGGTTGAGTCGACTAGTTGATCAATCCTTGGTAAGGGAAAACTGTCCTTCGGGTAGGCTCTGTTAAGGTCAGTGAAATCGACACAAGTTCTTCACTTATTATTCTTCTTCTTTACCAGTACTGGGTTAGTGAGACAACTAGGATAATAGGATTCTCTGATGAATTCGTTGGTTAGACGTTTATCGACTTTCTCTTTTAAAGATGCATATCTCTCAGCATTCATGGCTCTCCTCTTCTGCCTGACTGGTTTAATAGCCAGGTCTCTTTTAAGTCTGTGTGCCATCACCTCGGGGCTGATCCCCTCTATGTCACTATGTGTACAGGCGAAGACATCAAGGTTTCCCTTTAGGAAGGCTAACAACTTTTCTTTTTCGATTAGAGCCAAGTTCGCTCTTAACTTCAATGTCCTCTCCGGCCTTAGTTCATCCGTCCGTACTTCTTCTAGTTCTTCTACGAGGCCAGTGGCTTCGCGTTCATCAATTATTTTAGGATCAATGCTATCGTCGAGCTCTGAGGTTGGAGGGAAAAGAGTCTCCATCTTGTGTTCCAATCCGCAATTCGCCGCCCCCTTTCCTTGCCTTTTCCCCTGCTACCCCTATCTTGACGGCTTCTTTATAGCATGCCTTGGCCGTCTCTTGTTCGCTATGGACACATCTTATTCTCGTCAGGGTTAGGAATTTGATTGTCTGGTGTTTGCTAGAGGTGACCATTTCCAGGTCGTTAAGAGCTGGTCTCCCTAGGATAGCGTTATATGCCATTGTTTGATTGACAACAAGGAAGGTCACCATGAAAGTTGATAGGCGGCCCGGTTCTTCTAAGGTAAGAGGTAAGACAATTGACCCTAAAGGAATAACAGTATCCCTAGTGAAGCCGTACAGCGATTCTCTCGCGGGGTGCAAGTGATTCTAATTCAAGCCCATTCCTTCGAGTGCAACTTTGTGCAGGATGTTTGCCGAGCTACCATTGTTCGATCATAGTCCGATGTACAATTATCCCCCCCGATAGTTGCTTTTACGATGATGACATCGTTGTATGGCTAGTGCACACCCCTCATGTCGACGCTTTTGAAAGCTACATTTGTTATCCCATTATGCTTCACTAACTCTTCGCCAATTACGGGTGCTTCAATGACGGGTCAATATACGTCCCTCATTTGGCGTGCTAATGACCTGTTTAACATCTCTACGGGGTGCGGTCACCCATGGGTATCCCTTCAATGGGTCCTATACATGTCTCGTTGTACTGTCGTCAAGATGGACGGCTTCTGGGGTATACAACATAGTCTCGAAGGCATCCACGTCGAACCATGTCCTCAATTGTATCCTTGAGCTCGAAGCAGTCAGTTGTTTGATGTCCCGTTTCATTGTGGTATGCATAGAATTTGTTTGGGTTCCTGGCCCGCGCTGGTGTCCTCAGGGGGGTGGTTTCCCAAACTCTTCCCTGTTCTTTTTTGTGTTAAAGATCTTGTCCCGAGAGTCGGACAACTGTGCGTAGGTCTGGTAGCGACCTCCACCTCGTCGTACATCCTCGTCATTCCTAATTTTCTTTGCTATCTGTTCTGTTGAAACGTCGACCCTACGCGGGTCCCTATTCCGGTTGTGGTTTTCTCCTCGCCTGCCTTCCTTCTGCTTGCTCCTATCCCGCGGGCTCCTGCTCCTGTCCTTCTTGGGTCCGAAGGCCTCTTTAATGCGAATGTGGATGTTGGACCGCTTGTAGAAATCCCTGAACATCTTTACCGGCTTGCTATATATACTCTGGTAGAGTTCATCGTCTTTTCGTAGGCCAGCGACTATGGCCGTGAGCACGCTATCATCCGTGGGGCTCTCCACGCAGCTGACTTCTTTCTGCAAATGGGCTATATAATCTTTCAAAGGTTCATCCGCCTTCTCGAAGACCGTCGCTAGATGGCAGGAGGGAACGAGTTGTTTCTTCAATACTTGGTACTAGCTCAGAAAACGCTCCTGACATTGGCTCCAGCTGGTTGTGCTGCCTGTAAGGAGCCCCCATAGCCACTTTCTCGGGATTTCCCCTAAAGTGGCTGGGAAGCATCGACATTTGACCCTACTGTTAGTCGTGAGTAGACTCATCTGCACATTATAGGCATCCAAGTAATCGAAGGGGTCGCTAGATGCCTGGTAGATAGGGATGCTGGGCATCTTGAAGTGTTTGGGCAGTGGCTCGCTGTCAATCTCCCAACTGAATGAGCTTCTCTCGAAATACCTATTAGTGGGCTCAGCGCCTCCTCGCTGTTGTTTCAATACATCCACCGTCGCAGTAGAGCCTGGTATCTTGGGATTAAAGGGGTCATCATTGATGAACTGGAGGTAGTGCTATTTTCCCTGTGGGATCGGTTTGGTCGGTTGGGCAACCTTTGCACTTGCTCGTTAGACGACCTTCTCTCGTCGAGGTGTTGATCTCGGACTCGCCCTGGGGGGGTATCGGTGGCTGGAGCTGCATAGTGGGCATTATCACTGCCATTCCTTTCAGGCCACTGGTCGCATGCCTCTAGGCACCTTCTAGGCTGTTGAGAAGTATTGTATGCAAGGGCGTTACATCGATCCCTATTGAGTTTCACGTACCTTTCATTGTTGGCGTTTACGTAGACCATGGGGTCGTTGCCGGGAGCCCCTTCTTGTGGCTCATCGTGTCTCGCCCTAGGGGATTTTGCTGAGTGAAAAAAGATTCCTCCTCGCTGGGCATTATCCCGTAGGGGATTTTGCCCACGGGGTTGAGGCATGGGATGGTTTGTGCCATCTCTTGCATGATGTGGTGGAAAGGTGTTTTCTATGATTTACTCACGGGAAGGGTGGTTCTGTAGTAGGAGGTGGTATCTACAGGACATCTCTGCCACCATCCTTTCTAGCTCTGCCTGTCGCTCCACCATTTTGTGAAGGTCGAGGGGACCGGACGGGCAGCCTGATCATGGTTGTGGGGATCCACCTGAGAATAGAGTTGATCCGCTAGTAGGTTCGCGGTGAGCGGCTGAAGCTTCGACGCAATGGGCACCATGTTGTCTTGACTGGCGCGCTTGATGCCATCGGTGCGTTTGGTGTCGTTGGTGCGTTTGATATAATCGGCGGGATTGGAGGTTGATAGGATGCCTCCGATGGTCGCTACTTCGTGGTGCTCTAGAACATGTGCCTACGCCTCTTGCCATCGATATAGATATGTTTTTTGCCTAAAATAATAAAGTTAGAAAACTAAAAATGGTTGTTTCTTACAAGGAAGCGGAGGTTTGAATCCTCAAACGGGGGCCCGCCTTCTAGTGCCAAATTGTTGACTCTAAATCCGGTCAACGTGGTAAATTGGTGAATATAGAAAAACTAAAGAATTAAACTTATAAAAAGATTGACACAAGAGATTTTAAAGTGATTCGGCTTTAAGGGAATGCTTACATCCACTGTTGTTAACATTTAAGTTGAACTCGTTAGGTTTATTGTAGAGCTCGCTTATGTATGTGTTTTTTAGAAACATTCGTCACCTTTGTAATAAGGGTATCCCGCTCCTTTTATAGCGTGAAGGGGCGGGAGTCATTTTATTTTACATGGAATCTGATTACATGATTTAAAGGCGAAATTCTATCCCTTAATGGACGTCGTTTAATCTAAATGCAATAGCTGATTGCAAGGAATTTGAGATTGATGGGGAGTTTACTTAGTTGGTTGAATGCAATCCCTGTATTCCCAGGATTATTCCTTTAATTGAGGTTCCGGGCTGCGTCATCTGCGGGCTATGGGCTTCGTGGCAACTGATCTGCGGGTTGTCTCATCTGTGAGCGATTTACGAAGGTGTAACACTCTTTTGGTCGTTTGTTTAGAGCCTCTTCATTCATCGTACGTCGAGTCGGGGCCCATTTTGATTTGTAGCGATTCCTTGGCCTTTTACGTGTATTGGGACTTTTCTGGTGGTTTTAGCATTTTAGGCCTGTTTAGGCCTGGTGCAATTTAACACACAACAATCCCAATTGCAACTACACAAATAACTAAATTGGGACCTTAAAGGCATCTGAGGATATATCTAGTTTTCATTCACTAAAATATTAGATATCATGAACTTTTGACAGGTGCTTTGTTTACCGCACGATTTGCATATTGTTATTTTGATTAATTAATTTTCCTACCACTAGTGGAAAGAAAAACTTTTGTTGAAAGAAACGAGAATTTTCTTAGAAGATTCACAATTTAATTCATTTATATCCACACACATCTTAATATAAGAATGAAGTGTGTAAGATAGTTCATCTTCAAATAATTATTAATTAGTTACGAGATGCATTTACAGATGCTACTAGAGAAATAAAATCGTATATACCAGCTGTTAATGTACCAGGCCGGGTGATTGTTCCAGAAGAACAATCAAAACAAATGGCAGTAAATAAATTATTTGTTGCATGCCAAAAGCGTGGCAGACCCCTTGGTTCGAAATGTATTGTTCTCCTGAAAAGGAAAACAAATTATTAGAATTCTAATTCAAATAAAACTTGAGTTATAAATAAATCCACTTTCTTTAAATTAATTCCAGAAGAGTTTAATGTGACTGAGAAGACATAAGTCCCTGAAGTAGTAAAAGCCCTTGAAGTGGAAGAAACCCTTAAAGTGATACAAAATATAAAAATAAAGAAATTTCTATAAATTATACAAGAGAAATGTAGAATCATGAAGAAACAATCACTGATGATATATTTTTATACATCGTAGCTACTTAAAATTTTAAATGATGATTATGAACCTTATAATATCGATGATTGTAGTGAAAAGACACTATTGGACTAAATGGAAAGAAGCAATTCCAGCGAAATTGACTTCATTAGCCAAACGTGAAGTCTTTGCACCAATTATCCAAATGCCTGAAAACATCAAACCAGTTGGATACAAATGGATTTCTGTACAGAAACGAAATGAGAAAAATAAAACCATGAGATATAAGGAACGACTTGTACCACAAGGTTTCCCGTAGAGAGTTGGCAATGATTTTGATGAGACTTATTCATTAGTGCTGGATATGGTTACGTTCTGATTTTTTATAAATTTGGTCATTCCAGAAAGACTTGAAATGCGTCTAATGGACGTAGCAACCGCTTATATGGTTGACTTAAGTAAGATATTTATATGAAATCTATTAACATATTATTGGTTCCATTTCTTGATCAAAAATGGACCTTCACTAGTACCTTTATTCACTTACTTATATTCCATTCTCGGGTAATTATCGGTTGTTTTTAATGTTTTTATCTAGTGTACAGGTAATAAGGTTTTGTGCGCAATTGAAGAACCTTGGTGGATTAAATTGAAAATTTGGGAGTGCACAGCTGTCATCTTTTGGAGGCTTCCATAAATTATACAAGATGAATTGGGTTTCGAACTTTATATGTATGGAAAGATATAGATGTCTACTTTCCAATGCATTTTACGGTTCGTGATTTGGAGTTTTCTATAGGAAGTTATGGTCATTTTCGTAACAGTGCGCAATCCTAAAATTTGGACCAGTGAGTACCGCGACCACGGCGTTGCGACTAGCGGTAGCGACCTAGGGTCGCGCTGGCGACTCGATAAACCTTATTTCTAATGCTTATAAGTAGAAAAAGGGGCTCTAAAGAGAGTGAGTTCGGCTAGGGCTCTAAGGAGAGGACCAAGAAGAGACCAAAAGAGAAGAGAAGAGGCAAAGAGGGGAGAAGAAGATCACCTTGGAACCAAGAGGGATTGGATTCAATCCTTGAGCCAAAATCTCACCATCAAGCTTGGATTTGGAGAAAGTGGAAGCTAGACAAATTCACAATGAGGAGGAGGACGAAAGTTCATCACACCTAGAGTTTTTCTATCCATTTCCTTCTTTATTTTCATGCTTGTAACTCTCTTTATTAATTGGAAAACATGTTTAGTTGTAAATCATTGATTATGAACTAAATTTGTAAGTTAGGGTTTTGATGGATCTTATTCTATGATGATTGCATGAATTGATTGTTTAATTTGTTGTGGTTGATTATTATGTTGTTGAGTGGTATTATTGTGCTTAATGCTTTTGGATGTAAAGGCCTACATTTAGATGATAAATTGGTTGTGTGTTATGTACCGAGAGGAGACGCCCACAACGTGCTCGATGTAATGTCCACCACAAGTAGAATTAGATAGAGATATACTAATTTGCTTGTGTGATCATATAGGGTGTTTATTGTGACTAATGCATTTTCATGCACTTGGATATACCATCGAGAGATAGGATATTAGAGTATGTGGAATAGGTCCGATTTACCTCGAGAGGGGACTTTGGATAATTTAGATAAACACGATCATCAACATAAATAATTAAACTACAACAATGTGCTTTCATGAAATTCAATTGGATGGATTAGGTGAATTCTAATACCCTAGCTCATCTCTCAATTTGGTTGTTTATTTCACGTTTTATATTTTATATTTTTTATCTTTTATTTTATTCTCTTAAACCATTTTGATTTATTCAAATAGATATAGACTTGGTTAATTTTAGTACTCAGCGCCTAAATATCCCTGTAAAGACGATAATTTACTCATCATTTTATTACTTGTGCTGACCTCGTATACTTGCGGGTACAAAAAGGCGTAACACATATAATTCGAGATCTCGTAATTTTGTATTCGATAAATCTACCAAGATCCTTATATGGATTAAAACAATCTGAACGGATGTGGTATAACCATCTCAATAAATATCTGATAAAAAAAAAAGTATATTAATGATCTCATATGCCCATATGTCTTTATTAAGAAATCAGAATCTGGATTTGCTATTATAGTAGTATATTGTTGACGATATGAATTTAATCGAAACTCCAGAATAACTCTTGAAAATTGTTGAATATTTGAAAAAGGAATTTGAAATGAAAGACCTGAGAAAAATAAAATATTTTCTCAGTTAGAGATCGAGCATTACTCAAACAGAATACTTGTCCATCAATCAACATATGTTGAAAAGATTTAATATAGACAATGTCATCCATTAAGTACTCCTATGATTGTTAGGTCTTCTGATTGTAAGAAAGATCTATTTCAACGAAAAGAAGATAATGAAAAGACACTTGTGTAGTCCTCAAAAATCGCTTGGGGACACGGGGCACTACAACCTGCAAAGATAGAATACACGTGACCCGTAGGACGTCTGGGACACAGGGGTGGTGCCGGCCAAAGTCACTCCGATGGTCAAGTTAGCGAGTGCTAGTAAGTAGATAATGGCTGTAAGTTGAGATGAGTGAGTAATACTTCCTGTTATTCTGGTGATTGAGATCTTCCTGATCGAAGGAGATGTGAGATCGGCTAATTGAAGGGAGTTTTAGAAAAGATTTTGATTATCGTATAACATGCGAAATTGGGTTTCAAAAATTTTTCTTTTATTGAAAACCTTTTTTCAATCAGGAACGAGTTCCTGTATATACGCAGAAAAAAAAAAAACTTTAGAAACAACATACCTTTTTCTTGATTTTATTTTTTCTGATTCCTCGATCTACCACCAGATCTTCCGAGGTATGACTCGCGGTCTAACAACGTGTGTGTGGGCAGGTCACGGCAAGAGATGGAGGTCACATGAAAAGAACGCCGGCCAAATCCTGCAAAAGAGGGAAGAGTCAGGAAAAAACGTTTTTTTCTTTTCTTCTCTCTTTGGTGGCCGAATTCTCTTTTTTTTTTCACTTGTCTATTCGGTTAGGTTTTTCCTAACTATATAACACTTATATAGTAGTCCTTTAGAGTTTTAGTTTGACCAAGTCAAAATAGGATTCTAAATCCTATTTATTTTTAGTCTCCCTAAAAACTTGAACTTGTGACCTTTTGCACTATTAAAATAATCTAATTATTTTAATTCTTTTGTCTTAGTCATTATTTAATCACATGACCTCATATTTAATAAATAGAATTAATAATTATTAATTATTAATTTCTATTATTTTATTAAATATTTAATTAATTAAATAATCACATTATTTAATTATTCTCTTTTATTTAAATCGCATTACTTTCGTAACACTATTAATTGGACCATCCAATTAATCTACCATGACCCTCGTTACCAACAACCATAAGGGCTAGCAAGAGGACCTAATGGACCCACAGTTTTGAGCTTCAATAATACTTAGTAATATTAATTAAAACTCTTTAATTAATATTTCACGATTATTAACCTCGGAGTTATTCCACTAAAAACCCGAGGCTGCACTCTCAGAACTGTAGACGTGTTTATACAATCTGAAGTCTCAGTGTCTATTGATATAGCTAATTGCATATAGTGTGATCCTCTACAAATAGTTCATAACTAGAGCTGGGTCATAAAGTCCGTTATACCACTCTAGAAATGTCTTTTCCTTTAAGTACCATTGATTCTCTAATGAACAATTAAATCCTGTCTTCCTCACGGAAGAAGGAGAGCGCTCATAATCGTTCAAGCCCCGAATCAACCCTTAAGAGAACTACTCATCTACTTCAATCAAGAAGGAGTGGATTCCACTATTGTGTTCAAACCTTTCCAGCCACAAGCCAAACCGTAGCTCCAAGATACGGAGGTATTGGTCGAGATTCTCATCAACCTCACTCATGGTAAATCAAAAGCCACTATCTAACCTGAAGGAGTCGATAAGACACTCAGGATTAAGATCACCTATAAATAGCCATTATTTATCGATTATATATGAATCTCATCTATTAACGGATCTTGGTGAGAGATTCATATAAATCGTGGCCCAGTCCTATATGATCTCATCATATAAGGTGCCTCTATTCTCATGTCAACTACATAAGCGGTCTAGGATAAGACCATCGTACTTTACAGAATGGACCGCAGCAATAGATCAATCACAAACAAAGTACCCAGCTTTGTTCGCTCTCTACGGACTCTTTAGATTACACGTCTCAAAATGAATCCTCTCTGTATATGACCATCATATACTCATTATGAGATTACATCTTGCAATCTATGATGTTCTTGCACAATACGAATGTATTACTGAATATAAAACATTTTATGAACTTTAATGATAATCTGAATAATTCTTATTATTATCTTTAACCATTTACAATTACAAGCTTTAGGGCATAAATCCCAACACTAATCGGGCTATGATCAGAAGATGATCGGAGATGATGAACAATGGCCGGAGAATGTTGTTTGACTATTGATGATTCTAGGATGTGAGTTTTTTCAGTCCCCTTCTCTTTGGAGAACTATCCTTCATTTATAGGGGGATGATGTTTTTGCCCGTTGAGGGATTTCATCATTACCCACCCACCCCCCCTGTTGCCTCAAGTTTATGGATGCTTTCTTTGACTTAGCTGTTTAGATTTTAATTATGGCTTGTAGGACCATCATTATTAAAATAGATCATGATTTGGTCTCCTACAGAACCAAAAAGATTCCATGTCGTGCGACATGTGGTTTTGACAATTGTCCTGAGACAATTATGATTCTATGTCGTGCGACGTAGGAACTTTCCCAAGCGTGGATGTTGTGGAGTTACCTCCCTGTTACTATTTGGATGGATATGAAGGGTTGTCGAGTGTGTCGTACGACCACCGTGTAGTGATCATAGTTAGGTCGTCGTGCGACCAAGGCAATTGGTTTATGTGGTTTCTTGTGATTGTCTTTACTTGGACCACCGTGTAGTGATCACAGCTGGGTCGTTCTGCGACCAAGACAACAGGTCTATGTAGTTTGACCATTTTTTGACTAAGGAGATTGGACCATGTAGTTTGATCATTTTTGGCTCTAGGCCTGGTCTTTTGATACACTTTGGACTTCTGGGCCGGATCCTCGCTTGTACTTGGGCCTGACAGATTTTAGCTACTACAGATTGCCCCCAAACTCCTTGGATTTAATAAGAAAATCAAGGGGTTTGTATCGCCCTTCGACGTTGTTTCGTTGTGTAGAGGGACACGATATTGTGTCGTCCGACACGTGTATCTCGATCTATATGTAGAGTTTATATGGTGGTTCTTTTCTTTATGTCGTACGACTATCAAATGTGAAGGCTGGCTGCGTCGAGTTGAGGCATGTTCCTGGTTTCAAGGGCCGATTATAATCTCTGTGATTTGATATGGTCGTACGACAATGTCGTGGTGGAGGCGGGGTGAGCGGTTGGCCTTCTAATTGCTTTTCAATAGTTGTGCCAAAGCACTTGTGACCTTTATGGGAAATCCACGCATTTGATTAATGATGGCGGTTATGGGGGTGTGTGCCCAATAAGAGACTAACACGTTAGCACAAGACTTTCTTTTTATTGCCGCCTTTTCTCTTTCTCTCCCATTTTCAATTTTTTCTCTCTCTCTCTTTCTCTCTCTTTCTTTCTTCTCGCTCAAGAACCAGTGGACGACGATCTCTTTTCCGGAGTTTTTTGACCGTTTTTTCTGGTTTTTGTGATTACTTCGGCGAGCTTTTGTGCACTTCGCTTAGTATTCCGGTAAGTTTTCCTTGTTTTCTTTTGCCTTTGTCTTCAATTTCTGGGTTTTGTTTATTATTGGTTTTTTGGGTATCTTACTGTTCTTCGATTAGATTTTTAGGAAATTCTAAAAATGTTGGTGTTGATCGAAAAACGTAACTTAGGATTTGGTAGAAACTGTTTGTAATGTCTGTGTCATACGACAGTGACTGGGGAGTGTATGTCGCACGACCTTTTTAGGTGTATGCCAACAATCTTAGGAACTGATGTAGGGCATGATAAACACTTAAATTTGTATAATAATAAAGGTTAAAACCATTATTTTATACTATTAGTGTCATCAAATTACCTAACTTATTTATAACTACACTTAATTGTTAAACTTTCTATTTTGATGCAGGTTCAGTGTAATGGGCATACCTTTGCACTCAAATATCCAATCACTACGTTCTTGATAGTGTTGGAAAGATAACTCATAGCCCTATAAGTTTGGTTTGTAAACTCTTATCAGATTTGGACTCCTTTGAAGACAAATATTGGATTATCTTGGGCTGGTTTGCATGGCCGCGGCAATTGGGCAATCTTCACTATTTAGGCCATACCTCTCTCCAGAAAATTCCAAATATTATGAGTCTTATCATTCTAGAAATATAAGAGAATTATCTACAACTTTGATGTTTATCACGAGATCAAATTGTCAAAGGAACGGTGCCTAATTCGGTGGACAAGTCGGTGCATGTGTGGAAAACAACAAAGTTGACAACTTTACCTTACCAAATTCAATCAACTTGCATTAATTTATTCCTACCATTTTTGACTTGTTTGCCTCTCATTGTGTCTATAAATAGAGGCCTTGTATAAGCTTGAAGGCAGCTTGGGTTCCTTGCCAAGTTCACCTTACATTGTTGTATTGTTGAACTTTTGTGATAATCTAATTTCTCTCTTGCTCATTTTATTTCTTTTACTTGTTTTCTTTCTTCTATCATGAGTAGCTAAATTCTCTTTTTGCTAAGGTGAAGGGAGAAGCTCTTGGTATGTGAATAAAGATTTATTTAACTCTTAACATGGTCTTAAAGTTTATATTCATTTGTGTAAATTTATCTACATGTTTTATATTACTTTTCTTATTTAATTGAATTTTCATCTCTTACTCTTATGTGAAGTGGGGATCTTGACTTATTGTAGACAATTCTTGGCACAATGAATGCTTGAATCCGTCTAGAACCGTATGGTTATACCTGCACCTCTGACCAAGGATTCTTGATTCATTGTAGACAAACAACACCATAAATACTTGAATCCGTCTAGAACCGCATGGTTATACCTGCATCTGGCAAAGGAATCTTGATTTATGGTAGTTGATTGGCACAATAAGTACTTGAACCCATTTAACATAAGGAGTGTAGAGTACCCATTGTAATATAACTAAAAGAAGAGAAATATAACTTGATAGATGTGTAAAGAACTTAAATGGTCTAACTTTCGATTGGAATCTCCTTTATGTGTGGATTCCAATTGAGTGATAAAAATGAGTTAAATATAACTTAAACCATATACCAAGAGTGGAACCTCTAACCTTAGCATGTTTTAATTTAATTTGTTTCACTATTATACCTACCCTCATTTCATAATATTTTATTTCCTATTATATTTTCCTTGTAGATTTTTGTTGGTTTTTGCAGGATCTAAATATTCTTCCTCGTGGATCGACCCCGGTCTCACCGGGTTAATTTATTACTTCGACACTCCTGCACTTGGGAGTAGAAATCCATTTTCTGGACATGTCAAGTTTTTGGCGCCGTTGCCGGGGAAGTATCATTTGGTGTTCAAAACCATCAAAATTCTTTTCATCTTTTTCATTTTCTTTTTCTTGTAAATAATATTATTTTTTGGTGTTTTTGTTTTCTTTTATTCTGTTGCATCTAAGACTTGCATGAGAGCTTGGTCACGTACACCAACTGGTAGACTTGTTAGGGGTTCCCCATCTGCATTTGAAAATATGGCAGAAAACGAAGTTGAAAGAGTCACTGATCTTGGGGACAATCGTTCCCAACACAATGATCATGCACAACCTAGAACACTTAGAGACTACATGAACCCCACAAGAACTAGTGCTCCATCATGTCTAGTTTTTCCTCCAGATGCATCTCATTTCAACTTTAAGCCAGGTATTATTCAACTTTTACCCAAATTTCATGGCTTAGATGCCGAAAACCCATACCTGCATTTGAGAGAGTTTGAGGAAGTGTGCAACACTTACAATGACACAAATTGTAGCATGAACACCATCCGACTAAAGCTTTTCCCTTTCTCTTTGAAAGATAAAGCTAAAACATGGCTGTAAAATCTTAGGTCTAGATCTATTGGTAATTGGGATGAAATGCAGGAACAGTTCTTGAAAAAGTTCTTTCCTCATCATAGAACAAATTCCTTCAAAAGACAAATTAGCACTTTCAGCCAGAAACCAGGAGAGACCCTTTACCAATCTTGGGAGAGGTACAAAAAATTGCTTAATTCTTGTCCTCACCACGGCTTTGAAACATGGAGACTAGTCACACACTTTTACGAGGGTTTAACGCCCCAAGGTAGACAAATGGTCGAAATGATGTGTAATGGAGAGTTTGGAGATAAAGACCCTGAAGAGGCACTAGACTACCTAGACCTATTAGCAGAGAATGCTCAAAATTGGGACACTGCAGGTACCCAAGAGGCACCGAGCAAAGCTCAAGCCTCTACATCTAGTGGAGGTATTTACAACCTTAGGGAAGAACATGACATTCAAGCCAAATTTGCATCTCTAGCTAGAAAGGTCGAGGCCTTAGAATTGAAAAAGAGCGGTCACTTAAAATCCGCTCAAGAAATTGTGTGTCACATATGTGATACCAATGACCATTCAACTAAGGAGTGCCCAACTCTGCCTGCATTCAAAGAATGTCTCCATGAACAAGCCAATGTCCTAAACACTTTCAAAAGGCCAAATCCTAACCCATACTCACAGACCTACAATCCAGGTTGGAGAAATCACCCAAACTTCAGTTGGAGGAATGATAATCATGCACAATCTTCACAACCACCACCTCCTCAAGGTCACCAAAACTTTCAAGGTACTCAAGGTTATGCACCCTATGTCCCACAATTTAGGAAAAACCTTGAGGAAACATTGCATTCATTCATTGAAAAGCAAGAGACCATTAACAATCAAACTTCACAAACCTTGTCCGATTTAAAAGACACTCTTGCTAAGATTGCATCAACACTCACCATCCATGAAAAAGGAAAATTTCCTTCTCAACCTCAACCAAATCCTAAAGGTCAATACAACCTGGAAGAGGGTAGTTCAGGAAGTCAACACATGGACCAAGTTAAATCAGTCATAACTCTTCGCAATGGTAAGGTTGTCGAAAAATCTATTCTTGATCCTTGTGAGAAAGATGATAAGTCTTTCTCCAACAGTAAGGAAGGGGTTGATAAGCCTATACCTAGCCAAGAAAAGACCAAACTCCCACCTGTAGCCCCATTTCCTCAAGCATTGAACAATCCAAGGAAATTGAACCACAATCCTGAAATTTATGAAATTTTCAAACAAGTGAAGGTCAATATTCCTTTGTTGGATGCTATTAAACAGGTTCCTTCTTATGCAAAATTTTTGAAAGACTTGTGCACTGTGAAAAGAAAACTGAATGTGAAAAAGAGAGCCTTTTTAGCAGAACAAGTAAGTTCCATTATTCAAAACAATAATTCTATGAAATATAAGGACCCTGGTTGTCCTACAATTTCATGCATTATTGGAGAGTATAAAATTGAACAGGCTTTACTTGATCTTGGTGCTAGTGTTAATTTACTTCCATATTCAGTTTATCAAGAACTTGATCTAGGTGAGTTAAAACCAACTTCCATAACTCTTTTACTTGCTGATAGATCAATTAAAGTGCCAAGAGGGATAGTGGAAGATGTGTTAGTACAAGTCGATAAATTCATATATCCTGTGGATTTTATTGTCTTGGATACACAACCTGTTGCTAATGGGTGTAAACCAATTCCTGTTATTTTAGGCCGCCCATTTTTAGCAACTTCTAATGCTTTGATTAATTGCAGGAATGGCGTAATGAAGATGACATTTGGAAATATGTCACTAGAGCTTAATGTTTTCAACATGTGCAAACAACCACAAGATGAAGGTGATGAAAATGAAGAAGCAAACATAATTGAAGCTATTGTTGAAGATCATCTTCAAGCAGGGAGTTCTTCTGATCCTTTGGAAACTTGTTTAGTTAATTCATTTGAGTCAAGCATACAACTAGATCCTACTGTTTCTAATATATGTTCGTTGCTTGATTGTACCCAGGTGATGGAGAACAAAGGTTGGAAGCCGAAATTTGAAGAATTGGGACCTGTCAATGAAAGTAAACAAGAAGAAGTACCCAAACTAGAATTGAAGCCATTACCTGAAGGACTGAAATATGCATTCCTTGGTGAAGAACAAACTTACCCGGTGGTAATTTCTTCAACTCTTACCAACAAACAGGAAGGTAAATTGATAGAGGTACTTAAAAGGCATAAAAATGCAATTGGGTGGACTTTAAAAGACATAAAAGGCATTAATCCTTTAATATGTACACATAGAATACATCTAGAAGATAATGCTAGAACATGTCAACAGCCCCAAAGAAGATTAAATCCACACATGAAAGAGGTAGTAAGAGGTGAAGTTCTCAAGTTACTTGATGTAGGAATTATCTACCCTATTTCTGATAGTAAGTGGGTAAGTCCAACACAAGTAGTCCCTAAGAAATCTGGAGTCACAGTGGTAAAAAATGAAAAAGGAGAGTTAATACCAACACGAGTCTCATCTAGTTGGCGAATGTGTATTGACTATAGAAAATTAAATGCTGCCACTAGAAAAGACCATTTTCCCTTACCATTTCTTGACCAAATTCTAGAAAGAATGGCAGGACATCCCTACTACTGTTTTCTTGATGGTTACTCAGGTTATTATCAAATCCCCATAGCACTAGAGGACCAAGAAAAGACAACATTCACATGTCCCTTTGGCACCTTTGCATTTAGAAGGATGCCTTTTGGCCTTTGTAATGCTCCTGCAACATTTCAAAGATGTATGTTGAGCATTTTTAGTGACATGGTTGAACATTTTTTAGAAGTCTTTATGGATGATCTAACAGTGTTTGGAAATTCATTTGATAATTGCCTTGAAAATTTAGAAAATGTGTTAAAAAGATGTGAAGAAAAGGGTTTGGTGTTAAATTGGGAAAAATGTCATTACATGGTCACCTCTGGAATTGTCCTAGGACATGTGGTTTCCTCTAAGGGAATTGAAGTTGACAAAGCAAAAGTTGAATTAATTGCCCATTTGCCTCCACCAAAAACGGTTAGGGATGTTCGATCTTTCCTAGGCCATGCAGGATTTTATAGGAGATTCATTAAAGACTTTAGTGCAATATCTAGACCTCTTTGTAATCTCCTAATAAAAGATGCACCATTTGAATGGACTCAAAATTGTCAAAAATCTTTTGATAAGTTGATTAGCCTTTTGACAACTGCCCCTATCATGCAATCCCCTGATTGGTCTCTGCCTTTTGAGTTGATGTGTGATGCTAGCGATTTTGCTGTCGGTGCCGTGCTAGGGCAAAGGAAGGAAGGTAAGCCTTATGTCATTTATTACGCAAGTAGAACTTTGAATAGTGCACAAATGAATTATACTACTACAGAAAAAGAACTACTTGCTGTAATATTTGCATTAGACAAATTCCGATCTTATTTAATTGGCTCTTCAACTATTGTTTTCACTGATCATGTTGCTGTGAGGTACTTAATGTCTAAACAGGATGCCAAACCTAGATTGATACGGTGGATTTTGTTGCTCCAAGAATTCAACATCACAATCAAAGATAAAAAAGGAGCTGAAAATGTTGTTGCAGATCATTTGTCAAGACTTACAACAAACTCATCCTTGGACATAACACCTATCAATGACTATTTTCCAGATGAGTTTTTGTTTTCTATTAGTAAAATGCCATGGTATGCTACCATTGTCAATTTTCTTGTAACAGGAGAGATGCCATCTCAATGGACAGCACAAGATAAGAAAAAGTTTCTGACAAAGGCTAATTTTGTATTTTTGTTTTTCTTTTTCCTTCTTTTATTTTCCCGGTTAAATGGCGGATAACGGTACTCCGTGACTTTTCAAGTCGGTGTTTTCAGTCTCCCACAATAGCTGATAAAAAAAAAAAAAATCTTGCTTTGTACATTCTCTTTTCTCTCCCTTTTCTTTTTCACAAAAATGGAATAAATTCTCGAGAAATTGAAAAATCGTTTTCCCTTACTTCCTCAAAAAGCATTGATGAAAATTTACAAAGCACGGTCCAAAAGATTAAGAATGCTAATGTGCAAGGGCATCCCTGTTGAGGTACGTTGGCTGATTGAAGCCAAGGTAAGATTGGCAGGTGAGTTCTCTGATTTATTTCTTACTTACATGCCTGGTCTGGGTAAAAGCAGTTATGCAAAAAAAAGAAGAGCAAAGAAATTGGGTGTATGTTATAAGTGTGCTCGCACAACTTGTAACACACGCTGTCGTTCTCTTGGAATGGTGTCTGTAAATCGAGAAGATAAAATACAATTCATTAAGGATGGCCTGAGTAAGGAGTCATTAGACAATATTTTGTTGACTCTTGAGACGCATCCTAGTGGATATGTGCATATTGCAATTCTCGCTTTATGGAACCAATTTCAAAAAGAACAAGAGCGATACAGTCTTGGGAATCTGACTTTAAAAGACCCTGTTTGCCAATTTATAAGAAAATTGGATGGGAAGCCTATCCTCGACCCATAGAGGGCGTTCAAGCCGTTTCTGGACGTAAAACCAGAGGAAGATGTGAGCCACAATCACAACTACTTGTACAGATACAGGTCAGCCACTTTTTTTGACATTTTATACTCTAGACTGACACTCATCTGCCAATGCAGACCTAGTCATATAGCTTCCATGGTTTCATCTTCTTTTTTAGCACTATAAATGACACTTCTCTATCTTCTCCAGTTCTCACAACTCTACAAATTTCCAAAAAAAAAAAAAAAAAGCGTGCATAACAATGGCAAACACCATCTCACGCCGCTTTACTAATATTTGTGTCTTTTGTGGGTCTAGTTCTGGTAAGAATAGAGAATTTGAGGAAGCTGCTGACCAGCTTGGTAGGGTATTAGCAGAGAAAAAGATTCATTTAGTTTATGGCGGAGGTAACCTTGGGTTGATGGGTCGTGTCTCAAAAGCTGCTTATGATGGCGGCAGTCAAGTTTTGGGTGTCATCCCAAAAGCTTTGAGTGTGGGTGGTATTACAGGAAATACAATTGGGGAAGTGCAGATTGTTTCAGACATGCATGAACGCAAAGCTGAAATGTTTAGTCATGCTGATGCATTCATAGCCTTACCGGGGGGATTTGGAACCTTAGAGGAACTCTTTGAAGTCACCTCATGGGCCCAACTCAAAATCCATCAAAAACCAATAGGCTTGTTGAATATTTGTGGTTTTTATGATGGTCTATTGTCTTTCCTAGATCATGCTGTGGAAAACCAATTTATCTCACCTCTAGCTCGACGTATCATTGTCACTGCTTCTAATGTTCATCAATTGATTGAACAATTAGAAGCTTTTGTTCCCGAATATGACATTGCCACATCTAAGTTAGATTGGTCAGTTGCTGAGGGTAGCAAAAAGCGTAGATTGGCTTGACCTATGTATTTTGTTTTTCCTTTCTTTCTTTCCCATTTTTGTTTTCAATAAATATGTTCTTTTTACCTTGTTCTAGTATGTTGCAGGTTTTTCTTTTCATTAATCTTTGGTTCAGGTAATTTCTTCTACACTCTCTCTTTATCCTTAGACATTGAGGACAATGTCTTTATTTGGTTGGGGGGAGGGATAGTTGATAATATTTGTGATAACTTTTATGATAAGTGTCATCATTTCATCTCGATTTTTTTTAAATTTATTAAGAGACTTCACTATTCATCTTAGTTTGACTATTCAAATCTATGAACTCTCAAATATAAATTGACTTTCATGCTCATATACCCAAAGCAAGTGTTCATAAACTACTCTTCTCACACACACACTTTGACATTTGATCGTGGGTTGCAAATTGAAAATTATTAAGAGTCTATTCTTGTGGGTTAACAAAATCAACAACCAAAGGTAGTGAATCCTCTTCTTCCTCTCTTGCTCAAAAAAAAAAAAAAAAAAAAAAAAAAAAGGTAATAATAAATTATGGATACGTTTGGTTTCGAAGCCTTCTTAACTCGAGTAATTAAGTCCGTAGGGGTGTCTCAACACCTAATGCCCTAAGGTCAACTGATCTGGGAGCCATTGACCTAAAGCTCGCTACATGGGTTAAGAAGAAAGCTTAAGGGAACTAGACATTGCATTATCCACTATTACTATATAAATCTGGTTACATTTCAACCCGAGTTATTAAGCCCGTAGGGGTGTCTCAACACCTAATGCCCTAAGGTCAACTGATCTGGGAGTCATTGGCCTAAAGCTTGCTACATGGGTTAGGAATGTACTATATATCTTATTTCAAAAAAAAAAAAAAAAAACAGAGAGAGAGAGAGAGGAAGAAATACATTGCTCTGCCCAAGGAAGTTATTTTGGAAGAAACATTAGAATAGAACTTTGATATTTTCGGTGAAGCCCCATGAACTTATGTCAACTTATAATGAGCACAAAGAAGGTTTGTCAATATCTTGTCTAAGGGTACATGTTGCACACAAAAATGAAGAAGACAAATTAAATATTTTTGTCGAGAGTTCATCTATTTAGATAGAACAAACGAAGAATGGGTAAATGAAGACTTAGATATAAATTTGAAAAATCATTATGAAATGATAACGCTTTAATTGCTAGGGACTAGCAATAAGCTGGTTGGGGGGTGTGATGAACACTTAAATTTGTATAATAATAAAGGTTAAAACCATTATTTTATACTATTAGTGTCATCAAATTACCTAACTTATTTATAACTACACTTAATTGTTAAACTTTCTATTTTGATGCAGGTTCAGTGTAATGGGCATACCTTTGCACTCAAATATCCAATCACTACGTTCTGGATAGTGTTGGAAAGATAACTCATAGCCCTATAAGTTTGGTTTGTAAACTCTTATCAGATTTGGACTCCTTTGAAGACAAATATTGGATTATCTTGGGCTGGTTTGCATGGCCGCGTCAATTGGGCAATCTTCACTCTTTGGGCCATAACGCTCTCCAGAAAATTCCAAATATTATGAGTCTTATCATTCTAGAAATATAAGAGAATTATCTACAACTTTGATGTTTATCACGAGATCAAATTGTCAAAGGAACGGTGCCTAATTCGGTGGACAAGTCGGTGCATGTGTGGAAAACAACAAAGTTGACAACTTTACCTTACCAAATTCAATCAACTTGCATTAATTTATTCCTACCATTTTTGACTTGTTTGCCTCTCATTGTGTCTATAAATAGAGGCCTTGTATAAGCTTGAAGGCAGCTTGGGTTCCTTGCCAAGTTCACCTTACATTGTTGTATTGTTGAACTTTTGTGATAATCTAATTTCTCTCTTGCTCATTTTATTTCTTTTACTTGTTTTCTTTCTTCTATCATGAGTAGCTAAATTCTCTTTTTGCTAAGGTGAAGGGAGAAGCTCTTGGTATGTGAATAAAGATTTATTTAACTCTTAACATGGTCTTAAAGTTTATATTCATTTGTGTAAATTTATCTACATGTTTTATATTACTTTTCTTATTTAATTGAATTTTCATCTCTTACTCTTATGTGAAGTGGGGATCTTGACTTATTGTAGACAATTCTTGGCACAATGAATGCTTGAATCCGTCTAGAACCGCATGGTTATACCTGCACCTCTGACCAAGGATTCTTGATTCATTGTAGACAAACAACACCATAAATACTTGAATTCGTCTAGAACCGCATGGTTATACCTGCATCTGGCAAAGGAATCTTGATTTATGGTAGTTGATTGGCACAATAAGTACTTGAACCCATTTAACATAAGGAGTGTAGAGTACCCATTGTAATATAACTAAAAGAAGAGAAATATAACTTGATAGATGTGTAAAGAACTTAAATGGTCTAACTTCCGATTGGAACCTCCTTTATGTGTGGATTCCAATTGAGTGATAAAAATGAGTTAAATATAACTTAAACCATATACCAAGAGTGGAACCTCTAACCTTAGCATGTTTTAATTTAATTTGTTTCACTATTATACCTACCCTCATTTCATAATATTTTATTTCCTATTATATTTTCCTTGTAGATTTTGTTGGTTTTTGCAGGATCTAAATATTCTTCCTCGTGGATCGACCCCGGTCTCACCGGGTTAATTTATTACTTCGACACTCCTGCACTTGGGAGTAGAAATCCATTTTCTGGACATGTCAGGGCATGTAGGACCTTTAGTTAGATTTGACTACTAACCCTCCCTACTGTCGTTCGACTTGTAGGTCTGATATCAAGCAGAGGAGACGAGAGTTTTCCCAGTACCTCTGGGTGAGGATACGATGACACTGTAGATCCGTCGTCTGACTCGTAGGGTGAGTCGAGGACAAAGGGTGGGGACGTTACATTGGCATCCCCATCGTAAGACCCCGTGACTGTCTCTAGTGATTAGGGTACGTCGTGCGCTATGGACGATATACCTTTGGGGATCCCTCTTGTCGAGCTACTAGGGGAAGCTGCTAGTCCCTGCCCCATGGGTCTAAGTAGACCGCTGGGTTTGCTTTTGGTCAATCCAACCAGCGTGCTGAAGGAGGAGGACCTCATGCGCATAAGGTATAGCTATGGCATACCTGATGGTGTCGCACTGAAGGTGCCTCTCAAGGAAGAGAGACCGGATTGGGATATCCTAGGATGGACTTGCTTCTACGAACTCCCGTTTCAGCGGGTCGGGTTTAGATTACCGATGGTCGGACTACTCAGGAAGGTTTTGGACCATTTCGAGCTTACCCCAGGGCAACTTATGCCAAATAGTTGGAGAATCCTGTTGGGGTTGGAGCTGCTGTTTACGACGGAGTCCCTCATTTTTGAACTTTCGGACCTGTTCTACACTTATTCGATGAGGGAGCATGATACGGAGAAAGGCCGTTACAATTTGAACCTCAGGGCAAATAGGCAGCACCTCATCACGAAGCTGACCACGAATGATAGGCCGTAGAAGGATAGGTATTTTTTCGCATAGGGCCTTCTCATTGAATGGCCCGTAGGGGACACGACTGTTCGTACGACATGGTCCAAGGATGGTGGGTCATTAACTTTGTCGTGTCGTGTCATTTGACTTTGTTTTTTTTGTCGTGTTATGCTAAATGTTTCTTCCTTGTATTGCAGTGAATCTAAGAGCCCCTCAAGCTGTAGTTGGTCTGACGTGTGTGACGCGTACAGTGAAGATATTGTCGTACAACGTGAAGGAGAGAAGTTGGAAGAGGATCTTGACTGAAGTGAACCTGAGGTCCAGCCATTTGTGGAGGTTTTTTGTAATTAACGAGCCAGGTGCACCTTACCCAGCTTTAAAAAATTTAGTGGAGTTTGTCAGAGTTAGGCATTATGTCGAGCAATTGTACGGCACAAGGTTTTTGACACCTATATCATATGTCGAACGACGATTTGCAATTGATCTAATCGCTGGAGGCATTGCTGCTCCTGGTGCTAATGATTCCTTGAGAAGGCTCAAGGAGAAGAGGAAAGGAAAGAATAAGGTCGAGTGACCCTGTTGATTTTTATGTCGAATTCTCCACCACCTCCCCCATCTGGTCGAGGCAAGGAAGTTTTGGATAAAAGCTCTGTCGGGAAGAAAAGAAGAAGGGAGGACTCGGCCACTGATCGGTAATTTATTTTCATATATTTACGACCCTTAAACCGTATTTTTTAATTGTATTCTTGAGTATTTTTGGTGCTTTTGACGTGTTTTCCTCTAGTGTACAGGTAATAAGGTTTTGTACGTTATTGAAGAGTTTTGGTGGATTAAATTGAAGATTTGGGAGTGCACAGCTGTCATCGTTTGGAGGCTGCCATAAATTCTACAAGATGAACTGGGTTGAGAACCTTATATTTCTGGAAAGGTCACAATATCTACTTTCCGGCAAATTTTATGGTTCATGATTCCGAGTTGTCTAGAGAAAGTTATGTTCATTTTCACAACAGTGCGCAGACTCACGACTTTCATGTCGAGAGTTAAGTCACGAGTCATGTTTCGGAGGCCGTCATAAATTTCAGATGATGAACTGGGTTTCGAGCTTTATATGTATGGAACGATATAGATGTCTACTTTCCCATACATTTTACAGTTCGTGATTTGGAGTTTTCTAGAGGAAGTTATGGTCATTTTCGTAACAGTGCGCAATCTTGAAATTTGGACCAGTGAGCACCGCGACCGTAGGTCGCGCTACAGTGGTCGCGATGAAACATCAATTTTTTGGCAGTGAGCACAGTGCCGCGACCAGCGGTAGCGACCCATGGTCGCGATGGCGACGCGAGAAACCTATTTTTCAATGCCTATAAGTAGAAAAAGGGCTCTAAAGAGAGGGGATTCGACTAGGGCTCTAAGGAGAGGACCAAGAGGAGACCAAGAGAGAAGAGAAGAGGCAAAGAGGGGAGAAGAAGATCATCTTGAAACCAAGAGGGATTGGATTCAATCCTTAAGCCAAAATCTCACCATCAAGCTTGGATTTGGAGAAAGTGGAAGCTAGACAAATTCCCAATGAGGAGGAGGACGAAAGTTCATCACACCTAGAGTTTTTCTATCCCTTTCCTTCTTTATTTTCATGCTTGTAACTCTCTTTATTAATTGGAGTTGTAAATCTTTGATTATGAACTAAATTTGTAAGTTAGGGTTTTGATGAATCTTATTCTATAATGATTGAATGAATTGATTATTTAATTTGTTGTGGTTGATTATTATGTTGTTGAGTGGTATTATTGTGCTTAATGCTTTTGAATGTGAATGCCTACATTTAGATGATAAATTGGTTGTGTGTTATGTACCGAGAGGAGACGCCCACCACGTGCTCGATATAATGTCCACCACAAGTAGAATTAGATAGAGATATACTAATTTGCTTGTGTGATCACATAGGGTGTTTATTGTGACTAATGCATTCTCATGCACTTAGATATACCATCGAGAGAAAGGATATTAGTGTATGTGGAATAGGTCCGATTTACCTCGAGAGGGGACTTTGGATAATTTAGATAAACACGATCATCAATATGAATAATTAAACTACAACAATGTGCTTTCATGAAATTCAATTGGATGGATTAGGTGAATTCAAATACCCTAACTAATCTCTCATATTGGTTGTTTGCTTTACTTTTATGTTTTTATATTGTTATCTTTTAATTCATTCTTTTAAACCTTTCGATTATCCAAATAGAAATAGGCTTGGTTAATTTTAGTACTCAACCCCTAAATATCCCTGTGGAGACGATAATTTTACTCATCATTTTATTACTTGTGCCGACCCCGTATACTTGCGGGTACAAATTGTCGTATCAAGTTTTTGCCACCAATTTCAAGTAAGTTGTGCGACAACTGATTCTTCCAATGTGAGATTTTAAATTTTCCTAAGTGTTGATTTGGGTTTTTTGCAGGCTCTCCAATCTCAAATTCATCTGAAGAGGGAACTTGTATCGGCCCTTAAGAAGGTAAGGAAGCTCAAGTCAAGCAACCAAAGTCTTAAGGTGGACAACAAGAGGCTGAAGGCGTCTAACTTGGTGGCCAAGAAGACAGTACATGAAGAATCTAGCGGTACGGCTGAGGCGATTATAGAGCTGAACAAGGTGAAGTCGAATGTCGACCTCCTCGAGGCTAGGCTCAAGGGTAAGGAGTCGAATTATGACTCTTTGTATGACCAGGCAGAGGATAATGTGCTTAATGCGATCATCAAGACTCGCGCGAACCTGATGAGGGAATATAAGGATGGTCGTGCGACCCAGTAGAAGGTGGACAGGTGGATTGCTGATCACGAGGAGCTGACACGTTCAGATGATGATGAAGGGGAAGATGATGATGGTGGAGCTAAAAACCAGTTTGTCGAAGCAAAGGCTACTGAGGATAAGGCAGAAGGTGAGGAGCTTGTCCTTTTGCCCCCAGAAGGTTCGACGGTCGTGGCTTTGGTTGCTCAGCCTGCTGAAAAGCGTAACGATGTTACCCCATAAGTGGTTGTAATTTTTTAACTATATGAATCTTAAGATTTTATGCCTAATGCCTATGGATGCATTAGTTTTATATTTTTCGAACGATATTTTATTTTTAATATATATGATGCATTTTATCTTTTTATAGAGTCGTACGACAAATGTTTGAAATATATTTGTGCTTAAATTGAGTTTTATCTCTTTCATTGAGTAGTCGTCGTAGAGAATTTCACAGTAGTTTTGGTAATTTAATTTGTTGCATTGTTCTGTCGTGCAACATAAAACATGTAGTAGTGTTGTTGTGCGATCCATGTTAAAAACACATAGTAGGGTGATATGCCCCTAGTGGTAGTGTGAATCTCGATAGCTTCATGCTTGAATACGTTTTTAATAGTGTGATTCGTGACCTTGAATGTAGGTCGTGCCTCATGACCTTGAATGCAGGTCGTGTCTCATGACATTGAATTCAGGTCGTGCGACCACTGTTTGTGTTATAGTGACCTTGAATGCAGGTCGTGACTCATGACCTTGAATGCAGGTCGTGCGATCATTGCTATGTTAAAGTGGAGTTGTTGATGTCTATCGAAGTCCTTGAATGCGGGAGTGTCGTACGACAACAATCTGTATTTAACTGTGGCGTCGTTGTGTGACGACAAAACAAACTTCAAACATGTAGTTGTAAATTGTCGTGTGACTTGCATCGGTTAGTATATTAATTTTCCCCAGTTAAAGTGTGGAACTTTATGGTTTCATGCTTCAACTTTTATTCTTTTTGTTGTGCGACAGTAGACCTTGAAAGCAGGTTGCGCGTTTACGTATAACTTCGTAATAGAGATGTGGCATGAATCAAAAAACCTTGAATATGGGAATGTCGAGCGACGCCATCTGTATAAAAAGGTTTGGGGTTGGCCATTGGATTTACCAATGGCCCTCCGATGCCTAAGTTAGTCCCATGTCGTAGGATGATAAAATTGGAAGTAAAAAAGAAAAAAGTAGGATTTAGAAATGATACTGTTTTAGATGGTAGGCGTTCCAACTGTTACTAATCTCCATCTCGTCTGTACATCGTAGTTTGTAGGCTCCATGTCCAACTACTTTGGTGATTTGGTAAAGTCCCTCCCATGTAGGACCGAGTTTACCTGCTCCTTCTTTCTTCGTGTTTTGGAAGACGCGACGAAGGACCTAGTCTCCAATATTGAACGTTTTAAGACGAATGTTCCTATTATAATATCGGGCGACTCTTTGCTGATATATTGCCAATCTAATTGTGGCCTTGTCACGACGCTCATCGATTGCATCGAGTTCGTTCAGTAATTCTTTGTTGTTTGTCTCTTCGGTTGCGTGTTGTACTCTGTAAGAAGAGTAATCAGTTGCTATTACGGTCTCTGAACCTAGGTTAGGGAGAATGGCGTTTCCCCCGTTGATGTTCTGACCATCGTACGGTAAGACCATAGCACGCTTTGTAGCTCATCGGCCCATTTCCCTTTGTATTGGTCTAGTCGCTTCTTGAGGGTGGATATGATCGTTTTATTAGTGGATTCTACTTGGCCGTTGGCTTAAGGATATCTTGGGCTTGAATAGTTTAGTTTGATCTTCCATCTGTTGCAAAAGTCTTAGAAGTCGTATAATATGAATTGTGAACCATTGTCAGTGACTATCTCCCTTGGGACTCCGTAATGACATATAACATTCTTCTAGATGAAGCTTTTCACTTCGGAGTCTTTGATTCTCACATATGACTCGACTTTGACCCATTTTGTGAAGTAATTAGTTACGGCCAGCATGTAGACCTTTCCCCCGGTAGCTACTGGCATCTTTCATACTATATCCATCTCCCACTTCATGAAGGGCCATGGTTCTGAGATAGGGTGAAGTCATTCTGGGTGCTGAGGTGAAACGTGGGCGAAGCGCTGGCATGGGTCACACCGCTTGACGAGGTCGTGCGACTCGAATCGCATTGTCGACCAATAGTATCCTACCGTGATTGCTCTGTTGGCCAAGCTTCTCCCTATTGAGTGGTTTCTGCATTGCCCTTCGTGTAGGTCCTTGAGTATTTGTTGAGCCTTAATTGGGTCGACACATTTAAGGTAGGGCCCGAAGTAAGACCTCTTGTAAAGTCGACCTTCTATTATAGAAAATCGGGCAGCCTTTATCTTGACTCTTCGTGCTTCGACCTTGTCAGATGGGAGGGCATCGTTCATCAAGTAGTCGTAGATCAGAGTTATCCAAGTCAGTTCGTCTGAAATTGGTTCGATTTCGAGCTTTACCAGCTTCCACACAGCTGGCCATTGGATAAAAACTATGGGGATAGTCCGCTCAACTGTTATATCTAGTGCGAAACCTAGGTTGGCGAGCGCGTTGGCATGTTTATTTTCTGATCTTGGTACTTGTTCGATGTTGAACAACTCGAACGTGGCTTGTAGTTCTTTCACCACGGTCAAGTAAGCTGACATTTTCAAGTCTCGAGCTTGGTAGGACCCTTGCAATTGTCTTACAATTAATTGAGAGTCACTACGTACCTTTATCCGTTCGACGTGTAAGTCCTTTGCCAAGGTGAGTCCGGCTATGAGGGCCTCATACTCGGCTTCGGATGGATCGTTCGATGACGTGTCCCTCGAGTGAGGTAAGTACTACCCCTAGTCCGTTGCCCCTGGCGTTACTTGATCTGTAGACTGCCAAATTCCAATCCTCATGGTGCAAAGCTCTTCTTCCACTTATTGTAGAATCCCAGGTGTGAAGTCCGCTATGAAGCCTGCCAACACTTGTGATTTGATCGCCGTGTGAGGTTGGTAGTTGACGTCGTACTCGCTTAGCTCCACAGCCCATTTCACTAGTCGGCCGGACAGTTCGGGCTT
The DNA here is from genome assembly GCA_003430845.1 of Xanthoceras sorbifolium. Lineage (NCBI taxonomy): Eukaryota > Viridiplantae > Streptophyta > Magnoliopsida > Sapindales > Sapindaceae > Xanthoceras > Xanthoceras sorbifolium. The sequence goes on from CM010608.1 coordinate 31,974,406, forward strand.
ATGTAGGATGTTTTTCAAGGGAAAAATAGTGAGAAGCTGATGGTGTGGCATTGGAAGTACGGCCTCAATTTCCTCACAGCTGTAACTAGCGCAAGGGCCAGTTTCTCAAGTTGAGTGTACCTTGTTTCTGCGTCAAGTAAGGTTTTGCTGATGTAGTATACGGGGAGTTGTCTGCCTTCCTCCTCTCTCACTAGTACTGCACTAACGGCCGTTTCGGATACAGTAAGGTAAAGTAGAAGTGTTTTTCCTTCCTTTGGTTTGGATAGGAGGGGAGGGTCTTCTAGATATCGCTTAATGTTCTGGAATGCATCTTCGCTTGTTTGATTCCAATCAAATGTTTTACTCTTCCTTAGAGCGTCGAAGAAGGACTTGCATTTTTCGGATGACTTTAAGATGAACGAGTTGAGGGCCGCGAGTCGCCTGGTCAGCTTATGTATGTCTTTTATGCTTTTGGGGGACCTCAAATCCATGATCGATTGGATTTGATCTGGGTTGGCCTCGACGCCCCTCTTTGTTACCAGATAGCCAAGGAACTTCCCTGATGAAACTCCAAAGAAACACTTGGTTGGATTAATCTTCATCCCGTACGTGTCAATAATGTCGAACAACTGTCAGAGGTGGTCGAGGTGTTGATCCGCTACCAATGATTTTACTAACATGTCGTCGATGTAGACCTCCATGGTCTGTCCGAGCATACTCACGAACATTTTGTTGACTAACCTTTGGTAGGTTGCCCCGGCGTTTTTGAAGCCAAAGGGCATCACTTTGTAGCAAAAAATGCCGCACTCCATGATAAAAGAAGCTTTTTCCTGGTCGTCCGGATGCATGAGGATTTGGTTGTAGCCGGAGAATGCATCCATGAAGCTCAATAGTTCGTGGCCCGCTGTAGCATCCACCATCATGTCGATGTGTGGCAAAGGGAAGGAATCCTTGGGACAGGCCTTGTTGAGGTCTGTGAAGTCGATGCAGACTCGCATTTCCCATTCTTCTTCTTCACTACTACTACGTTCGCAAGCCAGTCTGGGTAATTCACTTCTCTCACTGAGCCAATGTCGATTAACTTCTGGATCTCCTCGTTGATAACTTTGTTGTGCTCGGGCGTGAACTTCCTTCGTTTTTACTTTACGGGCGGGTAATCTGGGTCGACCTGCAGCCTATGCACCAGGACTTTCGGGTTAATGCTTGTCATGTCAGCGTGCGACCATGCGAAGCTATCGTGTCGGGCCGTCAAGAAGTTGATTAACTTTGTGGGAGGCGGGAGCCGATACTAACTTTGTGGTCTGGGAAGCTCTGATGTATGGATACTTCATCGAGCTCTTCCATTTTCGGTCCGTCTTTGTTGGTGACGGTGCTTGCGTTCTGTAATTACTATAAGTCGGACGGCCTAGTTTTTAGAGTGTTCTGGTAGCAGTCTCGCCAGGTCTTCTGTTGCCCTCGGATCTCGTGGACCCCCCATCTGGTAGGAAAACGGATGACCTGGTGATATGTCGAGGGGACAACCCTCATCTCATGAATCCACGGGCGACCCATAATTATGTTTTAGGATGATAGGCAGTCGAGGATGAGGAAGCGTGTATTCAGGTTGACTCCTTCCGTGTAGACGGGAAGGACGATTTCCCCTATAGTCTTTTTATGTTCTCCACTAAATCCTACCAAAATGGTCGAGCGGCGTACGATGTCACACTCGTCAATGTGCATCTTTCTTAGCGTGCCGAGGAAGAGTACATTTGTTGAGCTCCCGTTGTCCACTAGGATCCTCTTAATCAAACAGTTTGCCACTGTTAATAAGATGACCAACGCGTCGTGGTGGGGGTTGAGCAGGTCTGTGTGTTCATCGCTGCTAAAACTGATTGGATAATTGTAAGTTGGGTCCGCCGGACGGGTTTGTCAGACTTCTATTCGTCCAGCTTGTCGTGCGTAGCGCTTTGCTTCTAAATAAGTGACTCCATTTACTTCGAATCCGCCAGAGATGACGTTCATAATCCTCTCGTGTTTAGGGGGTTCTGGTGGTAGAATTGAACCAATGTCGCGCGACCTGTCCTTGCCCAAAAAAGTCTTCTTACCTTTGTCAGTCATGAATTCCTTAAAGTGGCCCTTCTTGAGTAGTTCTGCCACTTCCAGTCATAGTGCGACATAGTACTTTGTTCGATGGCCGTGGTTGCCATGAAATTCACACCACTTGGAGCTGTCCCTCTGATCCGGAGGGCTCATCATCTTGTCTGGCCACTTAACTGATCCACTCATTCCTTTGAGGACGGTGATTACCTCTGCTGGTTTGATGCTCAAATTATATTCTGGCAATCTGTTCTTTGGTCGGTCGAATGGTCTTAGGGGTCTATCGTCACGCCGGCGTTCGTATCTTACTTGGTCGTTCCTTCAGGGTATTATCGGGTCTGGCTCGACACGTCTATCGTTTGCTCGTTATTCGACCCTCGACCTGTCTTATCTGCTGTTCGCTCTGTTAGGTTTATAGTTTACTTCGTCTTCCCACTTTATCTATGCCCATGCCTTGGCTAGGACGTCTTCTATCGTCTTGCAAGGGTACTTGGTGAGCTCTTTGTATAAGTCGAAATCATAGAGCAGGCCCTTATGAAAGGCCGATATGGCCGTCGCCTGGTTGCAATGAGGGATGGAAACCTTTTCATTGTTGAAGCGGCCTACAAAGTCGCGTAGGCGTTCAACCCTCCTCTGGCCGATTATGTAGAGGTCGTCGGATTATTTTTCCAACTTTCGGCTGCTAGCAAACTGCTCTACGAAAGTGTCTGTGAGTTGGGCGAAAGAGTTGATGGAAACATTGGGGAGGTTGGTGTACCATTGCAGGGCTGGCCCTACAAGGCTTGAGCCAAAGCCTTTGCACATGCATGCTTCCCATAGATCTCGTGAGATGGCGGCAGTAAACATTCTTTGCCGATACTGTGCAATGTGGTTATCGGGATCTGTTGTCCCGTCGTACTGCTTCATACCTAGGAAGTTAAACTTTCTTGGCATCTCCACCAGTGTTATCGCGTCGACGAAGGGAGAGTCGGCAAAGCTATTGACCGTGCTTTTCTTTATAAGAGCAGGCATTCCAGGAATACGTTGGATGAGTGCTTCCATTTCTGCGAATCTTTACGCTAAGTCGTGGTTAGCCAATGTTGGTTCAGAATTTACTAGGTTCGAGTTCGACGGGGCTGAATGCAAAGGGCCCGATGGTGATCCCTATAGCGGGGCGGTTGGTTGGGTTGAACCAACGTTGCCATTGGGGGTGGAGATAGGTGGTACCTCTTGTGTAGCCCTCGTCATACCTTCCGATCGATGCCTTCCTATCCCGTTCGACGGGTTGTCTGCCGCATGTCGTGCGACAGTGTGCGCTCTGTCTGCGGCTCGAATGTTAAGCTCCGTACCTGCAAGGATTGGATCTAGGTCGCCTGCCATGGTACCTTGTTCATCTAGTCAAACTGGCGCGTAATAGGTAATATGGGTGGCTTGATCGAATGACACGAGCTGGGACGTTGAAGCGTCTCCAAATGGGCGGACGATGGTACCCTATTTTGCAGTTCTTGGTTCTACCCTAACAATCGCTGATTCTCTTATTCGAGTGCTTGAAGCCTCTGGGTGTTCTCTTGCATCTGGGATATAAGGAGTTTGACCTTAACCTCCATTGCGTCGTGATGAAAATCGTCGGACGACATAGTCGGATTTGTCTCGCTCTACCTTTGCTCGTTCTAGGATCGTCGTGCCCCACGGTGGGCGCCAAATCATAGTCCTCAAAAATCGCTCAGGGACACGGGGCACTACAACCTGCAAAGATAGAACACACGTGACCCATAAGATGTCTGGGACACCAGGGTGGTGCCGGCCAAAGTCACTCCGACGGTCAAGTTAACGAGTGCTAATAAGTAGATAATAGTTGTAAGTTGAGATGAGTGAGTAATACTTCCTGTTATCTTGGTGATTGAGATCTTCCTGATCAAAGGAGATGTGAGATCGGCTAATCGGGCTACGATCAGAGATGATGAACAATGGCAGAAGAATGTTGTCTGAGTATTGATGATTCTAGGATGTGAGTTTTTTCAGTCCCCTTCTCTTTGGAGAACTATCCTTCATTTATAATGAGATGATGTTTTTGCCAGTTGAGGGATTTCATCATTACCCTCCCCCCCTGCTGCCTCGAACCAAGGAAGTTTATGAATGCTTTCTTTGACTTAGCCGTTTAGATTTTAATTATGGCTTGTAAGACCGTCATTATTAAAGTAGATTATGATTTGGTCCCCCACAGAACCAAGGAGATTTCATGTCGTGCGACATGTGGTTTTGACAATTGTCCTGAGACAATTATGATTCTATGTCGTGCGACATAGGAGCTTCCTAAGCGTGGACGTTGTGGAGTTACCTCCCTGTTACTATTTATATGGATGTGAAGGGTTGTCGAGTGTGTCGTACGACCACCGTGTAGTGATCATAGCTGGGTCGTCGTGCGACCAAGGCAATTGGTTTATATGGTTTCATGTAATTGTCTTTACTTGGACCATCGTGTAGTGATCACAGTTGGGTCGTCGTGCGACCAAGACAACAGGTCTATGTAGTTTGACCATTTTTTGACTAAGGAGATTAGGCCATGTAGTTTGATCATTTTTGGCTCTGGGCCTGATCTTGTGATACACTTTGGGCTTCTAGGCCGGATCCTCGCTTATATTTGAGCCTGACAGATTTTGGCTACTATAACTTGGTACCCAAAGTGCCATGTCTTACTGCGATTGGTGCTTTGTTATATCTGGCTCAATGTATTAGACATATATTGAATTCTCAATGAATTTACTTACTAGATTAAGTTTCGCACTAACTCGAAAACATTAGAATGAGATTAAACATCTTTTCATTACCTTTATGAAACGAATACATCAAACAAATTTTTAGGTTTACTTGGTTTTGCTTACATCAGATATTTATATGATCCCCATAAAACTCGTTCACAAACGAGATATGATTTTATTTATAATAACACCACAATCTCATGACGCTCCACAACTCAAACCTTTTTTGCTACATCCTCCAATCATTCTAAAATCATTGCACTTCATGAAACAAGTCGAGAATGTGTATGACTAAATTTTGTTATCCATCATATTCAAAGTACGTGAGGATTTCAATCATCTATAGAAATTTCAACACCAATATTTAAAGATAATATTGCTTGTATTGCTCAGATTAAAGGATGATCTAGTAAAGGAGATAGAACTAGCCATATTTCTCCAAAGTTTTTATATACTCATGAATTTCAACAAAATTGACATATAGCTGTCAAGCAAATACAATCTACATATAATCTTGTATGTCTTCTTACCAAAACACTACAAGATTGATAATTAGTATTTTTGTCAGAGGCAGCATTCAATAGGGGGAGCAAAGTTTTGAATAAAGCAGTAATTCTGGACATATGTAAATTGTACTATTTTCTCTTTAATCGAATTTTGTCCCATTGAATTTTACGGATAAGGTTTTAATGAGGCTTTTTAAACACATCAAATACTATTTATGATCCATAATATAATTGTATATATTTTGCTAAGATTTTTATCCCACTGAATTTTTCTTAATAAATCTTAAATGCAATAAAGTAGTGAAAATTTAAGGAGTATTTATATAAGAGTGGATTTCCTCCTCACAAGTACATATGTGGCATTGTATTAAACGCATGCAATCATTACCATTTTACATGTGTTTTAAGAAAAATATTTTGGTATCAGGCGGTTACTTGCCAATATACATAATACGTGATTGAGTTGTATTAGACAGTAGCCCAAGCCCAAGTGCAATCCGTGCCTGACCCGATGGCATGCAAGCCTAGACTAATGAGTCAAGCTTCTATCACCACATATTGATATTATGTTTATTTCAGGGAAGACTTTCTCCAAGTATTAAAATTGAAGTTTTGTGTCAAAATGTAACTTTTGAGTTGTTTATATAATAGTAGTGTAAAGATTGATGCTGTCAACTTTTATGACTTAGCATGGAGAGGGAAACTTTAAATCATAGAATTATAATTTTTATATATTCAATCCAACCCATGTCCATAGAGTATACTCATCATGTTAAGAGCCCTTGTTTTCTATGGAATATAAATAAACCTCATGTAAACATCCTATTTTTTCACTTATATTTCATTGTCAACAAAATGAAATCAATAAAGTATCAACCAAAAAACTTCAAATGACACTAGTAACACATTTGCTTTTTTTCTTTTTTTTAGACATCACAATTCTGTAAGTAAACAATTCTAAACATGAACCTAATAGAAATTCCTGTGACAAGCAATATCATAAGACATTCAAAATAATTTCAATAGGAGCTCACATCAAATAACAGATTTAAGAATCCAACAATATCAAGAAAACATTCAATTATGTTGTTTCTCTTAAAATTATCAGACAACTCTACTTCCTCTTGTTTTGTACACTAATAATGCACAAGATTTAGAGGGATGTTAGCAAGTTCACCAAATCTATACAGGGACACTTCATCACCATTAGCCATTCTGCTTTTCATTTAACCCACTATTTGTTTCCACACAACATCGACAGTTTAAACACTTTATCCAGCAGCAAGGTCTCATACATTTTGGGCATTTCGGACTACTCCGGCAACATCTTGCACAGCTTGGAATCCAACATTTTGGGCATTTGAGCCTCCAGGAACATTTGATGCAGCTAGTTTTAGGACATCCCAAGCACTTAGGTCTCCAGCATTTAATTCTACAGCAGCATCTGTTAGCAGACACTGCAGTATTATTGGACCTTGTTGGTAAGCGGAGATTTTGACGAATCTTCTTAAGGCGGATTTCTGTGGTCATGTTCTCCATTTCTTGAACAAACCTGCAGACATGGCGGATGTAATCAGGGAATAGCTCCAAGTTGCAGTGCCCACCTCCTTTGATCCACAAAGGTTCATATGGCTCCCTTGCCATTTTCCACAGTTTATTTCCATGTAACCAATTCACAACATCATCTTCTGTACCCTGTAAAATTGCGATTCAACCCTGTTTCAGCATTTGCCAAAAAGATGATCCTAATAAATATAATCAAGTATGGAAGAATTTATTAATCAAGCAAACAGCAATTTATTCATGACACATCAAAATAGAGCTTTACACCAAGCTCTAAAGGGTGAATCTCACAGGATCATGTGTTTTGGTGCGCTCTAAAATGTAGATCAACAATTCCTTTGGTCAGCAAAACTTGCATACAAAGATCCTCAAATACAATTTTAAAGATGTTTCTTGAAAAATTATAGAAATTAAGACACGCAACCAAATACCAACATCAACCAATATAAAAAGTATACCAATATTTTAAAGATGCACAAGGGCAGATTACTGCAAGGTCAAAAATTTGGGGGTAGGAAGGGGTTGGTGGAAATTCCACCGTGAAAATCCTGCAACTCAATATTACACTGCCACATGAAGCTAAGGCTGCTCCACATCTTAAACCTTAAAATATTTGAACCCATTATTGAGCAATAAGGAATACTCGTGTAGCAATTCACCATCTAGTTCACAGGCAGATATGGCACATATGTGATGACTTGCCCATGAAACCTCCAACAATTAACGAGAGAAAATCTCATTTGCAAAGTCCAGGAGTCATGAACTACTACGAGGACACAGTTTGAGACATAATATCATTTTCAAGGAAATTCATGACATGGTACATCTATTAGTTTAATTTTCATTCTTGACAGAAACCTACAAGTTTCAGCGTTCTGACTTGTAAAATCTTATTTCCTACATCCCTCAATACAAAACAGTGATTATAAGGCCATACACCTAGACAGAAGGCAGGACCAGGGGAGTGGTAATCTGGACATGTTCGAGCACAAGGTTTTAACTAGTACACAACAACTCACTTGATGACAATTTAATCAGGATATAGCATTTCTAGACACCCTAACTAATTTTATCTCTTGAAGGATTAGAACAATTAATTCAAGTATACCATCAAGATAACCATCACATGACTGAAGACCGAGCTGCTTCTTCCATCGCCATTTGCCACTAATTTTTTTTTTTTTTCATAACTCATATGGGTAAAAGAATCACTTAAAACACAAAAGTCAATAAACAAAGTTCTAACCTCTCACTTAATTTAATACTTGTTGCTACAGCATAAAAGATTTCAATTTAGTAGCTATTGCATAATTCCATTCCCAAGCACAACTTACATTTTTCAAACCAATAAAATAGTTATAATCTCTCACTGAAATTAAGATTTATTGCTACAGAACAAAAGATTTCATTTAGAATGCATAATTCCATCCCCAAGAATAACTCTTACATTTTTTGTAACTCTACCCAATTAACATCAGAAAGCAACCACTTGCAAGGAAAGATAGGTGCTTCACCAAAATTTTGGGCCAAATAAATCTGCTATTTTTGCAATGCAATAAAGGACTATTATTCGGTCTCCACAGCACGTCATTCTATTCCCAGCAAATCCAACTCCAACATGCTGGGCAATTCAGGTTGCTTTGTAATAAAAAATAAAGTAAACAATGACAATAGAAGGGAGGAGAGGCAGGAAAAACTAAGTACAAGGTGATTTTCTTGTCTAACCTGCAGGTACTGAGACCACAATTTAGTAGATCTTGTTCAGTTTATCACCTAGACCTCTATAATAATTGACCAGGCACAGGGACTATGGTAAACTTGATGTAGTAGGTATATAAATGAATCTTGATATGGACATTAATTCAGGCAAGGATGCAAATATATACAAACCCAAAACTAATAACAAAGTCATTTCTACATTACAAGATCACAAATAAAATGACAAAGATGTTGAGAAGGAAGAAACTATGGATTACTAGGTGTAGAAAAATAATTACCCAGTTTCTTTTTCTTTTTATTTATTATTTTATATTTATCTTTATTTTCTTTTCCTTGTGCTTCTGCATAAATAAGAAATCATATTTGCTATTTAGTAGCAAATTCACAGGTAACTTTTCCGGGCTAGCCAGCTTATGGTAAAGGGAAAAAAAAAAAAAGAAGAATATTAATGTCAAGGACTAAGAGGATTTCTAAGCATTCAATAAACCTTACAATTTTCTCTTTAGTGTGAAATCTTGAATTTAGAGAAGTTTGGCGCATGAGGAACAATTAATGTAAATCTCATTCCAAGGAATCTTTGGTACTAAAATAGTATAATGTTTTCCCATGGTAACAAACATATGCATAAAGCTGCCAAGACGACAATCTACTGCAAGAATCTCTTAAATTCGAAGAGTTTGCAGTTGCACATATATATTTTTTCAAGCACAAAGGCTTGTGCTGCCAATTTTTTTGGGTGAATTTCAATTCCTTTGATAGAAGAATGTTGCCATGATACATCCAACAAAGTTTAGTGGTAAACAACTCCAGTTCTTTCCACCATTCGCATCACTGGTTCTTGTTCCTCACCTCACAGACACCAATACAAGTCTTCACATTTTGTCTTTTCATCAATCCAAATTATTTAGAGCCATCTACACAAACACAAGAAAAAGGCATCTGTGCTGCTAACCCATCCTAAATAATTGATGTTTCTTGCAAATGCAGTAGACTTGTAGGGGTACGTGTGTGTGTTAGAGAGCTTTCTATCATTGGTTGGACCCTTACCTGACAGCAAAAGAAAATGGCATCTGTTGCTGCTAACCCATCCTAAATAATTGATGTGTTTCTTGCAAATGCAGTAGACTTGTAGGGGTGTGTGTGTGTGTGTGTGTGTGTTATAGAGCTTTATATCATTGGTTAGGCCCTTACCTGACAGCATAAGTTTTTGGGTCAAGCAATCTGCATATGTATTTAGGCTTGGTCCACGTGCCAAGCGCATTGGTTTGGACACGTGAGGAGGTGTGTTAGATAGCTTTACATCATTGGTTGAGCCCTTCCTTGACAGTTTAAACTTTTGGGTCAAGTGGTAACTGATATGATTTAAGACAATTTCAACAAAAAAATGTAGGATTGAAGCTCGTATGGAACTTTAGGTTTATTTTGCAGTATTAGTGCACAACTAAATGGTGTAACAAGCTTGACCAAAATTTGTTTTCTGTTTTGTGGCACATGAGCATATGACTAAATGATGGCCAACAAGACCTGAAATTGCTCTTTGTATTATGTCGCTCAAGAATGAGCTTCCATGCTCAAGCACCAACTAACAATGTCCTATTTAAGATTCCTTTCAAGGCCAATTTTAATTAATTTTGGCAAAAAGCAATCCAAAAGGCTTCTAAAAGGTTCCTAGTGTTTCTAGAATGCCTTTGATATCTAGGGTTTTTTTGCCTTTTATATAAACAAAGTTTTAAACACAAATACAAGGTTTCCGACACACTGGTAGAGCTTTCACAAATATGATGACTAAATGTAATCTGAATCCAAATATACAATGACTAAATGTGACATGAACTCACATACACAATTACTAAATGTGATCTGAAATTCACATATACAATGTAAATGTTACAACCCACCTGAACAAGTTTAGCATCACAGAGACAAATGTTTAGGCTTAACACAGATTGTTGAGCTACCACTAAATTTTGCAGACCAATCTTCTTAGTATGCTGAGTTTTACACATATTTTCTAATGGGAAGGGTTAAATTAACTTAATTGTTTCTTCTTTTTTTAACCTCAAAAGTTGGATTTCAATACCTAACAATCCAACCAATTACTCTAGTCTAAGGGTTCAACTATGTCACATCATCTAACATAATTTTATTATCTTAATTGAATTCTAAATTTAACATGGAATTGTTCTGACCCTTGGACTTAAGTAAATGGAGGGTTGAATATTGAAGTAGTTTTAAATAAAAAAATTTAAGTTAATTTAAACACTCCCTTTTCTAAATCAGTGAAAGGCAGCAAGCAACATTAATTTTATATTATACTATCTTATTGAAGTGGAAGGAGAATGAAATATGTCATGACCTTTTCACGGTTCAAGATTTAACAAGGAAGAATCAATCTCTGCAATGCAAACACGAACAATTACGTATTGAGATCATAATTCCAACCAAACAAAAGGCAATGGAAACCATTAGAAATTTGGAGAATTGTAATGTTTAAAGTTTTTAAAAAGTACTTACATGAATTACAAGCACGGGGCATTTCACCTTCTTAATTTTGTTGATATTCTGCATTTATTAGAACAACGAACGGCTTAGAAATCATAACCCTAAATCTGCTCCAAAATAATTTAGCAGTCATTAAACCATTCTAACTAGCAATCAGATCAGTACACCAGCACGCCATAAACCAATCAACAGACTGCAGTTGTAATCAATAATGCTGGACACATATCATACAAACAAAACTGAAAAAGGTCAATGCTTACCTGATAAATGTCAAAGCAAAATGAGAACTTTACATGGCAGAGCACACGAAGACCTGAAAGAATGCCACTATGCAGAACTACACCCCTCAGCCTTGGCAATTTAGATGCCAAGTGCAGTGTTGGCCCACTGCCAACTGACTGCCCATATAAGATTAAGTCTTCCTGGCTCACTCCATACTCGGTCTGAAGACACTGATAAACTGCCTCTATATCAGCATAAGTATTGTATTCACTTGGCTGAACATTATCGATGCAAAAAAAGAAAAGAAAAAAAGTGTAAGTACTGGACGAGGCTGCAAGAAGTATATGATTAAACGCCAAAACCAGAGAAACTATTTCAATTTCAAGCCTCTTTAGGATGAAGTTACAGGGGATCCACAGTTTAACAGTTTAATAGTTATTTAGTAATGAAATAAACCAAAATATGAACATGTTCAGATAATTCAACAATGTCCCAGAAACAGCATTGTCAGACTCATCCAAATTATAGAAATAAGTTCTCTCAAATTCATAACAACAAAATATATACATCTAATTTCTATTTTCTATAAACTACCTAATTAATCAGGAATACAGAACTATAACTCTACATACATCAATACTAGACTGATGAGAACCATACTAAAAGGAAGGAGTTTCGCGGAATTCCAATGAGTACTGCGACTTGTGTCGCGACTCGGTGGTCGCGACACTCATTGTTTTGGTTGCGAAATTTCAGTTTTATTAGGTTACGATTTTGAGGTTTTTAGCTTTATTTATTAAAGGTAGTTTCGTCTTTTTGTATTAGGTTTCTTATTATTTATTTCCTATTCGAATTGTATTAGGTTTCAATTTTATTAGGACTAGGTGAGGTTATTGAGTTAGTATAAATAGATTAGGTTTGTATTCATTCAAGAATAATTCAAATTATCAATAAAATTGAAAGGTTTTCTCTATTCGGCTTTTTAAAGATTTTAGAAGCTTGTGCTAAGACAAGGGCTAATAACCCAAATTCTAAATTTATTCGGCTTTTTTAGGGCTAATAACCGGAGTTCTAGATGTATTCGGCTTTTCTTGGGATTCGCACTCGAGGATTGCTTGGACTGGGGATTTGGTTCTCTAACAAAGAGCTAATTCTAGAGGTTTGATTAGTTGAATTCTGCTTGACTAGTCAAATCAAAACAAATCTCTCTAACCTTGGGAATTCTGATTCTAGAGTTAGGGTTTTGCAATTGGGAATTTGGGTATTTTTGATCTAGGTCCTCAACATAGACCTATAATGAAGAATCAAATTTCTTGTCCATCGCTTGATACTCCCCTAAAATTGATAGAACCAGAACTTGCTACTAAGATCCAAATCAGGAAGCAATGTGAAGTAGCATAATATAGTCCAATTTGCGGAAATGACAATCTACCTTGCCAGTGGAAGCTCCATATCCAGAATAATCGTATCTGCATCATATCATTTAGATGGTTCACATCAAACAATAACCCAGTACAGAAAATGGCAAAAAAAAAAAAAAAAAAAAACCAAATCCACGATGGAAAATTAATTGATGTCAATGCCATATCGCAAATTTTATCCAGAAAGAGTCTGTAAATAGTGCAATAAATAGAGAGAAGGAAGAAGATAAAGTTTCTTGAAGATGTAATTTATAGAAACACTGTACCTTTAAGACACTCACCATTCTTACAATCTCATCTAAATAAAACAGTAAAATTTACTTTTATGCTGGAAAAAAGAAGAAAAGTTAAAATGAAGAACCAGAAAAGGTGGATAAAAATAAAAATAAAAATAAAAAACAGCTTTTTTAAGTTGTAAAATACAGGAAAAACCTGAAAAACATATCACCCACTAAAGACATTGAAGATTGTAATTAATTAAAAGCAGAAACAGCTAATAACAGATCTAATACCAAAACAAAAGATATTAGACCATTAATAAGAAAATAGTAGAAAAAGAAAGAAATTAAGCCTAAGATCCCCAAGAAAGATAGAGCTATATAAAGCTATATAAAAGTAAAAGCATTTATAAAGAAGACTAACCCAATGATATTGACTCTTAGATTGACCTTGAGCTGGACGAAGAGGTCATAGAGCTGGCCAAGGTCAGCAGCATTGCCATGAGAGTATAGTAGAGTGAGTCTAGCATATGGGTTTTTCAAGTAGAAAGCTACAATCTTGTTGCCATGCTTTGTATCAATAAGCAGTGCATCCAAGGAACTGTCATCTGCAAGAGGAATAGGCATTGAAGAAGAAGATGAGACCACTGTGAGCTTGCCATTCTCACTTTTCGTGATCTGGTATGTTGGTGGTGATGGTGGGAAAAATGCAAACTTTGCAGCTAATTGAGAAAACATACACCCCATTCAACCCCCCAAAGAAGATTTAAGAAAACCCCAACTCATCGAAGAAAGAACAAGCTTGACTTCATCTGGGGTGAGAGAGAAGAGGAGGTGAAGTGGAGGCAGGGTGGCGGTGAATGAGTTGAGTTTTGTAGGAGTAATGGGTTAACTTTGTGTTTGTTCAGTTAGATTTGTATAAACACCATTAAATTACTTTCTTTCTTTTTTTATTTTTCTTAAAAGTGGGTTCTATAATATATTGTAGATGCAGAGTTGTTCATGAAAGACAAATAGAGAAAGAGAGAGAATGAGAGATATGGAGAGACTTTGCTCGAGTGTTGCACAGTGTGTGTATATGAGTGAGTGAGAGAGAGAGAGAGTGTATGTGTGTGTGTGGGGGTGGTGGCAAAAGAGAGAGAGAGAGAATCTCTATCAGTTTTGAGGACAGCGACTGAGTTCCCAGTTGATATATATGTGCATGACTTCAATAGCGTGTCAGTTTGCACTGCTTAGCGCAGAGTAAGAGGGAGATGGAGGTCAATATATAATTTCTCTCTTCTCTTTTCTTTTCTTTGTTTCTGAATTCTGCCAAACTGCTACACCACATTATTATTTTTGGCCATTAATGAGTTTTATGGTCTACTCCCTTGCGTGTACAACATTACTTGTATACTCGCTAACATTTATTTTATTTTTTAAGACAAAAATAGTGACTTTGGTTTTCAAAAAAAGTCATTGATATTCCCCATTAGTCATTACATTACCCATATCAATATGAATATGCCTTGGTTTCTAAGTTGTAATCAATTCATCTCTCTCCATTTGTCCACTCTTGAAAACATAATCATATTCTTTGTATTGGTAAAGTTATGTTAACTTGTTAATTCTTTTTTCTTCTTTTTCATTAAAGTAACCAATACAATAATCCCACTGCAGACAAAATTTGTATCAAGTATTCCAGATGTTCCATCACCATCAACACACACTTAAAAACCCTATTTAGCATACAAGTACTAGTTGTGTTGAGTCATATTCTTATTTATACAAGTACTAGTTGTGACAATTATTATACTATGTATAAATAAACAAAATATGAGTACAAAGTTAATTTTTTTTTAGTAATGTTAAAGTTATAAATTACAGTCTATCTATTTAAGATATTTTAATTATAGACGGAATTAATTTTTAAAAAAATTAACAATAAATACTCTTACGATTAATATTGACCATTAAAAAAATAATTAATTATTAAAAATATATAAAATTTAAGACAAATTATAAACCACTCACTCGAAGTATTCGTAATATTAGGTGAAATCACCTTTTATATGTTTTTGGTTTAATTTTGCTTACACTAGGTGGAAAGCGGTTTGGCTATTAGTAAAGGCTGCACTTTATTTATTTATTTATTTTTATATCATATTAATATATAAATTTGCTTTTATACGTGTTGCAAGTGGGTCTAAGGAGTTTACCGTAAGACACCAAACGAGCGGTCAAGGAAGTCATGCCTGTATGTAACTTGTTATAATCATTGACCCTCAAAAAGTTAATAATAAGAAGAAAGAAAAAAAAATGATGGTAATTGTTTTAGAAATAGAAAAGAGTTTTGTATCTTTTCCAAATATAATTTTTTTTCTTACATAATTAAAAAAAAAAAAAAAGCATTCTTTAATTTGACATTATTCTCTAATTTAAATCTCTCAATAATAAATTCTTGAACGAATTGTAATGGAGTACCCTAACGTTTGGTTATATTATAATGACATCGTGAGTTTAGTCCTTAATTACATATTAGTACCATATCGTTAGTTGACTCAGTCAAAAGCAACTGTTGACCAAAAACTTTACCTTGAAATGATAAAAATATCTTTAGTTAAAAAATAAAAAAAATAATAGTAATTATTAAAATTAAAAAAATTAAAAAACTAAAAAAAATTAAATGGATTTGTCCATTTAGAAAAGAAAAAAAATTTTAATTATTTAATTTTTAATAATTAATATTATTTTTTATTTTTTAACAATGGGAGTATTTTTATCATTTTAGGTAAATTTTTTGTCAAACCGTTACTTTTAACTAAGTCAACTAACAGTAGGGTACTAATATATAATTAAGGTTAAACTTATAATTTATTACAATATAAATAAATATCAGGGTACTCCATTACAATTTACTCTAAATTCATTTTAATACAATAATAAATATAATTTTTATATGTTTTTAAATTTATAAAATTTAAAACATGCATTTCAAAATATGAATAAATAATATCTAAAACTCAATGCATTACTATTTACTATAAGGCAGTGAATTAACAAAGAGACGTGGGCCTAATTTGGCAGACTAATATTTTTTTGGGTAATTGTATAAACATCTCATTAGTTTATGTCCAATTAAACGTATCTTGATTTTTTTTTTTATCGAAATTAACACAAATATCCTATTTGACTTTCATCTAAACTAGTTGTTGACTAGACCTCTTGGGCAAAAATATCATCATGCCCTTAATGTCTTATTTTATTATCCTTAAGAATTATTTAAATTAAATTATATAAAATTAAAAAAAATATATAAAATCTGATTATATAGACTCATTTGATCAGATTAGATGGATCTCCACTATCTGATATGACAGATGGACCCCATCTGATTTGATCAAATGGATCTTATCGATCTGATCTATAGTTAGAGTAGATTTGCTCCTCTATGGAAGGAGCAGTGCTCCTCATCGAAGGATCTGGTGATTCGACGAATGAGTAGATCGCGTCAAATGAGCAAATTGCTTTGTCGAATGCGCTGTCTGCTCCTTTATCGAATGAGCAGATCGCTCCTTCAATAAGAACAGATTGCTATCTGCTCATTTAACTAGAGCATATCGCTATCTGCTCCTTTAACTAGAGCATATCGCTCTTGTCAAATTGAATGAGCTTCTGCTCCTTCATCTAGGCTCCATTGAAGTAGCTCATCTCAATGGAGTTTTCCTTTTTTTTTTTTTTTTTTTCCCTTGACTACATTGAAGAAGCTCATCGATGAAAAGGGCTACAAAGCTAGTGATGGCCCCGGTTCAGTCAGTTCGAAACCAAACTGGCCGATTTTGAACCGAAATCGAATTATCTGGTTCTGGTTTCAGTTCGAAATCATAACCAAACTGAAATCAGAACCGGGATGATGCGGTCCCAGTTCTAGTTCTCTGATTTTAGGAATCGAAATCGTCGGTTCTAGAATTGTCGGTTCCTGTTCCTTTTTAAATATATATATATATATATATATATATATTCGTTGGCCCAACGGTTACCCACTTGGCCCAACGGTCAAACTGGCCGTTAGGCCAAGTTTTGATTGTTGGCCTTGGTCAACGGTCACCCCAACTGCTGGCTGCAAAAATACCCCTCCCCTAAAAACTATATAATACCCTTTCCTCATTTCATTTTTTCACACAATTCTCATTTCTCTCTTACTCTTTCAAATTCTCTCTTGTTCTTATTCTCTCAAATTCTCAATTCTTTCAAATTTATCATAATTCTCAATTCTTTTCATTTTCTTTGAATTAGTATTTTTAATTTTGTATTTATTATTTTCAAATTTGAAAATTTCAATTTCAAATTTTGATCATTCCGGAAAATCAGTCTCCTCCAAAGATGACTTAGGCAAGGCTCCTATGAATATTGAAGAAATAGTGGAGCCTCGTGATAATTTATACACTGATTTAAATTATCACGAATTTCCTCAACATTGAGCATTTGAGAAAGAAATATTGGTACTGAAAATCAAACTTCTGATCCCCCTCTAAATATTTTTGAACCATATTTCACTCCTAAAGGCCTCCCCCATATGAAAACTCACCATGGAAGTAGCCAAATCGGTCAAAATTTGCCCAATTTTAGTGGTGATGATGTCTAGAAGCATAAATCCCTTTTAAAGTTCATATTAAGAATGTGGAAAAAGAACTTGAAAAATTAGTGGTAAGTTGCAACTACTGTCCGAAGGAGTTCAAGTGAAATAATTCTGGAGGATACGGCTCATACTGAAAACACATAAAAAATAATCATCCTAGTCGAAGCAGCCCGATCATCCGGACAACAACAAATTGTCAGATACGCATCTCCTTATCATCAATTATTTAAATATAGTGATGTAAATAATAGAGAAGAATTAGCTAGGATGGTAGTTGTAGAACATTTACCTTTTAGTTTTGGTGAAAAATTAGGTTTTTTAAATTATAGTCGTAAATCCTGAAATCCCGCGATAGAGAGGGTACCTAGGACTACTGTTAGACGGACAATGCATGAAATTTATAAAAACTAAAGAAAAAAAAAGGGTTTTAGTTAAATATTTTAAAAATTATGGAGATCGTGTTTTCGTTTGTGCTGATGTTAAGAGGGACCATTGGTAAAAACATTCATATTTAGGTCTCACCTGTCATTATATTGATGATACATGGGTGATGCAAAAAAAAAATTCTTGCATTTAGAGTTTTTAATGATTTTCATACTGCTGATAATATATATAAATTGATAAAAATTATTTTTGAAAAATATTCTATTGAAAATAAAATTTTTACAATTGATTTTGATAATGCTACAAACAATACTGTCACTATTCCACAATTACATAATTTATTTAACCTTTATTTTGATGGTAGATTTTTTATCAAAAATGTATTTGTTATGTTTTAAATTTATGTGTACAAGATGATTTAAAAATACTTCAAAATTATATTAAATCAATTAGGGATGCTCCCTATTTTTTATGGAAACATCACGGTGCCATGAAAAAATGGGCTAAATTTTGCAAAGCTAATGGGAAGTATCTAATTAGATTTGCGCGTGATGTTCTAATTCGTTGAAACTCCACATATAAATTGCTTTCTCAAAGTTTTGAAAATAGAGAATTATTAATTAGTTTTATGCAATATAATACTACTAGTATTAATTTATATATTCAGCATTGAGATATTTGTACACAAGTTTTTGAATTACTAAAAGTTCTTAATGATGCTACTAATAATTTATCTGGTATTTATTATCCTACTATGCATTTATTTTTTTATAGAAGTCATTAATATTGTTGATGCATTTCATGCGTGTGAATTTGATGAGTTTTTAGGTGATTGTGTTAAAGCTATGAAATTAAAATAGTTACATTATTATAGGAATATTCCTATTATTTATGCAATTGCTTTATATTTTCACCCTAGATGTAAATTAAATAATTTATTTAAATATTATAGTACGTATTATCAATGTTTAAGGATAACTGATATTGAAATTGTTAGCATATTTAGCAATGTTAAGACTTTATTTTATAATTGGTATGGTCAATACCTTGGTAGATACGGTCCACCACTGAACATTAATATTCAGAATCTGGAAAAAGATTCTCAATTTAAAGTGCCTCTCCATATTTGCGAAGTTAGGGTCCTCTATGTTATTAAAACAAACAAGGGTGATTATCAATTGGTCCCTAACTTTTAAGGAATTATCAGTTTTTTAAAACAGTTTCGTTTATTGGTATCATTGGGCCCTAAAATTTCATAAATATATCAATTTGGCCCCTTTGACCAATTTTTTAACAGTCAAACTAATTAAAAATGTTAAAAAGATAATTTTGCCCTTGACTTTATTTAAATGAGTTAAAATTACAATTTTACCCTCAAATTTTTAAAAACACTATTAATAATTATAAGGATAATATGGTCATTTATATTAATTTTTTAAAAAATAAAATTTAAAATTTTTTATTTTTTTTAAAAAAAATTAAATTATATTTCAAAATGGAAGATCCATTTAAATTTTTTTTTAAAAATTTAAAAATTTTTATTTTTAAAAAATTAATATAAAATGACCATATTACTCTTCTAATTAGTAATAATATTTTTAAATATTTGAGGATAAAATTGTAATTTTAACTCATTTAAATAGAGTCAAGGGCAAAACTGTCTTTTTAATACTTTCAGTTAGTTTGATTGTTAAAAAATTAGTCAGAGAGATTAAATTGATACATTTATGAAAACTAAGGGCCCAAGGGTACCAATAAACGAAACTGCTTAAAAAAATTGATAATTCTCCAAAAGTTAGGGACCAAATTGATAATTGCCTAACAAACAAAGAAAATGCAGACCGAGTCTTCATCAACCTCTACTTTAGTTGTTGATGTTTACTTAAATACTGCATTCGAGTTTGTGAACGAGGACTTCAACATTCAAGAGTGGTGGAAGGATCACGAGAAACATTTTCCAATTTTTCCTATCATAGCCAAACGAATTCTTGGAACCTCTGTCTCTACTGTGGCAATAGAACAAGAATTTAGCGCAGGGGGAAATGTTCTGGACGAGAGAAGATCATTGTTGAGTCCAGACTCAATTGAGGTCCAGGTATGTGTTGACAACTGGACCAAGGCACAAATGAAGCAACATGAGATGGACGGTGTATCCGATGACAATGATTTCTTCGACAACGATGAAACCACTGTTGGGATTTACGCCCTAAAACTTGTAATTGTAAACAGTTAAAGACTTAATAAGAATTATTCAAATTATTATTCTAGTTTATAAATGTTTTATATTCAGTAATACATTCGTATTGTACAAGAAGATTCTAGATTGCAAGATGTAATCTCAGAATGAATATATAATGGTCATATACAGAGAGGATTCATTTTGAGACATGCAATCTAAAGAGTCCGTAGAGAGCAAACAAAGCTGGGTATTTTGTTTGTGATTGATCTACTACTGCGGTCCATTCTGTAAAGTACGATGGTCTTACCTAGACCGCTCATGTAGTTAATATGAGAATGGAGGCACCTTATATGTTGAGATCATATAGGACTGGGCCACGATTTATATGAATCTCTCACCAAGATCTGTTAGTAGATGAGATTCATATATGATCGATAAACGGTGATTATTTATAGGTAATCTTAATCCTGAATGTCTTATCGACTCCTTCAGGTTAGATCGTGGCTTTTAATTTACTATGAGTGAGGTCGATGTGAATCTCAACCAATACCTCTGTATCTTGGAGTTGCAGTTTGGCTTGTGACTGGAAAGGTTTGAATACAATAGTGGAATTCACTCCTTCTTGATTGAAGTAGATGACTAATTCCCTTAAGGGTTGATTTGGGGCTTGAACAATTATGAGCGCTCTCTTTCTTCCGTGAGGAAGACGAGATTTAATTGTTCATTAGAGAATCAATAGTATTTAAAGGAAAATATATTTCTAGAGGGGTATAATGGACTTTATGACCCAGCTCTAGTTATGAACTACTTGTGATCCTGTTAATTTCTTGCGCTTGTTCCTATATATATTTTGGAAAAGCAGCCCTAGATGGACAGCCTTTCAGCTCATTGCCATAATCTGCACAAACAGCACATGCTTGAGCTGCAGGTTGCCCTCTTCTAATCATCATCGTTTTGAGTTGCCTCGTTAAAACTGCAACCTGCATAGCAATCTCGTTATTAGAATTAATCTCATGAATTCCCGTTCGCTTAACTCGAACACTCTTTTGTTGAGAGTTTGCACCCAACATCTCATACAAATCATAAGTTTGTTCGGTTGGTTTCTCCCACATCATATCACCTGCAGCTTTGTCCACTATTGCTTGACAATATTGGGTTAATCCATGCTAAATGAATTGATTTTGCAATTGTAATGGATAATGATAGTAAGGACAACATATTAATTAAGAGCATCTTTAAACGTTCCCAAGCTTCGTGGAATAGTTCACCCTTAGCTTGGGAAAACATAGCTATTTTACCTTTGTACTCTGCAGTTTTCTGATGTGAATAAAACTTACTTATAAATTTGTTGTAAATAGCATCTCAGGTGGTTAGTAATCCAAGTGGTAGAGACATAAGCCATACCGTAGCTTTGTCTCTCATTGTGTATGGAAAACACCTCATTCTCAATTGATCTTATGATAATCTGTGAGAAGAAAAGATTTGAATAGTATGATAAAAATCACGAAGGACAGTTAGAAGATCCTTACTAGCCAATCCATGAAAGTGAAGACGTATAGCTATGCTTAGATTCGGATTCAATATCCGATACTTCAGGTTCTCGCCTAGTAGTAACCTCTCTAATTGGTTGATGTTATCGTTTAATGGCAATAGATCTTAATCCGATAATCGCCTTCCAAGCATTCAACCGATAAACCTACCAAACAAAAAGAACAAAATTAAATAATAATAATAATAATAAAATAAACTAAAATTAAAATAATAATTTAATTTATCAATCACCGACAATGACGCCAAAAACTTAATGTACAAAATTATACCTCACAAGTGCACGAATCCATATTTTAGTATAGTTCCGGCAAGTACAAGGATCGATCCCACAGATATTGATAATTTAACTACTAATCTAATTCTAATTCAATAAAGACATAAAAAAATAAAGATTTAATTGATTTAAGAAGACTAAAAGAGATCTAAAACTAAATTAACATGGAAAGAATTGAAGTTGTGAAAATATGGAAGGAAAATTAGGTCATTAATGATCCAAACACAACCACTCAATGCAACCAACTATTTAACAAAAATATATATTTAGTTTTAGAACTCATTCTTATCTTAATTATAGTGTTTAGCTTATGGTCAAGGATTTAAGCAAGTATTTCTATTACTATTGTTGTTAAGAATTCAATAAACCTTAGGAACTTAAGAATCAATACATAATTTAGCGATCAAACATATAAATTCTACCAATTATTCACTAGAGCCCTAGGTCACACCACTATATGGTTTTGTGACATAGAAATTAATTTTGCGACTCTTTTCATCCGAAACTCCCGTCAAATGATCCAAATGCTTCAACTATGTCTTTAAATACATGTATAACTTAAAAGTACATAAAAAAGCTCATATGTTTCGAAAATATAACAAAAGACCAATAAACTGAGGGCGAAATCCTATATAAATTTGACGTGGATCAAGTATCCCCTTGAGTTCTAATTCGGGTAGTGACTCAATTATGTGGCATTTTGACAAGAGAGGGGAGTTCCCAGTTAAGAGTACCTATAGGCTGGCTCTTTCCCAATCGAATCTTCATTCAGCCTCATCTTCTAATGGCTTATCTCCTTGGTGGAAGCAGTTGTGGTCTTTATCTATCCCTAACAAAATCAAGCTTTTGGAAGGCCAGCAAAAGTATCCTTTCAACCAATGGAGAAGGGGTGTCGTTAAGTCTGCTGGTTATGATCAGTGTGGTTCGGGTGCTGATACTGTAGATCATGCTATATGGGGTTGCAGCAAGTTTCAGGTAGGGTGGGCCTCTTGTCCTATTTTTTCAGCTTTGAATAAAATTGAAGTTGTTGATTTTCCGGCCGATAGGATTCTCTGGGTCTATTCTGTAAAGGATTTGTTGGTGTTGGTGATGTGCTTCATAATTCTAATGGCTCTGTATTGATGGCTGCTGAGTCCTTTTTTCAGGGGTGGTTTCAGTGTTGATGTTGGAGAGACTCTTGCTGTCTTAGAAGGAGTGAGGTTGGCTACGACAATAGTTGGTTTCCTCTTATCACTGAATCAGATTCCGTTTAAAGTGGTCAAGCTTTGCAATGGGGAGCTGCTTCCCAGGTGTGAGATTGCTAATGTTATTCAAGATCATCTGTTGTTGCGTTTTCCTGAGTGCTGTGTTGCACATGTCCCTAGTTTTTGTAATAGCTTAGCACTTTTTTGCTCTTCAATGTCTGATAAACTCTTTTCGTAGGTGGTTAGACATTCTAGCTAAGGATGATTTTGCTGTTGTTTTTCCTTAAAAAAAAAAAAAAAAAAAAAAAGGGGCCCACGCAGCAGAGGGTGGTGAGTGGGCTTTACATTCCACTAGTCACGTGATGTAAACGTTGACGGTGGCTGCCAGGTCCCAATTTTGATTTTGTTAATTTTGAACTTATGCAAAATCTTAGTCATGGGTCCCACTTATCAATCATCATGCCTCACCGCACCATTTTGTGCATCTGGCGGCTCCTGCGGCCCCACTTGTCCACCTCCTACGTGTGTACATAGGCTTGATAATATGCATCATATATTTTGTAGAAAATATTTATGGGGAATTTTCATTTTGGTCCTTAATTTTAGGAGAATTATCAATTGTTTAAACCAGTTTTATTTATTGGTATTATTGGACCCTAACTTTTTTAAAATGTATTAATTTGGTCCATTTGACTAATTTTCTAACGGTCAAACTTCATAGAATTGATAGAAAGACTAACTTGCCCTTGACTCAAATTTTTTAAAAAATTATTAATAATTAGAAGGGTAGTATGGTCATTTTATATTAAATTTTAAAAACAAAATCAAAAAATTTTTGAAATAATTTTAAAATCAATCTAGACCGTCCATCAGATCTAATGAACGGTCTACATCCTATCTGGATCAATTTTTAAAAAAAATTTAAAAAACAGGAAAAAAATTAAAAAATTAAAGAATTAAAAAAACGTAAAAAAGTCTAGATCGAATATAGACCGTTAATCAAATCTGATAGCCGGTTTAGATCCTATCTAGACTAATTTTTTATAAAAATTTAAAAAATTGAAAAAATTAAATAAAGAAAAAAAATTTAAAAAAGTCCAGGTCAAATCTGGACCACCCTCCTCCATGGATTCATCCAATCCATGGAGCTTCCCCACCCGAAAAAAACTTCCGATATCAAATCCACGGAGTTTCACAGATCAAATCCATGCGGCGATTAAAGAACGCTCGAAGAACAGATCGAAAACCCAAAAACTTCGTCATTCTTCGATCGATGAAGAACCCAGAAACTTCTAGGTTCTTCGTCGATCGAAGAACCCTGGGTTCTTCGATCTTCGAGTGACGAGGAACCTAGAAGTTTCTGGGTCTTCGTCTATCGAACAACCCAGGGCTCTTCAAGCGATGAAGAACCCATAATCTTTTAGTTTCTTCATTGCTCGAAGCACTCAGAAACTTCTGGGTTCTTCATTAATCGAAGAAATCTAAATTTTTTTTTTTTGGTTGTGTTCTTGGTACAAGTTTAATTTTTTATTCTTTTTTTTAAACAGTAAAAAGAAAAAAAATTAAAAAAATTGATTTTCACTTTTCATTTTAATTTAAAAAAATTTCAATATAATCTTCACCGTCCATCAATCTTGATAGACAGTGGAGATCCAACTATTTTTTTTAAAAATTTTAATTTTAAAATTTAATAAATTTTTAATTAGGGGTAAATATGTCATTTTACTAAAAGATATATTGTTAACCATTAATAGGTTTAAAAGACAAAAATACCCATATAACAATTAAATTTGACTAACGGTTGGGTAACAAAAGGACTAAATTGATACATTTCTAAAAATTTAGGGTCTAATAATACCAATAAATGAAACTGGTTTAAAAAATTAATAATTCCTCAAAAGTTAGGGACCAAAATGAAAATCCCCCAATATTTATTATGTCCAAGACTCATTTAATAGAATATTAGAGCATAATATTAATTAATAAAAATTTCCTTTCCAATTTGTTAATGATATCAATCTTTTTATCTAAAGTTTACTTACAATTGAAATATTTTTAGATAAATTTTTAATTAAGTAACTATTACTCAAATTTTATATCCTTAAATTTTGAAAAATTGAGCAAAATAGTCTTGTTTAGTATTAGTTATCAAACCATATAATTGAAGAA
The DNA here is from genome assembly GCA_003430845.1 of Xanthoceras sorbifolium. NCBI lineage: Eukaryota > Viridiplantae > Streptophyta > Magnoliopsida > Sapindales > Sapindaceae > Xanthoceras > Xanthoceras sorbifolium. The sequence continues at coordinate 31,999,709 of CM010608.1, forward strand.
TGAGAGTTGAATATAAATTTATAAGTATGAAATTTGAGTAAAGCTAAACCTTAAAATTTATATTCCAAAATTTTCATTAGAATGAGAGTTGAAGAATGAGAGTTGAATATAAATTCACGTTGCAGTAAGAAATTACTATACACATCATATGATGTAAAAATTTTGAGATAATCTTTTTAATGTCTAACAACAATGCTCAAATTTTTGGATAGCATCTATCTTACATGTGTGGCATTAAAACTTTTCCTTAAATATTAATCATGTTTTATTTTATTTTATTTTTTAACCAAATGTAACTACTATTTCTACATTAATTATAAGCGCCCTTAAAAGTGTAAGAATAATATTGGGGCGAATTGTACAAATCCCATGACATTTTGCATAATTATATATAGATAAGGGTTAGAAATATCGACACAAATTTTACGTGATATTTTTAAATTGTTACATAAATATCTCCTACTATTATATTTTAACCATTAGTATCTAACGTCAATGGTCAAAGGTGCGAAAGATTTAAAATACCTTTATTTTTATTTTTAAAAATTAAATAATTAATTTTTTAATATATTAAATAACTAAATATAGGAATACTATTAAAATTCTCTTATAATTTTGTATATTAACCAAAATCTCCCTCTAGTTTTATTTATGGCCAAAATTCCCTCTTAATTTCAGTTTATAGTAATTTTTCTCCTACCGTCAATTTTAATTATCAAATTACCCTTGACAATTAACTTTTATGTTAGGAATATTATTAAAATACCTCTCTAGTTTGGTGTATTAGTGAAAATCTCTCATAGTTTTATTTATGGTCAAAATCCCCCCGTAGTTTTATTTTATAGTCAATTTCTCCCTTACCGTCTGTTTTAATTACTAAATATCCTTGACCATTAACTTTTATGTTAAAAAATTTCGAGCACTAAGGATATAAAGGTAAATGCCTATAAATATTAAATTAAAATATTTTAATTTAGAAATGTTAAGTGAAGTTTGTGTCGATATGGCCAAACTTTATCTTTCCATGTAATTATGCTAGACACCTAGGTGTTTGTGCAATTCTCTCATTTTATCAAGAAGAAACTAATAAAAGTAATTAAATCTTGTTAGTAGACACATTCCTTCTTACCTCAAGTTTTGTGTATCTTCCCATTTATGTTAGTGGTGGAAGATCATATTTAGAAGTTGTCTCCAATTGTATGAGTAGCTATATTATGGGAAAAAATGTCTTTCGATTATATAAGTATCTATCTGGATCGCACATGTAGTGATATTTAGATTTTTTTTTTTTAATTTTAAAAAAGAGATCATCTTTGATAAATCATAACAGTATCATATTATGTTATGTTACTAGGTACCAACATATTTGTAAATTGTAATCTCAATGGTCTAGGCTTACATGCAAACTGACAAAAAGTAAAAGCTAACCAAGTATAGACAAGGAAGGCAGAAAGCATATTTGTCTATACTGATTTACCTCAGACATGGCTATTCTTTTCAGTTACAATCAATTAATATATTTATTTACACATAATTCTTGTTGATTTAGTTTCTTTTTGTTTTTCAACTATGCATAGATGCAATGTGAAAACTCTAAAAGCAAAAAAGAAAGAAAAAAACAAATCCCTTAATTAGATGAAATGACAGTCAAAAGAGGGACACTTTGTGTTAAGAAAGATATGATTAAAATTGAAGTCCAAGATTGGGGCTGGAAAATAAGAATTGATACAGGAAAAATAAATCATAAGAAGTATAAATGAGTGGAGAACACAATTAGTTGTTTTGGGTTGTGAAGAAATAATTAGTGTTAAAAGTCATTGAATAAAGTTGGAAATTGAATCAATTTGAAGACTTTTGCATTTTTCATATAGGATGCATGTATTATTATAGTTCAAACAAAAAATAAATAATCACTTCATTTTATCACACACACACATATATATATATATAATTATTATTTTTAAAGATACTAATAATTTACAAGATTTAACAAATCTCCAATAATCTTTATAAACTAGAGAGTGAAAATTCTACAAAAAGATTCATTCATTAGTTCTCCTAAATGCTTGACAGATAATTTTTTTTTTTTAAAAAAAATCGTTAATTGATTTCAATCAATCAACAAGGCAACAAGGAACACACACAGTATTCTTGTCAAGTTAAAATCCAATAATCCAATGAAATTGAACTATTTAAGAATCAATTGTTAAGACCTTTTAAACAAGGTTTTGGAAGAGTAAAGTTAAAAGTTAAAACACACGTAGAGACTCTTCAGTCTTCACTTACATACATACATATATATATATATATATATATATATATATGTGAGTATGTGATTATTGGTATGTGTAATCTGCATGAGAATGTGAGATGATTCCAAAACCTCGTGCATGCAACATAGAAAAATGACAACGCCCTTTAATTAATTAATTAAATAAATATCAACCCTACATGGGTGTTGTTTCTATTTATTTAAGGGAATTTAGCAAAATTGCCCAAACTCCACTAACAGCTGCAACACTACCCAAGCTCCACTAATTTTTACAACATCTACCCAAAGCCATTTTTTGGACAAAATTGCCCTTACTTTTACATTTGACCACTGCACTTTCTTCTTCTTCTTCGCACTGTCTTCTTCTTCTTCATCATCTACGCAAATTTCTTCACCTCACCCGGTTCTCTCTTCGTCTCTTCTTCTCTTCTCTTCTTCACATTTTCTTATTTTTCCTCTCTTATCTTCTCCATAAATCTCTTACCCAACCTAAGCCAAGAAATTCTGAAGTTATCTCTTGCAAATAAACCATCGATCCATCTCACACAGTCTTCTTCTCCATCAAAAATTCCAAGGTTAGTGTTAAACTTTTTTTTTTTAGTCAATGCAGACCTTTATGGGTTTTGAATCAGTTGTAGACATTTCACATTTGTTAATCCTCCATCAAAAAAATGAAGAACGAATTTTTATAAAAAAAAATTTTCATCATGCCGACCCGATGGTTTTGGCCCGATGCGTTGTTTTTTCATTGTTTTTGGCCCGATGGTTTTATCATGTCGGCCCGATGGCTGGCCTTGGCCCGATGGTTTGATCATGTCGGCCCGATGGTTTTATCATGTCGGCCCGATGGTTTTTCTTCATGTTTTTTTCATTGTTTTTGGCCCGATGGTTTTATCATGTCTGCCCGATGGCTGGCCTTGGCCCGATGGTTTGATCATGTCGGCCCGATGGTTTGATCATGTCGGCCCGATGGTTTTTCTTCATGTTTTTTCATTGTTTTTGGCCCGATGGTTTGATCATGTCGGCCCGATGGTTTGATCATGTCGGCCCGATGGTTTTTCTTCATGTTTTTTCATTGTTTTTGGCCCGATGGTTTGATCATGTCGGCCCGATGGTTTTATCATGTCGGCCCGATGGTTTTTCTTCATGTTTTTTTCATTGTTTTTGGCCCGATGGTTTTATCATGTCGGCCCGATGGCTGGCCTTGGCCCGATGGTTTGATCATGTCGGCCCGATGGTTTTTCTTCATGTTTTTTCATTGTTTTTGGCCCGATGGTTTTATCATGTCGGCCCGATGGTTTTATCATGTCGGCCCGATGGTTTTTCTTCATGTTTTTTTCATTGTTTTTGGCCCGATGGTTTTATCATGTCTGCCCGATGGCTGGCCTTGGCCCGATGGTTCATCATGTCTGCCCGATGGTTTTTCTTCATGTTTTTTCATTGTTTTTGGCCCGATGGTTTCATCATGTCGGCCCGATGGTTTTTCTTCATGTTTTTTCATTGTTTTTGGCCCGATGGTTTTATCATGGCCCGATGGCTGGCCTTGGCCCGATGGTTTGATCATGTCGGCCCGATGGTTTTATCATGTCGGCCCGATGGTTTTTCTTCATGTTTTTTCATTGTTTTTGGCCCGATGGTTTTATCATGTCGGCCCGATGGTTTTTCTTCATGTTTTTTTCATTGTTTTTGGCCCGATGGTTTTATCATGTCGGCCCGATGGCTGGCCTTGGCCCGATGGTTTCATCATGTCGGCCCGATGGTTTTTCATTGTTTTTGGCCCGATGGTTTGATACTTTAATTGAATCAATGTTTTATTTACATTTTTTATTTGAATGCAGGAAGGAGCATGGATGATGTGCAGTTGATAATCAACTGGGATGGACATTGGGTATGTGAACAAGGGGTTTATTGGTATCATGGCAAGAGATCAAAATGGGTGTTATTTCCAAGAGAAGCAACTTATGCTCAACTATTAGATAAAGTGTATGCCGTCACTGGGATTGACAGAAAGTGCTTTCGAGTCATTATAAAGACGGTTGCTCATACCATCCGCCCAAGCATGCCTGTTGAGATAAGTGATGATGATGATGTTGTAATATTATTACGTCAAAAGAATGTTGACCCTTTAGTTTGTATAACCGTGTCTGAGATTGGCCATAGTGACCGACAATTGCAGCAGCAATGTTTTCCAGAGTCATCTAATCAACAACACCATCCCATCAATCTTCAATTTCCTTCATCGAAGGGAAGTAACTACATTCGGGAAGGCTACACACCAAATTTAAATGATGCTACGGTTGAAGAAGAATTTCAAGTTGTTGATGATTTCAGTAACGAAGCCAGAGATAATGAGAAGTCCGAAGATGTTCAGGGTGCTGGAAACAGTAATGAAGGGTTGGTTCGAGCCACGTCTGTAATGTGTTCAATTAATGATGTTGAAGTAGCTTCGAGAGCTATGCCGATTCTGATTGCAAATGGGGAAGTCTTTGATAGTAAGAAAGAGTTGCACTCCCAACTAAGAAGGTACGCTGCTGCAAATCGTTTCAATTTGAAAGTGTGGAAGTTCGATACTTCACGTTTTGAGGTACGTTGTGCTGTTGGAGAATGCAAATGGCGGCTACATGCATTCAAGGTTACAAACACTGATTTTTTTCGGATTACCAGATTTGATGACAAACACAGTTGCTCAATGGAGAAAAGGTTTTCATGGAATAGAAAGGCTAGTGCACAGTTTATTGGCCAACATATCAAGGAGAAATTTCGTGATGGTCGTATCTACAGACCAAAGCAAATCATAAGAGATATCCAAAATGAATTGGGCATTACAGTAAATTACCACAAAGGATATCGGGCTAAACATATTGCTATGGAGGAGGTACACGGATCATTTGAAGTTTCTTTCAGTATGTTACCTTATTATTGTCACATGTTAGAGGAAACAAACCCAGGGACGATCACGAACATTAAGACTGATGATGAAAATAGGTTCATGTATCTGTTCTTCTCCATTAAAGCGTGCATAGATGGTTTCAATGCTGCCATTAGACCGGTTATTGCAATTGATGCCACGTTTCTGAAGGGTTCATATGGGGGCATTTTGTTTGTCGCTGTATGTCAGGACGGGAACGACCAAATATTTCCTTTGGCATTTGGTGTTGCGGATTTCGAGAATGATGCTTCATGGAGTTGGTTTCTATCTCGTCTGCATGATACCATTGGAGATGTTGAAGATCTTGTTTTTGTATCTGATAGGAAAAACAGTATTGTCAAAGCTATTGCAACGGTTTTTCCAAATGCATACCACGGTGCTTGTTTCATGCATTTAGAACGAAATATGATTTCCATTTATAAGAACAAAGATCTTTCCATACCATTTCGGAAGGCAGCCAAGGCCTACAGAGTTAATGATCACTCATTTTACATGCTACAGTTGTCCAGCATTAGTGTTGGAGCTCACCAGTATGTCGTTGATGCTGGAGAAGAGAGGTGGTCCCGAGCATTTTGTCCGAGGAAAAGGTACAACATTATGACTACTAATATTGCTGAGTCGATGAATAATGCAGTGAAAGATTTTCGAGAGTTACCCATTGTTGCTATGATTGACCGTATTCGAGATATGATGCAACGTTGGTTTCATGATCGGCGTACAGTGGCTGCTTCTTACGATACGCAGTTGACAGAAAGGGTTGAGGCACTTATTGGGGTTAGTGATGAATCTGCGCAACATATGAAGGTGTCCCCAATTGCAGTGTACTAGTTTGAGGTGCACGATGGAAAACAGAATGGCATTGTTGATTTAGAAAACCGTACATGCAGTTGTAGGGAATTCGATCTTGATCAGATTCCATGTGCACATGCTTTAGCTGCCATAAAATATAGAGGATTGCATTACACAACATTCACCTCACCCTACTACTCGACTGCTTATCTGCTTTCAGCCTACAGTGGTGAGGTTCATCCAGTAGGCCATCAAGGTGACTGGTTGGTCCCAGCGGACGTTGCAAATACAATTGTTCTTCCACCAGTTGCCCGACGGCCACCAGGTCGACCAAAGAAACAACGTATACCTTCGATTGGAGAAGAGGTTGTACGCAGAAGGTGTAGAAATTGTTGGCGCCACGGCCACAACAGCCAAACATGCAAGAATCCTAAAGTAGCGGAACCATCCGGGTGATGAGGATATGCAAAATACGATGTTGATTTATTTATGATATTATGTATTGTTGTATTTAATTGCATTTTCAGTCGGAGACTTGCAGGAAATGAACAATATAATTGACATTATTGTACAATTTGGAACACATTATTGTACTATTTCGAAATCAATGTTTTGTTGTATGTATGCATTTGAAAAGTTTTATTATTGTTCAATTTTAGTTAGCTGTGTTGTTGTATGCAAGAACCAGCATTATTTTGGTTTTTTGAAGAGTTTGTCATCAAATAACTTATGAAATTTTTGCCAGAGTTTCCTCTGTTTTTTTAACAACCCAAAACCTGATTTACAAAATCAATGCATTAACCTGAACGTCTATACACTTCATAGCACGATGTTCAATCATTTGCGCATCCTTCCGCTCGATGCGACTTTTCCAATCATTTTTTCAAAGCGTACAAATTAACGTTTAAAAATTTAAAGAAAAATTGTACAATAATTTCCAATAACCAATGATATACCTACAACCAATAATTTCCAATAACCAATGATATACCTACAACCAATAATTTCCCAATAACCAATAATATTTCAATAACCAAAATTGACAATCATTCCCAAAAACCAATAATATTCACATAAATGAAAATGTAACAAATTGCAAAGTTCATTCTGAATCTGAATCTTCTAGCCTTGCAGAGTTTGCAAATATCTCGATGGACATTTTCTTCCTGAGGGCATCCATTTGCTTCCAGGTGAAATCAAACTTCTGTCTGTGTGCAATAATGTATTCAGCAAAGACAAGGGTAAATGCACCACAGTGACCACTGCAATAATTTCAATATAATACCACTGTCAATTATTGAATTAATTACAATAACAATTACATAATAAAAATATTGAGTTCAATTTCACTTACGCGCCCCGTTGTTGTGGAACATTATCGGGACCTAGTCTTTTGCATGTAAATGGAGTAAGCTGTGGTTGTCTCCCCTTGTGTTCAAAATAGCCTCCTTGATACATAAGGGACGGCAGAAGAAGTGCTAGCGGGGCGACATATTGCTCCCGAAAAGACGGTTCAGTGTCCTTACACATAGAATCATAGATCCGTACTTTTCTTTCAACAAGATTGACAGCCACCAACACCCAATGATAACCATCCACATTCACAGGCATCAACAACTACATTGAACACATAATTAGCATTTAACTTATAAAGATATTGTACTGTAACATAGATGCATTATTACACTTACATTATCGATCTCCCACCATGGACGAGACCCTTCGGGTCGTTCACCGCGAACATAGCCAAGGTAGAAATCCTCCCAAGGAAAGGTAAGGGGATCGTATGCCTCCTCTGGTATGGTTCCATCCTCGTTCTTCGGAAGTTTTTTCCACATGTGTTGAACGGTTGACTGCAAAAATTTCAAAAATCAGTATGTTCTTTATAAGTAAGTCATGGAAAGTTTATTAAAAAATTTATATTTCAATTACAACTTACAAAGAATTGTGGGTCAATCAAGTTGTAATTTTGGGAAAAAAATGGTCGGATGCGAAAGCTGGCGCCTCCGTAATACTGCAAAATAAGCCTCAATGTGCTGTTTTGTGGTTAGTTCATGGAAAAAAAATTGCCATTCAGAACTCATCATAAGGAACAGTGCAAGTTAATGACATTAGCATGAACGTAACAAAAAAATTTCTATTATTTACTAACCAAGCCGTCCAACCAGTCGGTCGCACTCTCAAACGTCTTGAAAAATTCGGGGGTCGCATTCAGTGGTGCCCCAACGTAGCACCTGCATATACGGTATAATATTCAGAGGAATATAGATTAAAACATCACACCAAAAAAATAAGTCTGAAAATAGTTTATGCACTTAAATTATGTATGCTTACCTAGCTTTGCTATTTTTTTTGAAAACCTCGTACTCCGACTTTACTTCCTAATGAACCGGTTTTAACGGCTCGAACTTAATTGGATGGGAGGACCGTGTCTTTTGCTTCTTTGGCCTAGTCGGGTCAATGTACGGGCTACATACGAATGCAGAACGCTTTTTTTTCCTCTGACCATATCTTACACCAAATGCTTTTTTTTCAAGAGCTTCGACACTCTGACTACCTGTGGCACTCCCTGTGGCACTCGCTGTGGCACTCGCGATATGCGCCAAGGGAGAGGGAGGACGGTGAATAGTTAGCTCCATGCATTGATCAGGTTCAAGACCCTCCTCGTTTGCTTCATCATTTTTTACATTTTTGTCCTCCTCCTTTGCTTCATCATTTTTTACATTTTTGTCCTCCTCCTTTGCTTCATCATTTTGTACATTTTTTTCCTCGTCCACATTGTAGGTTGTATCGAAGATGTCGTCACTCTGATGCAGTTAATAAAACAGTATACGGTCAATACAATTTCGAAAAGGAAATTACAAATGTCAACGTGATTAAATAAAAAGTAAATTACCTGTGGCACCTCAGTTCCAGCTGGAAATTTTTCATCACTGCCTCCTGTCTTGCAGACAACTTCAATCAATTTCTCAACTCCTTTCCGCATCTCATCAAGTTGTGTTTGTAGGGTTGCAAACCCTTTGTCAACTTTATCATTCAGTGCGGTCATAGAAGTCTTCAGACAGGCTACTTCTGTATGGAGGCCATCGAATTTTCTATTCACATATTCTGAGTCCTAGCATAATGTCCAAGAAAAAGTTAAATTAACATTTACATAAAATTTAATGAACAATACAATTAAGGGACAATATTGGCAACATACCGATGGCCTCCGTCCAATAGGCCCCTCTTCTTATATTTCAGCTTGCTTATATTTCGGTTGTGGTTGCTCTTCTTCAGCAACATCATCACTATGACTGTCATGACGGTACTCGTCATCTTCCTGATCACTCATCTCTATATATGGGGTTGACGGATCATTTGTAGTGGCACCCGTATCGAACCCCATAAAATAGGACAACTTAAGTTCTTCCTCCGTTGGTTTCAAAGTTTGAAACGTTGAAATCTAACCAAAAAAACAAATAAACAGCCCACGTAGTGTTATAATAACAATTTATATACCTAACATAAGTCTTTCAATGTAGTTCATACCTTTCGCCTACTGAAAATCTTATTTCTCAAAACCTCATATCCAGGACTCGTTTTCACTTCCCAGTTCAGAATACGAGGGGCTGAACGAGACACCCTGGTAGCATACTTCTTGATTGAGTAAAGCGGAATCGCTTCAATTGCCCACACCTACCAAATAAAACAAAACCATGTTTCAATAAGAGTTTTAAAGAGGTTAAGGGTAACAAAAGTTAAACAATTAAAATTACCTGAAAAGCATAGACAAATCCATACAGGTTGATCTTCTCCGCTGTATGGCTCGGATCCTTTTCAGCCTTCTCCCTAAACTTCTGATCTCGACCTTTGCAACAGGTGGAGAAAGAGTTGAATGTCCTTGAATAGATAAATGAACCCCATGGGAACCGATTGAATTCTTCTAAGTTATCAACCAACTTCATTGCCCAATATTCGACCTTAGTCCTCAGGTCCTTTCCAAGCAATGTCATCTCCAAGATCAGCAACAAAGCTACTTTAATCATGTCATCATCAGCATCATGTTCTTCCTCTATACGTTCGAACAAAGTTTGCAATTTTGTTCCAGTCACCTTTTTCACTCCCTTAAAGTATTTCTGCCAAATTCTACACATATGATCTTCCCCTACAGTAGGGACGACTGTATCCCCAAAACGTAGACCACTGACGAGGCAAAACTCGTTTGCACTGAACCGTATTCTGTTCCCGCCAATCAAAAACCACATTTCGTTTTCAGCATTGTCCACATGGCACTCCCGCAACAAGATATGATGAAGCAATTGACCCGTGAAGGCCATTTCATTAACATCTAAGAAATGGCCAAAGCACGTTGCTCTTATTTGTTGTTGTTGACGTTCGGTGAGTTTACTCTTCAGCAGCTCGATGCAACCCCATTTAGAATATGTTGTCATCTTGGCATGGAAAAAATTTCTTTCCTTAATTTTCATCGTCCCAACCAACTTCTCACTTGCCATTGAATATTAGCCTGCATAAACAAAAAAAATTCGAATTCATCAACATACTAAACAATACAAATATATTTCATCAAATCATGTCGGCCCGATGATTTAATTTCATCGGGTCGCAGTGGCCCGATGCTTTGATTTCATCTGCTTTTGTTTCATGGTGATGCTTGCAGGCTGCCCGATGGTTTAGTCTGATCGGCCTGATGAAAGAAAACCGTCGGCCAGCCGTCCAACCGATGATTAAATGTCATCGGGCCTCAGCTGGCCGATGGTTTACTTTCGTCGGGCCACAGTGGCCCGATGAAACAAAACCGTCGGGTCGCGGTGGCCCGATGACATTTAATCATCGGGCCACGGCTGGACGATGGTTTTGTCTGATCGGCCTGATGAAACAAAACCGTCGTCAAGCCGTGGCCGGATGATTAAATGTCATCGGGCCATCGCGACCCGATGGTTTTGTTTCATCGGGCCACTGTGTCCTAGGAAAGTAAACCATCGGCCAGCTGAGACCCGATGAGTCATCGGGTCTCAGCTGGCCGATGGTTTACTTTCCTAGGACACAGTGGCCCGATGAATGTAAACCATCGGCCAGCGAAGACCCGATGAGTTTTTCATCGGGTCTCAGCTGGCCGATGGTTTACTTTCGTCAGTACCTCAGTGGCCCGATGAATGTAAACCATCGGCCAGCGAAGACCCGATGAGTTTTTCATCGGGTCTCAGCTGGCCGATGGTTTACTTTCGTCAGTACCTCTGGCCCGATGAATGTAAACCATCGGCCAGCGAAGACCCGATGAGTTTTTCATCGGGTCTCAGCTGGCCGATGGTTTACTTTCCTAGGACACAGTGGCCCGATGAATGTAAACCATCGGCCAGCGAAGACCCGATGAGTTTTTCATCGGGTCTCAGCTGGCCGATGGTTTACTTTCGTCAGTACCTCAGTGGCCCGATGAATGTAAACCATCGGCCAGCGAAGACCCGATGAGTTTTTCATCGGGTCTCAGCTGGCCGATGGTTTACTTTCATCGGACCACTTAGACAGTGACCCGATGAAACAAAATCATCGGCCAGACGTGGCCCGATGCCCAAAACACAAATTTGTAAACAAATAATCAGAAGAAGAAATTTTTCCTTACTTTGAACAAGAACAGAAGAAGACGATTTCCTTGCTGTGCAGACCGCTTTATAACGCGACTCGCTGAACCTGCAAACACAAACGAAACGAAGAAGACAGACGAAGAAGACAAACGAAGAAGACAAACAGCAGCAGAGAACACAAATGCAGAATACGAACAGGCTACGAACAGCAGTTGAGATGAACAGCAGTTGAGATGAACAGCAGTAAAAACAAGCAAGTCAAAAACTGTAAAGTGAAAACGTGGAGTCTGGGTCAAATGTGAAACTAAGGGCAAATATGTCCAAACAAAGTCTTTGGGTACCGGTTGCAAAAATTAGTGGACTGTGGGTAGTTTTGCAATTATTGATTACTGTTTGGGTAATTTTGCTAAATTCCCTTTATTTAAATGGACTCTCGCTGTACAAACATTAGTATTAAATGTATTTCTTCATTAAGATATATTAAAATGAAGTGGGGAAACTGGTTGTTGTAGAAGAAACAAACAATAAAAAATACAAAATAAAAGAGAGAGAGAGAGAGACAACCTTCATTTAATTGGTTAAACAACATAAACAACTGATCAGTTTATGAAGTGTTATGAGCATCAGCTGCACCTGCACTGTTTACGTGAGACCCGAGACCGGAAGTAAATTAATGTGTAATATATATTTAAATATTCATTTGGATGAAAAGTGATTGTAATAAAATTAGAATTGTTTCATGCAAAAGTCTTTTGAGAGGAGAAGATAGGGTGCTCACATGATAATTATTAGGAATAAGAGTATTAATTATATAAAATCCACACATTATTATTGATAGTCTAGACATGTAACGAATTCAGTTGACCCAAATTATAGCCCTTTAATTTGTCCTTGTAAGTTTATTAGTCAAATTATTTTATTCTATTTAAAAACCATAGATTTAATTTAGAGTCAAATTAAAATAATAATTAATAAAGTCAGTATTTTTACTTCTGAAATTCTTTCGTAGCAAAATCTTTTACCTAACTTTTGCTAATAGAAAAGAATGAGGTTTGTGGGTTGAATTGTGATAAAAGATTCCTCAAATACTTGAAAAAATATTGATTCAATCAGTTCTAGTTAAGAAGTCCACCCCGCTAGTAATACCATTAAAACTAAAAGTAAATAGCCATATTATATTGAAGTTGTCACTTTCTCAAGAAAGTGAAGGAAAATAGAAATTAGTAAAACAGAAAATAATTGCAGAAAAAAGGTATGTGAATTCTTTCTGGATTTTATTGATTTTTTTTAATATAATAATCTTTACAAGCTTTCAGCTATTTATTTACAAACTTGAGGGCAATTAATTGTCTCTTATGTGTCACCAATCGACTGATGATAGCTAGAAAGGTTTATTGTATCATAACAACATTTCCCGCCATTTCTAACATACTCTAATTTTCCTAACCATTATAATCTTGATGATCATAATGATGATCATAATGATCATTCTCTTCATCTTTCTTCTGTTGTAGGCAATCCTGGTCTTGCGTGAACAATTGATTGAACACTAACTGCTTGATCAAATATCTTCGTAGAATCTTCTTCACTTGATTCATGAATAGAGTCTTCTGAATTTGTTCGAATAGAGTCTGTTGAGTCTGTTTGGCTTTGTATATTACTAACATCCTCCCCTCAAACTCATTGGGGATGGAATGACAGTGAGTTTGATTTTCAAGTATTAAAACCGAGGTGTAGATAGAGCTTTAGTAAAGATATGAACAACCTGATCAAGATAGGGTATATGATTGACTTGAATCTCCTTCTGAACCACCTTGTCACGAATAAAATAGAGATCAAGCTCAATATGTTTCGTTGGAGCATGTAGCACTGAATTACTTGACTTAGCAATGGTAGGAGATAATCACACTACAAGTAGAAATGACAAGTTTAGGAACTCACAGTTCTTGTAGAAGAGACTAAAGCCAAGTAAGCTTAACTTTAGTAGAGGCAAGACTGCGATATTCAGCTACAGTTGATGATTTAGATATAGTGAGTTGTTTCTTGGCACTCTACATGATTAGATTAGGACCTAGAAAAATGCAAAATCTATTGGTGAACTTGCAATCATCAAGATTGGATGCCCAATCAACATCAGTAAATGCAACCAAATTAAGAGCCTTTAAAGCTGTCGGAGAGGATTTAGTAGACTGAAGACATGTTGTAAAGGTACCTTTTAAATACCTTAAGATTCGTTTTACTGCATTCCAATGTTCATCCGAAGGATTTTGCATGAATTGACAAACCCTGTTAACAGAGTAGGAAATGTTAGGCCTTGTAATGGTAGTATACTGTAGAGCTCCAACAACTAGCCTATACTCAGAGACATTAAAGATAGGTGATCCTCGGTATGTAGATAATGAGTGCCCTATAGTGGACACAATAAGAGAGGGAAAGGGTCTGGTAGTATGCATTAACTCAGTAAAGAAGGTTAGTGATATTCTTGTGTTGGGAAAGATAGTTCCCGTTAGCAATAGATTAGACCTTAATTTCAAGAAATAACTCAAAGTTCTAAATCTTTTAAGGCGAAGGCTTTATTGAGTTATTGAACAAGTTGACCAATTTCTTTGGTCTCACTGCCTGTGATGATAATATTATCAACACACATAAGTATATAGATGCATTGATGACTAATAAACCTGTAGAAGAGAAAGTGATCAGCCTTAAATGAATGAAACCTTAAGTGAAGCAAAACTTGTTTTAGTTTGTCAAGCCAAGCCCTAGGAACATGCTTAAGTCCATTTAATGCCTTGTGCAGCTTGTATACAAGTGGGATCAGATGCAACAGACCCAAAAGGCTGCTGCATATACATATCCTCAGCCACCTCACTGTTGAGGGAGACATTATTCACATCCAGCTGCCTTAGAGACCAGTCTATAGCCATTGCAATAGAGAGAATTAGTCGTATCGTTGCTGGTTTGACATCATGAAAGTCAAACCCCTCAACTTGATGAAATCTCTTGGCAACAAGTCATGCCTTGTACTTTAAGATAGAACCATCGGCATTTTTCTTGATTCTGAAAACTCACTTGCAGCCTATAATTTTTCTTCCAGCAAGTGGTGAAACAAGGGTCCAGGTGTGATTCGTTTGAAGAGTTTAAACTATTCTTCCATAGCAGTAACCCACTTGGGATGTTGAAGGGACTGATTAACTGTGTAGGGTTCAGTTTTTGAGCCCTCAATTAACCAGACTTTTGGCTTAAAAGTTCATACTTTAGACCTTGTAATCATAGGGTAAACATTGATAGGAGTAGCAGCAGTAGACAGTGACATATCAGTAGGTGAGACATCAGTGGAGGGAATAGGAGCAGCAGTAGGCAGTGCAGGAGATATAGATGAGGTGAGATGTTCCTTAAGAGCAGCTGAAGGCAACTGTGACTGAGATTTCACCAGAGGTGTAAATAAACTCACAGCTGGAGTTTGTGATTGAATAAGAAACACAGAGTGCTTGTGACTTGGAAAATGGAAATTGTTGCTCATCAAACACTGCATGTCTGGTGACATACACTCTGCCAGTGAATTTAAACATTTGTACCCTTTGAACTGGTTGTTATACTCAATAAATGTACAAGCAGAACTTTTAAACTGCAGTTTATGTCTATTGTAGAGTCTTAAATAGGGATAAACCAAGCACCCAAAAACCTTAAGAGAATTGTAACCAGGCTCAAGATTGAATAGGCAGTTGTAAAGAGGGCTTTACCAAACAAAACCTGAGTTGGCATACAGTTTATAGATATATAGCTACAAAGAAGGCTTCATCCCAAAACCATATAGAAGCTTGGGAAGTAAACTCAAATCAGTTTCTACAAGATGCCTATGCTTTCTTCCACCAACCCATTTTTCTCATGCACATAAGGACAACTATATTAAATTTTATTCTACAGGTGGTTAAGAAATTGGACAATAATAGAAATTCATTTCCACAATCTATTTGTAGTGTTTTAATTTTGTGAGAGAAGTATAGTTCAACTTAAGTTTTGAATTAAATGAATATTTTATAGGCTTTACTTTTAGTTTTAAGAAGAAAGACCCAAGTATAACGTGTGAAGACATCTAAAAAGCTCACTTAATAATTGAAACCGTTTGATGATAAAATGGGTGCTGAACCCCAAACATTAGCAACTATAAGCTCCAAAGGTTGTTATACACAAGTTTGGAAAGTTTAAAAGGTAACTTGTGAGACTTGCTCAATTAACATGCATCACATAGCAAAATAAAGGAATGTGAAAAAAGAACTTTACATTTATTTAAAATATTCTGTACAATAGAAAAGGATGGATGACCCAACCTCATGTGCTATATATACAAAGTAGATACAGCAGATTTAGCATTACATACAACATTCAAAGTAGATTTATTAGCAACAAAAATGTAACACCTTTTGAGTGAGGATGAACATGATTGAGAGGATTTTAACATAGTATGGTTAGTAGGTCAAAGACATAGAGCCCATTCTTAAGGACCCCTTTAACGAAGAACCTTCTTCATAGCTTGATTCTTCACAAGGCAAAAGTAAGGATGAAACTCAATATAAATATTGTTCTCTCTCACAAACTTAAATACACTAAATAAATTTTTAGTGATTTGTGGCATATGTAGGATATTTCTTACGAGAAAAATATGATTGTCATGAGCAAAAGTGTTGTGTCCAATTGAGGAAATAAAATGACGCATACCATTGTCCATGTAGACTAGTTCCTTGCCTTAATAATCAATTTTGTTACGTAAGTTGCTGCTGCTAGGACTGCAGTGATTTGTAGCGTTACTGTCTGGGTACTAAGATGGATCAATAATTGATTATTAAGAGAGGTAATCATGGCAGTCATTTGACCTTGATTCACTGATGGATTTCCTCTATTGTTTTGGCCATTAAATTGAGCTTGAAAAACTGATCATACTTATAGTAGTACCTAAATGCTCTATACGAAGCTCGATGACAGATTTGACATGAAGGTCTGTTATTAGAATTGTAGTTTCTACCCCTACCTCTAATCCTTTTGCCAGCATTGTTGTTGGAGTTTCTAGGTCCTTGATTAACAAATATGTTCTCACTATTATACTCCTATCCAATACTTTGAGTACTGCCTTTACCAAAACTACCTTGTCCATTTCCATTTTCATTTTTATAGCAACCATATTTACATTAAGAGTTTCAACTTGAGAGTGGTGACCTATGCATGCTTCATGAGTGAGTAATAGTGAAGTTATTTTAGAGATTGTATACAAATTTGCATAGAAGTAACATGTATGATAAATGAGTCATACTTAGGACCTAAACCTCCAAGGATTGTCATCAACTTGTCATTATTACTCATTGCATAACCAGTAAAAGAGAGAGCATGAAAGATGCTCTTATTCTTCATTAGGTATTCTGACATTGAAGAGCTTATTTCTTCAATGTTTGCAGCTGTAGCTTCAACTACATTATGTTTGCTTTGCACTGTGAAGTGAACAATTGTTCAATGATCCTCCATGCTTCACAAGTTGTCAAATAGCAAACACGAGTATTTTATCTTGCTGCTCCAATCCAAAAAGGCCTCATTCATAGAGCCATCAAAATTCATTTAATTTGGAGGCAAAGCAGCCGGATCTATGACAGAGGGGAGACGATTGCCTTTTGATAGCTACTTGCACTTGTTGCCTCCATAACAGAAAATCATTATTGCCTAGTTTTATAGTCAACACAAATTTCATTGGAGAAATGACTTTGAGCTACTACTAACAGTGAGTTGAAAAGCATCATTGCCTTAACAATATGATGCAGAAGCTATGGTTCATTTTACTCTGATATCATATTGAAGTTGTCACTTTCTCAAGAAAGTGAAGGAAAATAGAAATCAGCAAAAAGGAAAATAATTGCCGAGAAAAGGTACGTGACTTGCTTCTTGATTTTATTGATTTTTTTTAATACAATAATCTTTACAATTTAGCTATTTATATACAAACTTCAAGGCAACTAACTAACTCCCTCCCTCTGATATCATTCTCTTTGTAACCATGATAACCATGATTATCATTGATGATCATGACAACCATGATTAAACACCAACTGCTTGATCAAATGTTTTAGTAGAATCTTCTAGACTTAATTCATGAATAGAGTCTGCTTGGCTTTGTATATCACTAACAAGCCAAGCTCAGAAACATTTCAACTTAAATTGTAACTGAGCTCAACTTATTCAATTATAACCCCAAAATCCGTCTTATTAGTTAATTATTGACATTATTCACTTCAAAACTACAACAGTTAAATTCTATCCTAGTCCTTTTTTTAAAATTATCTTTTATGAGTAATTAAATTTAAATTAAACACTTACCTTCCACGTTTAAATGTCACAAAATTAAAAAAAAACTAGAAAAATATATAAGATCAAAATAACTCAAGAACATACCCTGCCCTCCAGTTCTACTCAAGAACTTACAAATGGTGGAATCCAAATGTATTTACTTTTACTATTCAAAGATATCTTAATCAAAAGAGAAGAAATAATGACGATTGAACAATTAGCTTAAGAATATTATATCTGAAACATAATATTTCAATTTACATGTAAATTGGCTTGCTAGAGAACTGAGATATGTACAATGCAAACCTAAAATACAACTTCTGAAGCAGCTTCAACCACAAAACATATGCACAGAAAAAAAAAAAATATGGCAATCTCCCGTCCTGTGCAAGTCATCAGTAGCTATTGAGAAATACAATTTCCTCTTGCTGTGCATACTTGTATGACATATCCGCTGTCTTGTCAAAAAGTTGTAAAGATTATGTAAGAAAAAATATTACCCTGCAATGATTCAAGCCCCATTAGCAAAGGATGATTCAGGTGCACCAGTACTGTGATAATAAATATATATTTAACAGACAGGTCATTGATCAAACATTTTTCCTACCTGTTCATCTACATTTAACTTCTCTCTGCAATCATATTATAGACAAATATAAAATAAACCAACGAAATCAACTTTAAAATGTCATATTTTGGGATTTAGTAAATTTTCCAGGAGCAAATGATGAACTGAAGTGGATTCATCTCCATTTACATTAATATATATATATATATTAGATTTTGGTTTGGCAAATATGTCATTTTATCTTCAACATTTGAGAACCTCTTAAAGTTGAACATAATTATGTCAAAAGTAATAAGATCAACACTCCAAAAAGCATAATTCTCGATACTCATCTTCTTCAATAAACCTTAACAGTTAGGACGTACCTAATCATCAAAAAACCCCGAACTGAAAGGTACGAAAGTTTGACTAATTCCAAGGTTGTGACAAAGACACACTTGGAATTGATGCATCCAGTCCTTGGTTCCCAAGTATAGCAGATTTGAGTACATTGTACTGCTCAGTCACAGTATTATAAAGTGCATGTGTATATGCCTCCTTAGCCTGCCACAAGAGTAGTAAACACATTTGAACAAAAAGAAAAGGAGGGTTTTTTAATTCAAAGTACACCGATCTTCAGGAATCATACATGAGAATATTTTCATTTCAATATCATTTTCTTAGGGCAACCCTGTCCTAATAGTAGATATTTTTCTCAATTCTTTATAAAGGGCACTAATTATCAAACAAACTACTAATATAATTATAGTTAATGAAAAGATAAGTATGCTGGATATATGGATGCTCATCTGTCACAAGAAGACAACGAAGGAATGCAAAAACCTCAAGTTACTAGAGTGGGTGTGTGTGGCTCCACGTTTTCTTTTTATGGTTTACGTAGGAAATGTAATCAGAACTCCTCATAATAAATAACTCCAAAACCAAATATCAGATTCTAAATTTATTTGTAAACCTGGGAGGTGTATAACCAATGACAATGAGTTAAAACTAACCAACCTCTTCAGGATTTCCACAAGCAGCAACAATATCCATGAAGTTGATTTCTGGTGCCACAGATAATCCAGTCCCATGAAAGGAGATCGCTCTTTTCTCTCCTATTTCTTTTTCTACCTGGAGAAATGCAATTGAGTCAAAAGAGCAGAAACAATACTAATAATGAATTATAGGACAAAAACAAACCTGGGGTGGAGGGGGCATGATGTCATAACACAATAGTGCCAAGGGATATATATGTGATGGAGCACCAGAATGCTCTGCAAGCCTTCTCATATTGTCCACTGAAGTAGCATCAAAGGGTGCCTGACTCCTTTATATCAGTATGAAGAAAATATAATGGCATAGCAACTAGCAGGAATGAAAAGTTGGTCCTTAATATATTGTTAATAAATAACAACTTTATTTGTTTCATATGAAGAGAACATGAAGTGACTTTCTTTCTCCTTTATATCACTACAAATGCTCAATCAAAACAGAAATGAAAACAGCAGAAAGACTACAGGCTGTTCATTATATATATAGGGGAAATAATGTACTGCAAACAAAACTTAAATAATAAATTATATTATAAGGCAAAAACAATGAAAGCAACAGAAATTGTTTTTTGTCAAAAGTTGTATAATATCAAAACTAAAAAGAGCTTTCCAGCCAAAAGTTGTATAATATCTATGTGCTGATTGTTTCGAAGGTACAAACTATTCCACTTGTAGTTAAACCGTCCTACATTATCAAATTGCTCGTCCGATCTGTAAAAGAGTAGACTGAGATAACAAATTGGAGTAGGGGAAACAAAGAAAGAAAAGGTGAGAACACAAATAGGAGTTCTCATCATATCACATTTTTTGTCAATATGCCAGATAAGATGCTGGAATATCCAAACCCAATAGGTCCTATGTGCAAAATTTGATATGCCCCTTAATTTCCATTTTATTTTATAAGAACCCATTTTATACTCTGTTACTGAACAATGAAAGCATCAGAAAGTTTTTTCTTTTTCCCTTCCATCACAAGTTCTCACTGTAGTCAAACATAATGCTACTTGTTGCACTTCATAAACCTTTCAATATTACCATCTCTAGAAGAATTCTGTTTTTATCTTCCTCCCAACCTATAAATGATTTTCCCAAAAACAGAAAATGGAGGCCAAATGATTCACTGTGCTAGTTGTGCTGGTCCTAATAGTCAACTTTATAGCTACATCTTTAGAAACTTAACCATTAGGTCTAATTTCTACTGATAAAATTTTACATGCAAGATCTGAATTTCAAGTTTACAATCACAATAATAATGAAAATTATTAGGAAAACTTTCATCCATTTCCAAAATTGTTACCAAAAAGATCAATATAACTAACTTCCCACGCAATAACAAGATACTGTACACTTCTCTTTTTCTTGAAGAAATGGGAAATAGAAACTCACTGGATACCATTCCTCTGTATGAGGATCTGGACGGTCTCTACCACCACTCGGTGCAATCCATACTACTTGAGACCCACCCCTGGCATTAAATTAAATATCAGTCAAAGGGCCACATATCAACAATGAAACATTTAACACCAGAATGGAACATACTAAAACTTATAGGTACGAAGACAACCTATCTAGAATAAAGATGAATGATCCCAAAACTCGGATATAAAATGAAGAAAACATTATAAAGGCATTTGATCCAAGATGTGAATGGGTGTTCTAGCCAGAGCCTAAAAGGGAAGAAAGAAAGAATCAATGCGACAACAGATAAAAGCTAAAACAGCTAATAGTCAATCATTCCAAAAAACTAATAAATGAATAAGACAATTACAAAATGATAATACAAAACTGAGAAATATTAACCACAACCTAAAGGTCCCAAACCTTATGTCTACAAATAATTTTATTTTCAGTCAATGGCCAGAGAAGCATAAAAGCTAGATAGAGCTACCTTAAAAGCAAAGCCATCTCCTTCAGGCTTCGTGTATTAGCCTTCCTCTTCATCTCAGTAAGCTCAGGGATATCTAACATGTGCTTCTTTGAGTATACGCATATTAGGTTCCTAAAGGATACAAAATTCGAGACCAGACAACTAATTTTAACACTTATTAGACATGCTGAAGCAGAATCATTGTCTAACAAGTCTTTAATGTTCAGAAGTACCTTCCCATGCTGAAGGGCTTGCAAAGAGGATCTGTTAAAACTCTATCCCCTGCCACATAGATCTGCCGTAAAAATGCATTTGGTTATCCAACCATTTTAAACACAAACAAAGGCTATTTATGGTAGGCCTGAACAAGAAAATGTCAGATTCACCATGTTCTCAGCGATATACGGGTTTGTTGATTCGAGCAATAACGAAATAATAGCTGGGTCTGCTTCAGTTTGGTGGTTAGAGATCAATACAATATTGTGGCCCTGCAACCAGTAGCATGCAACTATTAAATGCATCAACACAAGCTACTCTAGGTTTATCCAATAAATACTTGAAAATACAAATTAAAAACAAAAGTTGTGCAATCAGAATAACAATTAACAAGTCGACAGCCGTCATAATATTGTACATCAAAAGAACACCTAGGTCTTTCAATTCAAATCTCACAGAACTTATGCTCATCCATAGTAAAAGACAATTTTTAGCTCATTAAACTAATTGATTTCCTCTATTTTAGATTAACCTTTGCACTATTTGATGCCTATGTCATTCTTGAACTTTCTTGTACCTCGAGATTCAAACAGTAAACAGATTAAACAACTTTTGTTTCATCAATGTGCTTTTGATGGACATCCACAGCATTATTCTACCATGGACTAGATGACATGGTTGCCAGACACAAAGTAATAAGGAAAAACAGGTTACAGTCTAAAACATCTTTGCAATATGGATAAAATAATAATAATTTCACTTTACGAACTTCCATTGCTTTAGGATGTCAATCCAAAGAACTGAGGTACATTGATTCTAAACAAATACCGATGTATTATGCAGCCACGTAATGAAACAAAAATTCGCCTTTCATTAAAGCATAATTCACTCCCTAGTAATTTATTGACGTGTAGGTAAGTTCAAAAGTATTAAAAAGGTTTCACAAAGTCTCAGGTTAATTACTTGTGTTCCCATATATTTTACAATGAAAGACCATTCACATGATTAACTTATCCAAGTTCACCAGAGATTGCCAATAAAACTTACTCGCAGCAAAATATACACGGGTATTAATGGTGTAGCACAAAAACTGTAAGTCCCCACATTTTCATCCTATTAATACATATGAAGAATGTGATTTAAAACTCAAGGAAGCGTAAATGCCATTTGAGTAAACTTGTCATTGCCACACAATACATCTAGCACCACCTAAAGGCGCCAACCACCCTACACCACTCTGATCACCAACAGTCAAGTTCTCCCTCCCATGCACCACATCGCACGTAAATCGAAACATGCAAGATCTTTGTATTCCTCGGTCATCAATAAACCTGCCCTGCATCACCATACCACCAGCCCACTACAGAAAACACTCATGCACAGCCAGCAACTCGCCCAAAAATGGTACCACCTACATACTGGTAGCATGATCAACACAACCATCTGTCGATGATGGTATTCTTAACCCTTGTCGGCAAATGCTAGCCTCTCTTTCCCTCTCTCGTCTTTACTTACATGTTTTTAATTTAATCTGAGCGTCTGTGAATAAGTTTTTATTTTTTATCTTATGGCTTCATCCTCTAAAACAACCTCTTTTCAGTGTTCAAATTTTTACTTCCCTCACATATGAAAGCCTTCGATCCAAGAATTTCAAGATAAAAGATTCAAGGGTGTTGGTTTATGGGAGTTGAAGAGAGATGGAAGTACGATGTATAGGGTGTTTAAAATAGAAAAATAAAATGTAAAAGTCAAAGCAGAAAGTTATTTTTATGTTAGTTACTTGAAATAAAAGCTGCCTTTTCCTTTCATTTTTTTTCTCTCTTTTTCTTTAAGTAGTTTTTTTCTCTCTTTATTTACACGACTGCGCACATTTTGTTTTAGTACGAGGGTATAAAAGTCATTTAGCTTTATTGAAATAAAAAAAACCCAATAAATGCATGATTGCACTAACCCACTAACACATATTGCCCTTACGGCACACGTTAACACCACCCAATAACAAAATACTAAGTGTATCATAGCCATATCCTACGTTCTTAAGAATGATAGCACATCCTCAACCATAGCCGTATTGAACCATTTAACATCCATAAGTAAGAAAAAACAGATTTATAATAATAACAATAATAATAATAATGCTGATGATGACAAAAGACTAAAGAATGGCATCCTTGACCATAGCCATGTTTCATGGGCACATAAACATTGAACCGTATGACACCAATAAGTAAGAAAGAAAAATCAATAATAACAATAATACTAATGCTGATGATGACAACAGACTAAAAGTATGTGCAATAACAGTCAGAATAAGTAAGCATATCTAAATCACAGGTTTATGGAAATGTTTAATCCAGCACTAAGTAATGAAACTAAGAAAAAATGACTTAAGGCTGAAGAATACATCTTTTTCCACATCGAACAAAAGGAAACTTTAATCAAAATTGTGGAAGAAAATTAAGATTAAACAAAAGTCATTGATGTTTACGAGTCAGCACAGGAAAACTTCCTATAACAGAAGATAAAAATGGATATGCTGAGATTAGGCACCTGCTGAAGCTTTTCTTCCATTTGATAGAAAAGGGATACATTGCCAACATAAGAATTTCTGCAAAACAAGGATCATAGTTATGGACAGAAACAAAATAAAAGACAAGGGATTAACACATAGCAGATTATAAAATATTGCCACCTGCCATTTAGTTTGAGAACTAAATTACATTGACACTATTATAGGGATTAGTTTTGAAGCTAAATGAGAAAAAGAGAAATTAAAGTAAAGTGGCCACTTATAAAAGCAACAAAGAATATACCATTTTGCATACTTAAAAAATAATGCATGCTTTTCTGTACCAACCCAGAGCATTCAACAAATGCACTTCACCTAAGAGTAAAAAGAGTGCACTTTCAATAATACCAATGTTTCAAAATTCGAACGAGACGGCAGCCTTAAGCGTGCCTCGGCCTCCTTGCGGCCAAGGGCGCCTTGAATCGGTCATCTCTCCCATCTCCTTGCTTGTTCCGCCTCAATACCATGAGACAGGTTGAGGCAACGAGTCGAAAAAAAAAAGACTTGAAGAGCTTCTCGAAAACCATGGTCGTCTCTGCCTCGTCGAGTGGGCACATCTTTTGTGTTGCGTACTGGGGTTGATTGACTAGGGTTTTAGGAGAATCTGATTTTTTTTTTTATTTATTTATTTTCTTTTTAAACTGTTTCAGAAAATAATATTTTATTGAAAATTAAAGAAATGTTAAATAATTTTGATTAAAAAAATTTCATGGAAAAAAACAAGGCCCAATATTGAACAAAAGCCCATTTCTAGTTTCGAAGGCTTTAATTAATGTTCAAACTTTCAATGTACATAACATTTACATTACACATTTTCTGCAGACTCTAGAAAAGAAAAGAGATTAAAGGTAAATTACAATGATGTATTGTGCAGTGAACTGGATTATATATTTGCATCGTTTTGTCTTTTTGTATATATTGAAAGGTTTTAGTGCTTTTTTGTTGGCGATTTAGTATATTTTTTTTTTTTTGCATTATTTATCGTTTTCGAATTAGGCATTTTAAAACATTGAATAATACTAAAAATCCTTTTATAACCCCTAACTTTGTTGAAGGCAACATCTTCTGAATTAATTTCTCTTTAAATTTCCATCTGATCCTTCATATTTCCCACACCCTTCAATGTCTTTAGCATCTTAATTTTACACAACTACATTCTTCTTGACATTCCCGACAATTGCCTAGAAATCCTCTCCAATTCATCTAATTATCTAATCTAAGCACAAAGCACCGCTCCCTATTTCTGTGTCAAGAGAACCATGTCCATATATCTTTGTTACAATATGAATTCTTCATGATTGGATGACATCAACTTCAAGGTGCTTATTCAGAGCATCACAGTCTTCCAACCACGCAATACTCTTAACAGCACATCTTATTTATTTAGCTACAGTAATCAATTATTTGTGATCAATTGCACACTGACAAAAAGAGAAAGCAATAAATTAAAATAAACAGAAGTTTCAATTAATTAGACATCAGGATAAACAATAGGAACAAATTAAGGATTGGACCAAAGGAAACATCAGGATAAAAAATTAACTAAAGAAATAGATGGGTTGCATGCATGTTTAGTTAAAACATACTTTTATAGACTTACCTGCTAAGATCTTAAGCATACTCAAATCATAACTCAGCAAAACTAACACTATATCGCAAATTTATGACATTCTTACATAAGTCCTAAAGACAAACTTCAATATCCAGTATCTTTATTTTCAGATGGTATGAACTATATAAATTTGAACAGCAATTCCATGCCATGGCACAGATCAAATTTTCCTCAAACTATACACTGAACATTGACATAAGCTATTGAAATTAGATAAATGAGGATAATGTAGGTGTCATCAACTCACTTGAAATCAACCAAAGGACGTATATAATTCTGACCAAACATGTAATAGTCAAATGGTTCTCTCATTGCTTTGTGATACGGTGAGAAGTTAAAAGGGTCCTGAAACAACACTGTTATATTCATACAAGAGTTTCATATAAACCAACAGTTCACTAACTGTATTAGCAAAAGGAATGTGCACATACATAACAATCTATGGCAGAATCTCAACATAGCTTAAAGAGTCTAAAATTACCTCCATATCCAACAATACACGATCAAATGTAACAGCCATATTTGACAATACAATCTCATCTGCCTTGGGAGATCCACTTTGGACAACCTGAAATGCAGAGCATAAAAATTACCTCAACAGAAAATCACAACATAACAGAAAAAAAAGCTTAGTACTTAGAAGTCAGGGCAATACCCTAGATGAATAAAATCTTTTTTGTCCACATAAAGGATGTACAAAGAATCCTACAGTACATTGCAAGTCTTTAAATTTTCAGAAGTTTCAACCCATGAATAAAGCACAAAGACAGAAGTTGTTCAAAAAAGATTGCAATATTTAAGTGACAATAAAACACCAAGAACATGTAGTTCCATGGAATTTTGCATAAAAATAGTATTTTTGCACTAAGAGCAACTAAAATTTGCACCAAGATAACTTTCTAAGCACATTCTCCCTTCTCTTACTCTAATGTTTTAGTCACATCCATATTGAGTTCTAATGGAAGTACAAAGTGAAAATTCACCAAGCACTTTTAGCATGTTAATCATATCATTTGAAGACTACGAGCTTCCACCAGCTTTTATCAAAGGTATGGAAGACCAGCCACAAGGTTGTGACAAAAAAGTTGAAACGTAAACTATTAATCCTTCCTATAAATCCAACAGACAAGCTAACATGGTACATATCAATAATGTGCCATGTTAGAGAACCACAAGTGAAGCTAGAAAAGATGGGAATGGATCCCATATTTAAAACTCAAAAATCAAAAGGTATATATACCAATGGACCACAACCTAACAAGCTAATCTTTTGGTTGTAAGGCTATCCACTAATATATATACCAAACATAAAAAATACAACAATTATGAAAAATTAACATGGTATCAAAGTCTTCGACACACATCATATGGGTTTAAGCCGAGCTCTGCCAAACAGACACTCAAAAATAAAAAAGGGAGGCTGATCTCACAAGTGCGGGGGAGTGTTAGAGAACTCACTTGTGAAGCTACAGAAGATGGGAATGAATCCCATAATGAAAACTTAAAAAGCAAATGGGATATATACCAATAGATACCACAACCCAATAGACTGGTCTTTTGTTTTGTAGGCAATCCACCAATACATATACCAAACATAAAAATTACAACAATTATGAAAAATGAACATGTCATAAAACAATTCATTCAGGTTGACAACATAAGGATATTGTCCAAGGTGAAATCATGGGACAGGCTTGAAAAATTAAGAACCTTGGTAAATCTGTAACTTCAAATCCAATGATTAATTATATTCACAAAAGAAGTCCCATGCGGACAGCTTTTGACTATTTAAGGTGTTACAGATGCTCATATATTTGGCCTTGCACCACAAATGCTAATGAAATGCAGGATCAAAAATAGCAGACTTGTTCAATTGCTCATTTGATTATCTAAACAGCATTGTCAACATTGCATGATTAAAATATGTCTGCACAAGATTATGGTTAAAACACATGGAATCTTACTCAATTGATCTTCTGCCTCATTTTACACTGAATATTCAAATCAGTTACTTAATACTTCATAATTTCAATCGCAACTTGAAATGGAAGCTAATATAGAAGATTCTGGATCCAATTTTCATAATAAACGGTATCTTATAATAAAACTTCTTTCAATTACTAACGAAACTTATTTCAGTTTCCCATTTAAAAAAAGAAAAAGATCTCTTTCTGTCAAGTACAATCAACGAAATCTACAAAAATAACTCCCTAATCACATTATCTTGAAGGAAACATTTATTGTATTTGAAGTTTCTAGAGTGATTGTTTTGGCATTCTTTAGTAACAAGTATGAGCTTTATTTTTTTTATTTCCTATCACATGACATCAACCGGTATATAATAAGTAACTTGAACTCCGAAACAAATATGGAAAGCTAAAGAAAGAAGTTGGAATCAAAGTGCATAATTAAACAAAGGACACACAGTGTCTATAATATTGAAACAAACCAAAACATTTAAAATAGACATGCATATGCACATTACAGAACAAGATCAAGTATGTTTATTTACTGCATTTTTGTAATTCTGATACAACTCTTCCATCCCTGCTGCAAGATTTGAAGGCAGTGTTCCAGCTTCAGCTTCCTTGCGAATTCCAGAGAGGAGCTCTGCAGAGAAGTATTCAATATGAGACAGGAATACAATCCTCAAGATTAGATTACCACAGAAATTGAAAGTTGCATTTATAAGTAAACAAAAATATTTCTTACAGTACCATTGTAATTTACTCCATTTATTTAGCTCATGAAATTGAATCATGAATCAACCAGCAAGGAAACAACTGAAGCACAATTAATAGTAAGCATAGTGTCGAAGGT
Source organism: Xanthoceras sorbifolium (assembly GCA_003430845.1). NCBI lineage: Eukaryota > Viridiplantae > Streptophyta > Magnoliopsida > Sapindales > Sapindaceae > Xanthoceras > Xanthoceras sorbifolium. The sequence goes on from CM010608.1 coordinate 32,028,291, forward strand.
AAATGATGTATAAGTTGTACTTCACAAGTATCATCATCGAATGAATATAATCAGCTAAAGTTCACGAGCATTCATCTAAAGAAGATCAAACTTTGAAATTCAATATGTGCCACCCAGGAGAAGTATATACACAAACAACAGATGCCTACATATAAACAATCCTATGACCGAGTGCATCAAATTCCTTCATCTGATTATCAGCATTTCAGCAAGTCATATTGGATGACGATAAAAAAAAGCCAGAAATGGACATGAAGTGAGTCATCCCAACACCAACAGCAAGTTCAAATAATCAAAATTCCACACCCAACTCACGGATGCCATCAGCATGAGATATATACCATACCTGAGTACATATTTGGAACTAGATACTTCAAAAAGTGTGCGCTTCAAAAAGATAATCTTTTATGATAGAAGTTACTGGTGACAATTAGTAAAATATTAAAAAATTGCAATAGGAAGCATATAGATAAAAGATGACTATTCTCTGGGTTTTAATAATTATTATATAGACCCCCACAAACTTGTCTCATTTTTACCTTCCTTATATAATCATTAACCCAGTAATATCAAGTTAATGCAAATCAAGACAAGTTACGAGGACTACCTTGTATGAAAGAAGTATTATATGATAACCATATAAGGCCGATATCCTACAGATGATAGGTTATCATAATTACCTGCAGTGAACCATCTAGACTTAGGAACTTCTAACAAAATTCACAGTCAGCTTCATTTCGTTTCCAGATGATAGGTCAAAGGGTCTGACAATATTTAAAAAATAAACCCTTCTATAAATTATTGTACACAGACCACCTGTGAACAACACCCACACAGTGTGCAAGCACATGCAGACATGCATCTTAACCCGCTTGACAGCTCAATATAAAATGTCCCCATAAAAATCCAGTGCAATTTGATAGTTTAATCCCTAAATCTCAATCAATACTGCAAATATCTGTAACCCTTTATCATCCACCTTAAATATTATTTAAAAGGGAAAAAAATGATCTTATCCACATCCTCTTCTCAATTTTCCTTCCTTAATTCAAGTATTATAAATGGCTTTCCATCTCTAGACTCGAATCTCCAGCTATCCGAATCAAAAGACAAAAAACATTTAACCTAAAATTTATGAAGCAAATCTAGGGTTGGGGTTTAATGGCTAGCAACGATTATCAGATTGATTACTATCGTCTTCTTTTATTTTTTCATCTCCATCGAACATATGGACACATGAAAAGTAAGAGCAAATTTGGTTCCATCCTCCAAAGGAGAAATAGTTATTTCACATACATGAAGAATTTTATAAAGACCTTGTTTCTAAATAATGTGGCATCCTATGATGAGTACCACATGGTGAAACGCTTCCTACAGCACTTAATTTGCATATAACGATTTTAAAGTGAAGAAGGTAATACATATCACATGTACAGTCCTATCATTCATTAAAAAAAAAAAAAAAAAAACCTTTTGGTAACTTCATTCCAAAATAGTCACCTACAAACCTGTATTTCAGATAATAACTGTTAGTATTTGGTCACAATATTTCTTGATTCATTTTGTCAATCTCAAGTTTATTAGCAACAACATGCTCAGACTTCAAAATTTAACATCCCATAACAAACTAGGTCTAGAAACTTAATGAAAAAACAATATACTGGACTCAGATAAGTATTCTGCAGCAGATTTCTAATCTCTGCCAAAACCCAATTAAGGTGTTCTCTCTCTCGCTCTCTGTGTCAGTAAGAATTACATAGAACTCAAATTATGAATAACAAAATCATTTGTCCCATTATGATAACAGCCCAAATCAGAGCAGATTGACCATCAGCAAGTCCAATCTAATCTGAGCCAAATCTTTTAATGAAAACAATTTCCTTATTTGGCAGCAATGTGGAATAATAAGTAAAAAGCTCACTTCCATGCTTTCTTTTACCACATCATCTCATCATTAAAAAAAAGGCAAAAACTGTATTCAATTCATTTTTTTTATAAAAAAGAAAAAGGAAGGGAAACAAAAGCCTTATAGCACAAACTCTAAAAATTAATTATCCTCCTATAGGGAGGTCATAAACCTAATAACTTAGGTATTCTTGGAGATCCATAACATTTAAATCTTGTTTGATGGACTGAATCAGCCATAAACATAAAAGATTGCAACATATTTTGCATTACTTTTCATCCAAATAGACTTGGAAAAAAAAAACCACATAAAATTCAGAAGTGCTTTCATATTCAAATGTACCCACACACAGAAGCCACATAAGAGTTTCTCATCATATTAAATAAAATAATTTTCAAGATTTCAATAATCACATTATATATATAAATAAAAATAAAAATATACATATACATATATATATATATATATATATCAGATTATGTTAAGCGGCCTTGGCTACGCAAAACAAAGTATCAGGTCGGGAGTTGAAATTTTTAGTTTCTCACACATTGCAGAAACAAAAAGAAAGAGTTGCAGAAAACTAACCATGTTCTGTAAGAGCGTTGAGAAAGGTGCGAGAGTGGTTGCCCTCCTTGTTGGTTTTGCAGTCGTCGTCTTGAGTGGAACTGGCCGCCACAACAGTCTTCTCAGTGGACTCCATATTCTGAACCAGTTTGGCCATTGCTTTGACCTTCAACGAGTAGGAGACGCAAGGACAGGCAGAACGCCTCTCGCCGGATCGAAACGACACCGAATAACAAGAACGAGAGATTGAAGAAGAAAAGATGTTGAGGCGAGAAATGGAAGACGATAGAGAAACTGAAACCCTAGGAGACGCAAAGGACAAAGTAGACATAGTCCTTTGGAGAGAGCGAGAGAGAGGTGATGAGTACGAGAGCGAGTTCTTCGCTCTTTCAGTCTTTCTAACTGAAATTTTTTTTTGTTTTGTTTTTTTTTTTTTTCTTGTGGAAGGTAATTGAGAGAAGAGGCACGTGATTTGCATAGACGAGTCGGAAGGTGTTAGTGACGTGTTGAGTATTCGATGGAATACAAGAGGGAGATATATTGGGACACGTGTCGTTATTTGCTGGGTTGTTTTGCTTAATGACTGATCAATGTTTGCGTCATGTACGAAAGGTACATGACGCAAACATTTTTTTTCCTCAAAAAAAAAAATGTTTGCGTCGTGTACCTTTCGTTCGTTCCATTTAAACTGAAGCTTATGGATTTCTCAGAATTTTTAAAAAATAGTATCATATTATTATTTTTGTTGAAAATACTACCTAAAATTAAATTTAGATATGAAAAAATTAAAGAAAAATTTCAAAAACAACCTTCTATTAAGAGCTAATTACATCGACCTCCTCTGAGATTTTACCAACTATAAACGGAGTAAATTTTATCGTTTATTGACAAACACCTCTCATGCCATTAGTAAACTTTAGTCAAATGTAACAGTTAATCAGGGGAGTCTTTATAAAAAAAAAAAAAACTTAAAAAGTTGATTAATGGGAGGGGAATTCTTTGTCAAAAAAACTCAAAAGTTGACTCCGCATGTAATTAAGTAATCTTTAAGGAAAATAGGCGTTATTTACTCTTCCATCAATATGGAAGATTGTTTTTAACTACATCTAATAGTTTTTTAAGGAAATGGGCCAAAATGGCACCGTTATACACTAACTTTTCATAAGAACACTAGATTATTATTTTAACTGAAAATAGTATCTATTTTCACTTAAACCTCAAACTGCCCTTAATGAGCTGACTTTTGACCTTGTTCTCTTCTTATTTTCCTTGCAAGTTTTGTTTGTGTTTTTTTTTCTCTTCTTCCTCTTATCACTAAACTCTCTCTAACCTAGCTCTCTCTCTCTCTCTCTCTCTCTCTCTCTCTCTTTCTCAAACCGAGCTCTCTCGCTCTCTCTGACTCACTCACAAAATCTCTTCCTCTAATGAATGGTCTATGTTTCTGACTTTAAGAAAAAACTCACTCGTTCTCTCTCTAACCCACTCCCTTTTTCAATGACAAAATCGTTTCGGCCGGGAAATGAGGAAAGGTTTTTGGTTGCTTTTTTCAAGTGGGCATTATATTATTTTTCATTGTGTTAGGCTCATTTTTCAATGTAAACTGCCTAGCAGTTCGGGGGCGAATAAACAGTTGTCGAAGAGCTAAATCAATTCTGATAGAGAAGTGATCAGTTCGTAGAAGAACTGCTCACGAACTGATCAGTTCGTGATCAGTTCTCCCACGAACTTATTCAAAGCTATCACGAACTAATTGAATGTTTTGTTTTTTTCAATGACATGAATCGTGTCAGACTTTTGATATCATATAATGGACGGTGGGAGGAAATTTCGGGCATTGGATATCAATACGTCGGTTTTGAGATGAATGGGGTTAAAGTCTGCATGACGTACGAGCAATTGCTAGCGATCGTGTATACGACCATGAATATGGACCCAAATAAGTACAAATGGGATATTAAAGCAATAACTACTGTTAAAGGGGGAAATTGTAGAACTATCGTCAACGATGATGACGATGATGATGTTGACTTTGTACTACAAGAAGACTAGCATATCTTACGCAAATATGTGTTACTCTGATTGAACGAAGAGTTGATGAAGCTAATGTTGTGACGGGGAATCAGTGGTTCGCTTCAATAAGTGGTAGTAACTAGCTGTTCTAATTAGACCCTGAAATCCAACATGCTACACAATTACCATTGCATCATCATAACACTTTTCCAAGGATGACATTAGATGATCCAATTCCAGCAAGTGATGATCCAATTCCAGAAAATGATGATCCAATTCCAGCAAGTGATGATCTGATCTAAACAACCGATGAAGGAGACATTCCATATGTTCATGAAGAAGAAAATGTCGAGCCACATGGAGAAACCAATCTCGATTCATAAGCACACCTTTTAGTAGACCGAGTGGAATACCATGATGGAGGACCATGAGATGGTGCAGGTGATGTACCGAGGTATAACTTTTAGGCCGGTAATGTCAATCTTGCAAGTAGTTCTGCACCTACACAGTGGGTGATTCCAGGTGCCGAGTTGTTCTCGATAGAAAAGGATAGCATCAGGGAACCATCCACACCCATCAACCTGATTTATAGTGGTTAAATATTTCTATGGAACAAAGATTTGAAAAGGTTGTTGGGATTGTATTCATTGAAGGGAAATTTTGAATAGCGTGTGAAGAGGTCGAACAAGTTCATTTTCCATGCCAACTGTAAGATTGATAATTGCCAATGGAAGTGTCGGGCGGTGAGGTTGAGAGATAGGATGTTTTTCCAGGTTAGAGGATTTGTTAAACAACACATTCGCCCACTGGAAGAGGTTGATAGGAACGCCAATGCTGTTACAATCGGAGAAGTGGTTGCACCAAGGCTCCAATATTTCTGCGGACGCATTATGAGGCCAAAGGATATTATTACAAATATAAAAGAGATGATAGAATTCTGCTCCTATATGGTAAAGCACACAGTGCATTGGAGCATGCCTTAACTTTGACATATGGGTCCCCTTCTGAATTATACCAGTTATTGTGGTCATATTGTTATGTCCTTCAGCAACAAAACACAAGTACTGTGACATATATGAAAATAACCCCTGTCGAAAATTTTGTATATTTTTTCATGGCCTTCGATGCTTCATTGAGGAGTTTTAGAAACTTTATGCGCTCGGTCATTTCACTTGATGGAACCCATCTGAAGGGCAAACACAGGGGTACCATGTTTGTGGCAATCTCTAAGGATGGTAATGAACAGGTTTATCCGTTGGCATTTGGTTATGATGATTATGAGAATAATCAAGCTTGCGAGTGATTCCTGAAGTCATTAAATGGGGTCGTTTGCAATGTTAATAAACAGTTAATAATTTTTTATCACCATAGAAGCATCAAAAGCGGAGTTACATCCGTGTGGACCGAAGCTATTCATTGTATTTATGCGTGGCGCTTATCACAGAAGTTCAAAAAGCTTTTAATCAAAAGGACGTCATTGATATATTTGACAATATAGCACGAGTTTACATTGTCCTTGATTACGATAAAGAGATGGCAGAATTGTGCAACTTGTACAAGAATGCTTTCGACTATAACATTCGGGCTAACTCGACGAAATGGTCACGTGTTCATTGTCCTCAAAGGAAGTACCAATTTTTGATAACCAACAACGTCGAGTGCCTAAACTCCTGCTTAAAGTTTGCCTGTCAGTTGCCCGTGACTAAAATGGCCGATTTCATTCAGAACATATTATAGAAATGGTTTTACGATCCCCACAAAGTCGCGGAGTCAATGCAGTCACAACTTACAAATGCTACCCAAGAAGAAATTTCTAAACGAATTACAGCATTGTTTATAATGACAGCACATCCCGTTGATTGGGATATATTCCTTATTAAGTACAGAGATTGGGAATGGATCGTTAACTTACTCCACATAACCTGCACTTGCCAGGTGTTTCATATAGAGTTATTACCTTGCAGTCACGCATTAGCTACCGCCAGGTACGAACTTTAATTTAATATTTTAATTTTATATATTTTTTGTTGTGATTTATGCCATAAAACTTGTATTTATAAACGTTTTAGACATAATAAGAATTAAGAGTTTATCATTCGAACTAAAAGTGTTTTATATTTATTCATATGTTTATATTGTGTAATAACATCCCAGATTGCAAGATGTAATTTCAAAATGAGTATATAAAAGTCACATACAATAGGATTCATTTTGAGACATGCAATCTAAAGAGTCCGTAGAGAGCAAACAAAGCTGTGTACTTTGTTTGTGGTTGATCTACTGCTGCGGTCCATTCTGTAATGTACGGTGATCTTATCCTAAACCGCTCATGTAGTTGATATGAGAATGGATACACCTTATATGATGAGATCATATAGGACTGGGCCACGATTTATATGAATCTCTCATCAAGATCCGTTAGTAGATGAGATTCATATATATATATATATATATATATCGATAAACGATGGCTATTTATAGGTGATCTTAATCCTAAGTGTCTTATCGACTCATTTAGGTTGGATCGTGGCTTTTGATTTACTATGAGTGAGGTCGATGTGTATTCTCGACCAATATCTCAGTATCTTGGAGTTGCGGTTTAGCTTGTGATTGGAAATGTATGAACACAATAATGAAATCCACTCCTTCTGGATTGAAGTAGATGAGTAGTTCCCTTAAGGGTTGATTCCGGGTTTGGACAATTATGAGGTCTCTCCTTCTTTTGTGAGAAAGATAGGATTTAATTGTTCATTATAGAATCAACGGTGCTTAAAGGAATAAATATAACTAGAGGGGTATAACGGACATTATGACCTAGCTCTAGCTATGAACTACTTGTTAGAGGATCACACTATATGCAAATAGCTATATCAGTGGACACTGAGACTTCAGATTGTATAAACACCTTTACAGTTCTGAGAGTGCAGCTTCGGGTTTTTAGTGGAATAATTCTGAGGTTAATAATCGTGAAATATTAATTAAAGAGTTTAATTAATATTACTAAGTATTATTAGAGCTCAAAACTATAGGTCCATTAGGTCCCCTTACTAGCCCTTATAGTTGTTGGTAACGAGAGTCACAATTAATTAATTGAATTGTCCAATTAATAGTATTACGAAAGTAACACAATTTAATTAAAGAGAATAATTAAATAATGTGATTATTTAATTAATTATTTAATAAATTAAAAGAAAATTAATAATTAATAATTATTCTATTTATTAAATAAGAGGTTACAACCTTACAGGATCAAATTGTGACAGGGATAAAAGAATTAAAATAATTTGATTATTTTAATTGTCCCACAGGTCACAGGTTCAAATCTCTAGGGAGACCAAAAACAAAAGGATTTAGAATCCTATTTGACTTGGTCAAAATTAAAGCCATAAGAGCCTAGTATATAAGTGTTATATTGTTAGAAAAATTTGACCTAACCTAAGTGAAAACGAAGAGTAATATTCGGCCAACACAAGAGAGAGAGAGAGAGCAAAAGAAAAAAAAAGTTTTTTTCTGACTTGTTTTCTTGTAGGGTGCAGCCGGCTAAGGAAGAAGAAGAAGTCTTTTTCATTTTTTTTCCTGTGTCCTCCATTTCTGTCCGTGACATGCCTATACACGCGTTATAAGACCGCGGGTCATAACTCAGAAGATTTGGTGGTGAATCAAGGAGTCAAGGAATCGAAAACGACAAAAAGGTATTGTAGTTTAGAAATTATTTTTCTGCGTATATACAGGACCTTGTTCCTGATTGAAAACTGTTTTTAATAAAAAGAAAATTTTTGAAACATATTCTGCACGTTTATTTGATAAAACAAGAATTTTCTACCCTTCATTTTTTATCTATTTATACTATACTGACAATACGCATTGTTTATTATACAACATGGAGTGAAACATTGATTACACAACCCTTTGCGCTGACTACCAAAAAAAGCTTCCTTATTGATGCTTATGGATCATTCGGAACAATGGCTGGTACCTGAACACATCAAAGACATTGTCGTCCTACCACTTGAAATGAGGGTCCCAACAGAACATCCGATAAAAAAAGTAGGATTCCATCGTCAGATGAAAGGACTCATACACAAACATGTAACATGTGTAATTCGCAAGGCCACAACAGCCACCGATGTGCGAATCTCATACCACTCCATAATAATAGTGTTCCATCTAGCAGTTTCGGTCCTAGTGCAACCCAAGCTTGCCTCAAGTGTCGAATTTGCATGGAGCTCGGACATAACTGGCTCACATGTCCCAATAAAGATCGTGATGGCCTCATTGTTGTTGTGATGTCCTTATTGGATGTATGTTTATTGGATGCTATTTATTACAAGTTTGGTCCTGTAAAGCAATCAAGAACTATCAAAATAAATCAGAAAAATAGGTGCTCCATGTTGACCAATCAGTTTTTGTCATCCAAATCAATATTTCAGAATTTATAATTTCTAAACGAATAATAAAAAAAACTATAATTTTTTGGAATTTATATATTACATATCAGCAAACTATATATACATGTTAATAATCCGCACACTTTTAATGACAAATCCATTACAAAAATCTAATAAAAAAAATAAATTGTAGAGCTACTCTTTCTCATAGACTTCGACTGAGTTGACAAAGATATCTACAGCAATACGCAGTCGGTGAAAATGAATCGCATATCCGTTGAAGTTTATTTGCTAGCCCGCCAATATGTACTCTATAATCCGCAAAGAAAATGCACCACAATCACCAGACCTATAAACAAATATATTTTTGAAGATTATACTGTTAATATTTCTCTATATATAAATGTTGACGGACATGAGATCTTTTGGAACGACGACGGATCGCCTATTCACATAAAAGCACATCTTTCTCAGGAAGTCCAGCAACATCCAAAATAAGCACAAAAGCTGTGCTTTATGTATCGCATATTCTAGACCCGTTTCCTTAGGATCATACAGCATCGGCCGTTTACGTATCAAATCAACCTTAACCACCGCCTAGTGGCATTTACCAAGATTACAAGGAATAAGAATATGTAAAATACTTTCATTATAACATATTTCATAACATGGATAGTGACACGTCTCAAAAATGGTGTAAAATGAGTTAATAAAAAACTTACGAAGTTCACTTCATGTAGCACCCTCCGACCCGACCCGGCCGGACCGACCCGGAGAGCGCTACTCTGACTTTCAAAACTTTGCTAAACTTCAATTTTTCATTTCAAAACCATTGTGAGCCCATAAAAATAAATAAACTTTTTACGAAAATTCGGCAGAGTACCGTTTGTTTTTCGGACTTTCCAAAACCTGCTTTTACACAAATCAAATTACATTACATTTTCACAAACACTTATATAACAATTTCAATCAGTTGCGCACTCTGCCGTTTAGTGCGACTTTCACAGATAGTTTATAAAATAAAAACAAATCAGACTTTAATATTTACAAACATAATAATTAATTACAGAACGTATTTACAAATTCCCTGTATATGCATGCTTTCAGAATATATATATACACATAACAAAAATATAGCTACCCAACTGTACAATCTCTGTGACTCGGTCTGCAACTCGTCCTTCCTTCAGTCCTTAGGCTCTTCTGGATTCCTGGTACCTACGCGTTAGACACAAAACTAACGCGCTAAGCATAAAGCTTAGTGGGTGTACTAAAAACTCAATTAAATAACTCACAATATAAATATCTATTAAGAAGAAATAAACCACAATATATATTCCATTCCATTTCAAAACGATTAAATTTCAAAATTCAATTCATTAAACAATTTCAATCACTTTAATTTCAATAATGAGGTCAACCATGAATACTATCAATAAAATCATCCGGTTCACTTTTCAATTTCCAATCAATTCTGGCCCGCTAGAATACTAAACATACTCGGACTGGAATATGGGTCAAGCTCCCAACCCCCTAGGACGAATCCTGAGGAGGTACGTATCTCCCAACTCTAGGACCGTGGGTACGGAACCTAGAGAGGTACATAGCTCCCTATCCCAGGAACGAATCCTTGGGAAGGTACATTAACTCCCAACCCCCAGGACGAATCCTGAGGAGGTACGTATCTCCCAACCTCTGGACGAATCCAAGAGGAGGTACATATAATCAATCATCAATATCAATCAATCAGTATCGGCGCAGTACTGCTCAGTAAAACCCAGCTGGTATACCAACCTCCTATATCCATTTCTATGTCTACGTATCCTAGGGCCGTTTCGATAAATGATTTTCACAATCAGTTACAAATCAATATTTACTCAGTCAATCTAAAATTTTACACGATATTCTTCAAACGCATCAACAATAATCATATAAATATCGAAATCAACTATTTAATACGAAATCGAAACATTCGAACCGCAAACAAATACGATTTAGTATAAAATCTTTCCGAAATCAACCATAAGTATATCAATCATCAATTTTTACACATCGAAAATCGAAATTGAAAACATCTAACGAAATCGAAATCGAAAACATTTAACGAAATCGAAATCGAAACGAAAACAAGAAACGGAAACGAAAACAATAACGTAAACGATAACGAAATATTTTTCGTAAAGATTCCGAAAACAAAAGTACACCAACCTCGGTACCGTTTTTCGTTCGAGAAATCGCGGTTCCACAATCTCTTTTTCCTTTCCTTTCCTTTTCTCTTCACCTACACCTTTCTTTCTCTTCTCTTTTCTTCTTCTTTTTCCTCTTCTTCTTCTTTCTTCTTCTTTCTCTCCTCTCTTTTCTCTCCTTTTCTCTCTTTTTCTCGACTCTTTCTCTCTCTTTCTCTTGCTGTTCTGTTTTCTCGCTTCTGCGAGAAACTTCTTCTTTTTTTTATATTTTTTTCGCTACCGCGACCTGTGGTCGCGCCACCAGGTCGCGATGCTCACTGGAGTGCGCGCACCGCCTTCCTCTCGAGCGCGCCTTGGTCGCGTTGCTCTCTGCCCGTTTTTGACAATTTCATCGCGAGTAATCCATCGCGACCTGTGGTCGCGGTGGCTGGTCGCGATGCTCACTGCCAGGTTTTGCCATTTTCATCGCGAGCGAGCCATCGCGACCTGTGGTCGCGGTGACCAGGTCGCGATGCTCTCTGGTTCAGTTTTCCAATTTTTTTTTTCATTTTTCATTTAATTACATTTACACCCCCTCAAATAGTAAAATTTTATTTTCACATATTTCACATATATCAAAAATTCATTACCCGCAATCCGGGATGTTACACTTCATGCCACAGAATGCAGCGAGAGTTATCCCCACCGCATAACTTTCCAGTAGACCTTCTGGCCAGTCGATATCATTAAACGGGAATAGGGGGCAGGGATTGACAAAATCAATATTCGGCTAATACCAATCCTTGTAAATGTTGATCAGTTGAGTCTGCACTTTTGCGAACAAAATAGCCTCGTTACTTGAAAAAAATGGTGACAATAAACTTATTATCAAACCATAGCAACGTTAATTACACTCACGTAAAATTATGGACACATCAGGTTAATCTTCTGATTATACGTGTAACACCCCCTGATCTGACCTGCCTGGATCGAACCAAGGAGCGCTATTCAGTTTCAAACTTTTCTAAACTTAATTTATAATTTGAAAATCTTTGTAAAAACATTTTGTATTTTAAAATCTTTTACAGTGAGCCCACCAAAACTGTTTGAAAATTTTTAACAGAGTTTCCTCTGTTTTTCTAGCTTGCCAAAAATATGTTTACAAAATCACAACTTTCCAAAATACACACTTCAAATTCTCAACAACAGTATACGAACCCTTCCATTTAGTGCGATGCGCACCCTTCCATTTAGTGCGACTTTCTAAACATTTTCAACAAAACAATAAATAAATGATATTTCAGAAATAATAAAATATCATAATTTGAAAACCACATAATCTATTAAACGAATATTTACAAAACTTATACATTAAAAACTTATACATTATTTTATATACATATATGCATCAATAAATAAATAAATAAATAAATAAATATATATATATATATATATATATATCAGGACATAAATAGCTACCCAGGAGTAATGTGACTCTGAACTCTGTCTGCAGCTATCAACTCTTCAATCTTTATATCCGTTGTTTCTCTATTTCCTACGAATGATAAACATCAATGCGCTAAACATATAGCTTAGTAGGTGTACACGAAAATATTTTCAATATGATATAAAACAACAAAAATAAATTTCAAAAATGCGTATTACCGTACGTAAGTAAATAAAACATAATATTACAAATATGGAATAAACTGAAGCTATATTAATTAAAACATTTTCGGATGTTTCTGGATTTAAATCTCAAATAAAATTCTTTTGCATTCATTTCATAGTTTTCAGTAACTCTATTATTTATTTCTTAAATGAGCCTCTGATACACATAACAGGGTTTTACAGGACTGGATTACGGGTTGTTCGACATCGGAACCAACGGGAACTGCCCGCCGAACTATATACAGTCGGGTTTCCCATTTCAGCATCGGAATCAACAGAAACTGCCCGCTGAAATGGTATCCCTATACAAATATTATTTCCGACATCGGAACCAACTGGAACTACCCGTCGGAAACATCTTCATTTAAGGATTGGCCACAACGGTGACTGCTGATAATCCATAAAGTGATATAAATACAGAAATATCGGTGCAGTACTGCTAAATATACCCAATTGATATGTCAATCTCCTATATCCATATTCTCATATACATATATCAGGGTCATTATCTAAATATTCCATAATTTTCTCAATTTGACAACTTTTCATAATTCACAAATTATATTCTGATATCATTTCTGAAATCACATACTCAGTCATACGATTTCACTAAATTATCACAGTACGAAATCATTGAAAACAATTGTTCAAACCTTTTGTTTCCACAATAAATATATGTACTGAAATCAATACGTTAATCACTAAAGATTCCATATTTATTCAAAACTAAACTTCCAAACATTATTTTCAATTTGAAAAACATTATAACAACATAGTTTACGAAAACTATTTAAACAAATTTTTTTTTATAATTATTCATTGGAAATTCACAATTTTTCCAGAATACTCAGGAATATATTTTTCAACAATAATCATAAAACATATTCAATAAAACAATATAATCCACTAAATCATTAAATATTCTTTTATCGAAATCATGAAAATTCAAAGTAAAGCATAAACAAAACATTAATCATAGAATATTTTTCCAGAAAATACGTGTACACCAACTTGGAAACCCTTTTTTTTCTCCAAAACTCATTTTCCCTTGGATTCCTTTTTCTCCTCCTTTTTCTCTTTTCTTTCTTTTCCTTTTCTTCTTCCTTCCTCCTCCTTCTTCTTCTTCTTCTCCTTTCTCCTTTCTCCTTTCTTCTCTTCTTCTTCTTCGGCCTTCTTCTTCTTTCTTTTTTTTTTCTTCTTTTCTCTTCCTTCGCCGAACTCTTTGTTTGTTCTCTGTTTTCAATTTTTTTTTTTTGTATTTGGTTGACTTTTGTTTAAGTGAGTGGAGCTTCTTACAAATTGAAGAGAGAGAGAGAGAGAGAGAGTTATATATATATATATATATATATATATATATATATCTCTCTCTCTCTCTCTCTCTCTTCAATTTGTAACTTGCCCCCCCTCCCTCCCTCCCCTCTTTGGCTTTTAAAATCTTAAAATGGTAACCAATTTACAATTAATCACATTTCATCTCGATAATTATTCCAAAAATATTCCACACTTATCCAATTACCAAATTGACTTCACCAATATTCAATTGGACTCAATATCATCCAAATGCACCATGAAAATAATATATTTTCCACCAATTTAAATCACATACTTAACTTTTGCATGCTCAATAATAATTAATAATAATATAAGGATATTTATTATATTTACGAAAAATTAGGGGCGTTACAATTCTTCCCCTCTTAAGAAATTTCGTCCGTGAAAATTTACCTTATTCAAACAATTGTGGATACTGTTGTTTCAAAACTTCCTCGCTCTCCCAGGTAGCTTCTTTAGCATTGTAGTTCCTCCAGAGAACTTTTACCAACGAAATCCTTTTGTTCCGTAATTCTCTGATTTCTCTGTCCAGGATCTTCACTGGTTCCTCTTTATAAGTCAGGTCTGGTTGAATCTCAATAATCTCAGTGGATACTCTGTGAGAAGGATCAGATATGTATCTTTTCAGTATGGACACATGGAATACATTATGAACCTTCTCTAGTTCTGATGGCAAAGCCAGTCTATAGGCTACTGGTCCCACACGTTCAATGATCTCGTATGGGCCTATAAACCTAGGACTTAACTTTCCTTTTCTGCCAAATTTGAGTACTTTCTTCCATGGAAATACTTTTAAAAATACTTTTTTACCGACTTCATATTCTATATCTCTTCTTTTCAGGTCTACATATGATTTCTGTCGGTCAGATGCTGTTTTCAATCTGTCTCTGATAATCTTCACATTCTTCTCAGTTTATCTAATTAAATCAAGTCCTACCAACCTGTCTTCTCCTAATTCTGTCTAGTACAATGGTGTCCCACATTTTCTTCCGTACAATGCTTCATAAGATGCCATATCTATGCTCGCTTGGTAACTGTTGTTGTACGCAAATTCAATCAATGGGAGGTGATCAACCCAACTCCCTTCGAAATCAATTACACAACTCCGGAACATATCTTCTAGCACCTGAATTACTCTTTCTAATTATCCGTCTGTCTGCAGATGGAAAGCTGTACTAAAACTTAATCAAGTACCTAAAACTTCTTGAAACTTTTTTCAAAATCTGGATGTAAACTTTGGGTCTTTATCTGATATTATTGATGCAGGCACTCCATGTAATCTGACTATTTCTTTTATATACAGTTCTGCTAGTCTATGCATTGAATAGTCAGTTCTGACAGGTAGGAAATGTGCTGATTTAGTCAGTCAGTCCACTATCACCCATATTGCATCATGTTTACTCCGGGTGAGTGGTAAACCTGTGATAAAGTTCATCGTGACACGATCCCATTTCCATTCAGGTATAGATATTGGTTGTAACAAACCTGATAGAACCTGGTATTAAGCTTTCACCTGTTGACATGTCATACATTTATTCACGAAGTGTACCACATCTTTCTTTATACCAGACCACCAATACTGAGTTTTCAAATCTCTATACATCTTTGTGCTACCTGGGTGCATCGAATACGAACTGCTATGTGCTTCTATTAAGATTGTCTTTTTCAGTTCATTATCATCTGGAATACACATCATGTCTCTGAAACACAAAATACCGTCATCCCTGATTGCATAGTCACTTTCCTTCCCCTCTTGGATTAGTCTACAGATGTTCAGAAGATTTTCATCTCGTTTTTGCTTTTCTTGTATCTGCTGAATCAAGTTTGACTTGAGTTTCAATTCAGCTACTTTTGCATTATCTGGAGTCAATTCCAAGTAGGCATTCATAGTTTTCAGTGTACACAAGGATTTTCTACTCAAAGCATCTGCTACCACATTTGCTTTTCCTGGATGGTAATCAATGATACAGTCATAATCTTTGATTAACTCCATCCATCTTCTCTGTTTCAAATTGAGTTCTTTCTGAGTAGGCAGGTATTTAAGACTCTTGTGATATGTGTATATGTAACATTTCTCATCATACAAGTAATGCCTTCATATCTTCAATACAAATACTATGGCTGTAAGCTCCAAATCATGTGTCGAATAATTCTGTTCATGAGGTTTCAACTGTCTGGAAGCATAAGCAACCACTTTTCCCTCTTACATCAGTACACAACCTAAACCATTATGTGAGGCATCACTGTATATCACGAAAGTCTTACCTAAAATTGGCTGCACAAGGACTGGAGCCTTAACTAACATCGTCTTCAATCTGTCAAAAACTGCCTGGCACTTTTCACTCCATTCGAATTTAACATTCTTGTGGAGTAGTTTAGTCAACGGACTAGCCATGGATGAGAATCCCTTCACAAACTGTCTATAATAACCTGCCAAGCCTAAGAAACGTTTGACTTCTGCAACATTCTTGGGAGGCTTCCATTCAACAATAACTTCAATCTTCTTGGGATCTGGCTTTATGCCTTCAGCTGCTACTATGTGTTCCAGAAAAGCAATTTCGTTTAGCCAAAATTCACATTTACTCAATTTCGCATACAGCTTATTTTCTCTCAGAATCTGTAATACCATCCGAAGATGTCGATCATGCTCCTCTGCTGACTGAGAATATACCAGGATATCATCAATAAATACTACCACAAACTGATCCAGATAGGGACGGAAGATACGATTCATCAAATCCATAAAGGCTGCAGGTGCATTCGTCAACCCAAATGGCATCACTACAAATTCATAATGTCCATACCGTGTCCAGAAAGCTGTCTTCGGAATATCAGAATCTTTCACTCTCAGCTGATGATACCCCGATCTGAGATCTATCTTTGAAAAGACACTAGCTCCTCTCAGCTGATCAAATAAATCATCAATACTAGGCAACGAATATTTATTCTTAATTGTAAGTTTATTCAGTTGCCTATAATCGATACATAATGTCAATGACCCATCTTTCTTCTTTACAAATAATACCGGTGCTCCCCACGGAGAAATACTAGGTCGAATAAACCCCTTATCTAACAATTCCTGCAACTGTACCTTCAATTCTTTCAGTTCTGCAGGTGCCATTCTGTAAGGAGCTATCGATGCTGGAGAAATACCTGGTATTACATCAATCACGAATTCGATCTCTCTCTCCGGTAGTAAACCAGGAAGTTCTTCCGAAAACATATCTGGAAAATCACATACGGTGGGTATATTCTGAATACTAAAATCAACCTTGCGAGAATCAACCACTTGTGCCAAATAAGCTTCACACCCTTTTTTGATTAGTTTTCTAGTAGTAATGGTTGAAATAACATTGGAGAGATAATCCCTCCTTTCACCCACTATCGTTATCTCTGTACCATTGGCTGTTCTGAGTGTTACTCGTTTCAAATTGCTGTTGATCAATTACATCAAATTTCTAGACAACCAATCCATGCCCAAGATTACATCAAATTCATGAAATGATAATTCCATTAGATCACCTAAAAATTCATATCCCTGATTCTTGATAGGACAGTCTCTATACACACTATTCACAACCACACTATGGCCTATCGGATTACTGACTAGTACTTCATTCTCAGTAGGTTCAATTTTCAAATTTCTTTGTTTCAACATAACATTACATATATATATGAATGAGTAGATTCTGGATCTATCAATGCAATAGCGGTAGTATTAAAAATAGAAATTTTACCAGCAATCACATCTAGCACATCCGTGTCTTCCTGAGCCCTAATAGCATAAACTCATGCAGGGGTACGAGTATCCTGTCTTGCCGCTGATTATGGTACCCCTCTGTGGTTACTACCTTCAGTCCTAACTTGACTGGGCCTCCTACCTCTGGAAGTAATAGGAGCAGATCTCTCTAGTTACTGAACAGGAATAGTCTGGTTTTTCGGGCAATCTCTGTAAAAATGATCACGGGATCCACACCTATTGCAGGCTCCTGTAACTCTCCAGCACTCCCTCGGATGTCTTTTTCCACAATGCTCAAATAGTACTAGGGCTAGTCCTCGAGCTGTACTCCCAGGGGTACTAGCTATTGATGTTGCGGATTGACCCGCTCTAGTTGTTAGTATCGGCCTCTGTGACTGCGTCGGACCACTAGACTGCGGTTCCTTAAACTTTTTACTATGTGGCTGATATGAGCTAGATTGCCCTAATCCTCTTCTTTGTTGACTTCTGTCTATTCTGGCCTGTTCGTCTTTCTTGACCCTTTCAACATTTAGGGCTATAGAGACAAGTCTAGTAAAATCTTCAAACTCAAGTGCGGCGACCTGTAGGCGAATATAATCATTCAGTCCGTCTTCAAATCTCCGACATCTATCTGCCTCTGTGGCCACCATATCTCTAGCATATTTACTCAACCTGACAAATTCTGTTTCATATTCAGTCATTGTCATCTGTCTCTGCTTTAGGTTGATAAATTCTCTCTTCATATTATCTAGATAGATATGACCGACATATTTTCTTCTAAATTCCCTCTGGAAAAACTCTCAAGTTCTCTCTTCCGGCCGCACTGTCTGTATAATAGAGGTCCACCATTGGTAAGCATCCTCCTGTAGTAAGGATACTGCACACTCTAGACTCTCTTCAATGCATCTGCTGTAATATTATTTCTATCCGCTTAAACCAGTATTCTGCGGCAGATGCATCCTCATCGTTTCTTCCATGGAAATCTGTAGGTCTGCACTTGCCCAGTCATTCAATTGCTGACCTTCGTGGCGCTACTCTAGCCACGTTCTGAAAAAATTCAGCCATTTGTTGCATAAATGTCAGCTGACCCTGAACTTCTAGTCCAGTCGCCCTTTGGCTTACAGATTCTCCTGATGCTCCCCCAGCCACACTAGCGAGACTTTCAGGTCTATCTCTATTTCCACTTCCTTCCATTTCTTTTTATCCTATATAAGACAGAAGAGAGACATGCAGATTAGAGTCATGTCCTCCTATAGTTTTCTTTATACAATGCATGTAAATACAAAATATTACTCATTTGGTCCAAAAACGCCTAAACCGCGTTCTGATACCACTAAAAATGTAACATCCGCTGATCCGACCTGCCTGTATCGAACCAAGGAGCGCTAGTCGATTTCAAACTTTTCTAAACTTAATTTATAATTTGAAAATCTTTGTAAAAATATTTTGTATTTTAAAATCTTTTATAGTAAGCCCACCAAAACAGTTTGAAAAATTTTAACAGAGTTTCCTCTGTTTTTCTGACTTGCCAAAAACTTGTTTACAAAATCACAACTTTCCAAAATATACACTTCAAATTCTCAACAACAGTATGCGCACCCTTCCATTTAGTGCGACTTTCCAAACATTTTCAACAAAATAATAAATAAATGATATTTCAGAAATAATAAAATCTCATAATTTGAAAATCACATAAACTATTAAACGAATATCTTATACAGTAAAAACTTTCACTTTCTTTTATATACATGCATGCATCAATAAATGAATATATATATATATATATATATATATATATATCAGGACATAAATAGCTACCCAGGAGTAATGTAACTCTGAACTCTGTCTGCAGCTACCAACTCTTCAATCTTTATGTCCGCTGGTTTCTCTATTTCCTACGCATGATAAACATCAATGCGCTAAACATATAGCTTAGTAGGTGTACACGAAAATATTTTCAATATGATATAAAACAACGAAAATAAATTTCAGAAATGCGTATTACCGTACGTAAGTAAATAAAACATAATATTACAAATATGGAATAAACTGAAGCTATATTATATTTTCGGATGTTTCTGGATTTAAATCTCAAATAAAATTCTTTTGCATTCATTTCATAGTTTTCAATAACTCCATTATTCATTTCTTAAATGAGCCTCTGATACACATAACAAGGTTTTATAGGACTGGATTACGGGTTGTTCGGCATCAGAACTAATGGGAACTGTCCACCGAACTATATACAGTCAGGTTTTCCATTTAAGCATCGGAACCAACGGGAACTGCCCGCTGAAATGGTATCCCTATAAAAATATTATTTCCGACATCGGCACCAACTGGAACTACCCGTCGAAAACAGCTTCACTTAAGGATTGGCCACAACGGTGACTGCTGATAATCCATAGAGTGATATAAATATAGAAATATCAGTGCAGTACTGCTAAATATACCCAATTGACATGTCAATCTCCTATATTCATATTCTCATATACATATATCAGGGTCATTCTCTAAATATTCCATAATTTTCTCAATTTGACAACTTTTCATAATTCACAAACTATATTCTGATATCATTTCTGAAATCACATACTCAGTCATACGATTTCATTAAATTATCACAATACGAAATCATTGAAAACAATTGTTCAAACCTTTTGTTTCCACAATATATATATATATATATATATATATATATATATATATATATATACTGAAATCAATACGTTAGTCACTAAAGATTCCATATTTATTCAAAACTAAACTTCCAAACTTATTTTCAATTTGAAAAACATTATAACAACATAGTTTACAAAAAACTATTTAAACAATATTTTTTTTTATAATTATTCATTGAAAACTCACAATCTTTTCAGAATACTCGGGAATATATTTTTCAACAATAATCATAAAACATATTCAATAAAACAATATAATCCACTAAATCATTAAATATTCTTTTATCGAAATCATGGAAATTCAAAGTAAAGCATAAACAAAACATTAATCATAGAATATTTTTCCAGAAAATACGTGTACACCAATCTGGAAACCGTTTTTTTTTCTCCAAAACTCCTCTTTCCTTGGATTCCTTTTTCTCCTCCTTTCCCTCTTTTCTTTCTTTTCCTTTTCTTCTTCCTTCCTCATTCTTCTTCTTCTTCTTCTCCTTTCTCTTTTCTCCTTTCTTCTCTTCTTCTTCTTTTTTTTTTTCTTCTTCTTTTCTCTTCCTTTGCCGAACTCTTTGTTTGTTCTCTGTTTTCAATTTTTTTTTTTTTGGTTTGTATTTGGTTGACTTCTGCTTTTAAAATCCTAAAATGGAAATAAATTTACAATTAATCACATTTCATCTCGATAATTATTCCAAAAATATTCCACACTTATCCAATTGTTAAATTGACTTCACCAATATTCAATTGAACTCAACATCATTCAAATGCACTATGAAAATAATATATTTTCCACTAATTTAAATCACATACTTAACTTTTGCATGCTCAATAATAATTAATAATAATCCAAGGATATTTATTATATTTACGAAAAATTATGGGTGTTACAATATGCATATGGATATAGTTTTTACTGCTTTCATAACAGCAACAAGTATGTGTCAAAGTGCTGTATTTCCATTAAATAATATGTATCGTATCTTCCATCTATTCGCTGCGACACGCTAAGTTACTGAACCGTATCGCGTCTACATGCTCAATAAGTTCAATGTCTAGCCTACAAAGCGCTTCATTTAAATATGTTATGTGTTAGTACTTATAAAACATAAATTCACTATTTAAAAATGAAAAATGTGGATTTGTATACTGTAGCAACCTAGGGGGGTGAATAAGTTTATCAATAAATATTGTAGAATTAAAACAATAAATCATTCAACACATAACATGAAAGATTTTTAACATGAAAAACCTCAACAGGCGAAAAAACCACGGGACCAACTCGTAGGCCACTTAATACATCCACACAAATTATACTAGTTGGTATATCGTTTACAACTCATGTTGATTGACCTCTCAATCACACAACTCTTGCTATAACCCAATACTACCTACCTGCAAGCCTTTTGCTAGCAAACCTTGCAATGTGTACTGAGAGACTCCACGCGCTCTAAGTCTTGATGTTTCTTTCGTATGGTTAAAGAAACAATAACCCCCAATTTATGAGATTAGATCTATGTGCTTAATAAAACATGAACAATCAAATACATGAATGATTAAAGATATATTATGAATAGACTATGCGATTAAGCTCAATTTAAAGAATAATAATCTATGTAAATAAATTTTCTCTTATCTCACAATAAAAAAAATAATGAAACATCAAAACAATAAAGACATGTGAGAGGAATATAATAAGAACAATAAAGAATAAAAGATAGTATAGTGAGACTAGTAAAAAAGACTTATACGACCTAGACTTTGAAGAACAATACCTCATTATTTATAACAATCATTAGAAACCCTAAACCCAATTGAAGTAGGACTTTGATAGCTTTTAGGTTTTCTTATTTAACAAGTAATGTAATTAATACTTCCCTATTAAAAAGAGATTATCAATCCTAAAAATAAAATATTTATTTATTAGGTGATTCTCTTGCTTTCAAACTCAATAGAAACATCCTTGATGGACAAGGAAACATTAAACACATGTTGAAAGACTTTAGGGGACCATAAAACACCTAAACCATGTTTTAACCCTTTTTGGGTTCGGACTTGGCAGCCCACACATGACTAATGCTTGCACCTATGCTTAAGGCGTGCACCCACACCTAAGGCGTGGGGTTGCTACCAGGTAGCCACGCCATAGGCAAGCACCCACGCCTGAGGCATGAGGTTGCTGCCAAGTTTCCCTGTTTCAGTTTTTTCGACTGCACTTGACTCCACTTTAAGTCAAGCGAACTCTAACTAAACGGCCTTGAATTTTTTCGTTATTTATAGTTGGGAAGATATGGATGTCTAGTTTCATTCCCAAAAAAAATACCATTTGGATGTATAGATAAAAAGTTATGTTCGCTCAAGCATCCAAATGTCAATTTTTAAAAACCACAAAATGTTTGAATTAATTTTCAAAATTAGATAAAACAAAACAGATAAGACTCAACACTTATAAAACATTAAAACTAACATGTTAGCACTCGAATGCAGATGTATGAACATGTTATAAGTGTGTGTGTGCAGATCTTATCTGATCTCAAGAATTAAAGTATCGTTTCTTTGAAATTTACTTTAAAACACATTCTTGAGACTTCTCAGAAACATTTCGTCTTCGTATGATATCTTCGAATCTTCATTACGCTCAACTCATACTTTAACAAAACTAACTAAGAGTTACATAAAAATGTGTTTGCTCACGAATTTACAGCCAACAAAATAATAACCTTACAAAAACGTTGTTTGTTAGTTACCTCCTGGTGTTGTCCGCAGTAAATTCATGAAAAAGAGACATTGACACTTTACTGATTTTTTGGTGCAGGTTGAACGTGTACTGTCCATCGTTCCTCAACCTCTTCTTCATGAATGGATAAGTGTACTAAGAACACAACTGCCAACTACGTTTTTGTCTATGTCTCGGTACATCCGCACCTTCCTCATTAACCACAAATGCCTCTCCTGCAATCAAGGTAGCGTGTGTCTAAGGCAGCTGCACGAAATTATATAAAAAGGGCTGAAAAAAGAAATATGGTAAATAAACGTTATAATATTATCGATTTTTAGTTATTACAAATAACTTGCCATCTTGGACATATGCATTGATGTACCAGCATCAGCACCGATGTGTTCCGTAGTCGTCTATGATATATGATGCACAATATTGTCATTTGCAACTGGTTGTGATACCGATTGCGGAGACAAAACAGTTTAGGACTTATCTTTTGACCGATATACAGTTTAAGTGCAAGCATCTGTCCGATGACAAGGGCACTAACTTTGCAAAAGTGTGCTTCATAAATATCTCCTATACAAGTGTGCGTCCCTGTGAAATGTTTCACCTGCCAATAAGTACTATGCACCAATCTTATTATTCGGAGTATGAACTGAAAATTAATATCCTTACAAGTTGCCTCAAATTGAAACCATGTCGATCATCTTAATATGAAGTCAAACCTTTGCAAAACATATTTCCTTAACATATACTTTAATTTCTCCTTGTTAGGAAATATCTGACCCACAAATAAAGGCTTATCGGGCGTAGTTGAGGCATATAGTATTACAGCCTAAATTGAATAGAACTATGCACCTGAGAGGATCCAGTGTTTTGGAATTGCATGCAAATGATCATATTGAACCTCTTCAATGCCACCACCAATATCCACACCTCTAACACCACCACATCTAAACCCAGTATCTACTCTTCTATACCTAACCCCTACTCTGCCAACAATATACTCTGGACTACTACTATATTTAGCCTCTACCGGGATACTGTCCTCTGTTTCGATATCAGTATCATAAAAACCAGCAATATCATCTTCATTATTGAAAAATGATGTTGTAATTTCATCTTCATCTTCATTTACATCAACTGCAGGGGTGAAAGGCTAAGATGTGATAACAGTCATTTCTATATATATTTTAGGCCTTTATTTCCTATAATTTATGCGATATTTTCGAGTGAAAGTGGTTTTGTAATTTTTTTTGTAAGCATTGTGTAGGTTACATCCCTAAATATAGTATTAGAATTATTGGAAGAGTTTTGTGAAGAGTTCAAGATTCATCAGAAGAAGGAAAACCCTAATTTGGTAAAACTATATATAGGAATTCTTTTTAGCATCAAAGAATGACGAAAAGGGAGGCACTCAAGCCACCAAGTAAACCATTCCCCCTTATCAAATCTCCTTCCCTACCATACGATAATTCTTCCATATACCATTGAAGCCCATTTTCCATTCATCATAGATCAATAAACCTTGAAAGAGAAGAAGAAAAAGAATATTCCTAGTTTGCCAAGAGGAATTCAACCGAATACAAAAATGATTGAGAAGCTTTTAGATGATAACCATTAGTTCTTTCTATCTTATTTCGTTTTTTATTGTTTATTTTTCCATAATGTGTGACTAATCCATAGTTAGATAATCAATGTCAAAAACATCAATTGCTCATGTAAACAACTATTATTTTTAATTATATACAAGATTTAGTTTTATTTACTGTGCGTATATTATAATTATTGCTTATTGTTAATGAAGAGTAGTGATTAAATTAAGTTTTGTTTTATAATTATTTAAGAAACCAAAAGATTAGTCTATTGTTGTTACATGCTAATTTGATGTTAGATAGCTCTTGTGAATAATTGGTATTTAATTTATATGTTAATCGCTAAATTAGGTATTGATTTTTTAAATTCTTAGTATTTAATGGGTCCTAATATTATTTGCTTAATCTATGACCAGAGGTAATAATAAGAGTAATATGAATACTTAGATAAGTCCTTGACCAGAAGATAATAACTATAATTAAGATAAGAACGAGTCTTAAACTTGAATTGACACATTTTCATAAATAGTTGATTGGATTGAGTAATAATGTTCGAATCATTGATTACCTAGTTTCTTCCTATATTTTCTCACATCAAAAGAATTTTGTGTTTAATTCAGTTTAGTCAATAGATTTTTAATTCTTTTTCCTTAATCAAATTCAAATTCTCTTTACTTTTCTATTTTTATTAAATTAGAATTAGAGTAGTAGTTAAATTATCAATCTATGTGGTATCGACAATTGTATTTGTCGAAACTATACTAATATATAGATTCGTGCACTTGCGAAGTATAATTTGGTATATCAAGATGTAGGAACAGAACCACATACTTGGTTACTGCCACTAGCTGATGTGAAATAGTTAACATTAGGAGAACAATATTAGGGCATCCACGACAATCAAAATCAGTAAGACAATACGTGGAATATTTGTGGGAACAACATTACTAACAATTCTCCCTTCTTTTTCGATAACATCCACATAAATATGCTTAACTTGTCTCTCACCCATCATCACAAAATAAACCTCTTTGTCACATCGAATATAAATTTTGCAGTGATGGAATCTATTTTAACAATACGATGATGATATTATATATATTTCTGTCAACCTCGGTTAATGTATATAACATGTCCATCCACTCATTGTATGATATGTCGTCTTCTACCACCTCAACAAAAAGATTAAAATCAATGAAATCTTCACCAACCGAATGCTTTCTTTAGTAAACTAGGAGTCTAACTACAACCATTTTTCCAGAAATGAATTGACAAATTTTCATAATTTTAAAAAAAAAATCCACCATGAATCATGTGATTCATGTTGGACGGTCTAACGTGAATTACATGATCCATGTTATGTAATTCATGTTAGACCGTCCAACATGAATTACGAAATATAACATGAAATACTTGATTCCTGTTGGACGATCTAACGTGAATTATATGATTCATGTTAGACTGTCCAGTCCAACATGAATTACGAAATCTAACATGAAATACTTGATTCTTGCTAGACAGTTCAACATGAATTATATGATTTCTATTGGACGGTTTAGCATGAATTACATGATTTATGTTGGATGATCCAACGTGAAATACTTGATTCATATGGGACGATCCAACATGATTCATGTCGGACGATCCAATATAATTCATGTCGGACGGTCCAACATGAATTACGAGTTCCGAACGATATTTTCCCAAATCGTTTTGATTTTCACAAATTTATTACTAAATTTTTTGTGAAAATTATCAAAAATAACCCCCCAAGATTATTGAAAATTATTTTTAACCACATCTTTCAAAATGATTACTAGTGACCCCTTTATAAATTTTATTTTAGTCCTTAATCAAAAAAATTACAACAGCAACCCTAAAAAATTATAAAAGCAACCCCCAAGTTAATTTCTTGCATAATTATATAAAGGATAATTATCATTATCCCTAGTAGTCTAGAATATTTTTTATTTTCTACCCTCTAATTTTATTTTTCTCTCTTTTATATTCTCTAATTTATAAAAAATTCCAAAATACACCCTACCGTTAGGTTCCGTTTAAAAACTAATGGTTGGGCATCAAATTTTCAAGGGTAAAATAGTAATTTCAATAAAATAAAATAAATAAATAATTTTAAATTTAAAAAAATCATTTAAAATAAAATCTTAATTAAAAAATAATAAAAAAAACACTGATTTTTTTCCTCAACCATTTTCTCTCTCACGGTCTCACTCTCACCCGCCTACCTTTTTTCCAGACTTTTCACCTTTTCTATTCTCTCTCTCTTTTCTTCAACACACTCTTCTCTATCTCTCTTTTCTTCAACGAATTTCTTCTCTATCTCTATCTCCTTCTTCCTCAATCCTTATTCTTTCTCTTTTCCTCTTATATTTCTTTGGTGATGAAAATGGGGAGGGTTTTATTATCATGAACTTTGAAGATTTATAGAAAATTTCTAGAGAGATGTTTGTGGTGGTTGTGGTGTGGATCAGGTGGAGGGGTGGTTTTGTGGTAGGTGTGTGGTGGTTGTGACTTGTGTGGTGTGAATCAGAGGTGTGCCACCAATTGTTTTTTGATTTTTTTTTTTTTCGGGTTTCTGGATTGGTTTTAATTTTTAATTTTTAGGTATGAATTGGATGGATGGTGTTGTCCATTTTCATTTTCATTTTTTTTTATTTTGGTTTCTGGACTGGGTCCAATTTTTTTCATGGTTCTGGACTGGCGAAGATCCAGATTGGATCTCCTGTCCACTTTTTTTTTAATTTTTTTTTTGGGTTTTTGCTACCACTTTTTTTAATTTTTTTTATTTCTTGAATCTCCAACGTCCATCTTTAAAAATGGACGGTGGAGATCTAATATTTAGATCCTCCATTATATTTTTTTTCTATTTTTTGTTCACATAATTTTTTTCTTTTCTTATATTTAATTATTTTTCTAAATGTGAGGGTAAAATAGTCTTTTTAATTGAAATAGTAACAGAAGTTAATAGAGGGTGTAAAAGAGAGAAAAATAAAACTAGAGGGTGAAAAATAGATAATATCTCAAACTACATGGGGGAGAATGATAATTACCCTTATGTAAATACCTAAAAATTGTAAAATTACAAAAAAAATCCCTTTACCCAAAATTTGAAATTCAAAAAAACCTAATCAGTAAACATTTTAGCGTGAAACATACTAAAAGTTGATGTGAATCACCCTAACTTTTAGATTGAAACACACTAAAATTTAATGTGAAACACTCTGAAATTTGATGTGAAACATGCTAACATTTTACGTGAAATCTTATGAATTATGATGAGTTTTCTATTTTTTTCAGAAAAATGACTATACGGAGGTGAATAATTAACTACAACGGATAGTGGGATGGCTTGAAGTATATTGGTGGAAAGCCGTTTGATCAGGTGGTTACAAATGATTTGACATATGCGTAGTTGTTAGATTTGATATATAAGTGGATTGAGGTTGATAGAAATAGGCATGACCTAGTTGTCAGTTTAGTCATCTCCAATGATATGAATGAAAGAAGAAAATTCTTCCTCCGGCGTGATGAGGATTTTATTTTTTACTAGTTTGTGACCAACCTGTTCATGAGATATATGTTGTTGTTGTTGTTGCAAAGGTGGACAATAATGTTAGATATATTCTACAAATACATGCACCGATACCACGAGGATCCACTGAAATTTCAGATGTACTATGTCCTCCTCCTTTTGCAACCAATTTTGCAGGTGCTTGTACTAGTAGGGGAGTTTTTGAGTCAATTCCTGATTATAATAATTTCACATCTACTCCGGTAATACCCTCTGACCCGACCAGCATGGATCGAACCAAGGAGCGCTACCGGGTTTTCAAAACTTTTCTAAACTCACTTTATAATTCGAAAACCATTAAAAACTAAATAATTGATTTAAAATCCCTTTTCATAGTGAGCCCATTCAAAACTATTTTGCAAATTTTGCCAAAGTTTCCTCTGTTTTTCTGACTTTTCAAAAATCCTGTTTTTCAACAAAACTCAAATAATATAAAATTAAGCACTTCAAAATTCATTTCTCAATTATATACGCACTCTGCCGTATAGTGCGACTTTCCCAAACATTTACAATAAAACAATATATAATTAATATTTACAGACTTATACATTACAACTTTACAAAACTTCTGTATATATATGCTTAGCTAAATAGTATGCAACCAAAGTTTAAATATAGCTATCCAAAAAAATAGTATAACATCTCGGATTTCGGATAATTAATTTCATATATGTGAATATAAATTTTGTAATTGGAAGGGGTGTAAATGTAGTTAAAAGTATGTTTAATTTTATGATTTCCAGGTGGACCAGATTGAACGGTCGAAACCGATGCTTGAAGATTGAAAAAGTGAGGCAGGGAGCATCGCGACCTGGTCACCGCGACCACAGGTCGCGATGGCTTGCTCGCGGTGGAAAATGAGATTTTTGGCAGTGAGCATCGCGACCAGTCACCGCGACCACTAGGTCGCGATGAACTGCTCGCGATGAAAATGTCAAAATCTGGCAGTGAGCAACGCGACCACCAGCGCGACCAAGGTACCGCGAGGTGTGCTCGAGATGAAGGCGGTGCAAACGCTTCAGTGAGTACCGCGACCTGGTGGTGCGACCACAGGTCGCGACAGCCGAAAAATATAAAAAAAAATAGCTTCTCGCAGAAGCCAGAAAAACACACAGAGCAGAAAAGAGAGAGGAGAGACCGAGGAAAAAAAGAAAAGAAAGAAGAAGAAAGAAAGAAAAGAAAGAGAAGAAAGAAGAGAAAGAAGAGAAAGAAGAAAGAAGAAGAAAGAGAGAGAAGAAGAAAAGGGGAAGGAAAGAGAAAAGGAAGTGTAGGAGGAAGAAAAAAGGGAAGGAAAAGGAAAAAGAAAATCGTGGAAACGCAATTCGTCGAAGGGAAACGGTATCCACGTTGGTGTACACACGATTTCGAACTTATTTTGATAAAAAGTTTTGATTTAGTATGTTAAAAATATTGTTATGGATTTTATATATATTCGTATTGATTTGTGAATATACTCGTATTGCATTTTGTTTATATATTGTTGAGTGATTGTGCCTTATTTTATTATTATGAAAAGTTGAATAAAATTTTGTGTTTCAAAACCCTGATTTCCAGTTGTTGTTTGATTTTCTCATTTATGGATTTTGATTTAAAATAGTTTTCGTCGATCTCTGAAACCAAAGAATCGTTTTGTTATGAGTTTTAAAGGCCCTGATATATGTATAGGGATATTTGGATATAGGAGATTGACATGTCAATTGGGTGAATTTATAGCAGTACTGCATCGTATTGTCTCTGATCATTGATTACGGATACCATTTCTTCGTGAAATGGGAAACCGACTGTTTACCACGGATACCATTTCCTCGTGAAATGGGAAACCGACTGTGAGAATACCTGGATACCATTTCTTCGTGAAATGGGAAACCGACTGTTTATATAGGGATACCATTTCATATGAAATGGGAAACCCGATTGTAAAATCCGTAATCCAGTCCTGTACACCCTGTTATGTGTATCACAGGCCAAATTTAGAATTTATGGGCAGAAAGTGTCTGGAAATAAAGAAATGATATTGAACTGAATTCCATAAAGTTTTGACATATTGTATGTTTATAAAGTTTTAGTATTTGAGAAATGTTTGTGTTATACAGATATTTATATTTCTGAACAATTCTGTTTATAAGCTCTACTGTCTAATTACATTTCTGAATTTCTGATTTACGAGATATTGTTTTAGCTATACTGTTTTATATTATATTGTCATTTATGTTAAGTGTACACCCACTAGGCAGTTTTGCTTAGCGCGTTAGTTTTGTTTCTAACGCGTAGGTACCAGGGATCCCGAAGAAGCTAAAGACTGAAGAGAGAGAGATTTGCTGACAGAGTCCCAGAGTTATCACAGTTGGGTAGCTATATTGTTGTTATATGTATATATTCTGAAAGCATGTATATACGGAGGATTTGTAAATATGTTTCGTAATATGTTTTGTAATTATGTCCTGTAATTAATTATTTTATGATTTCTGTCTTTTGTTATTAGAATGTTTGTAAATATTAAAGTCTGAATCGTTTTATTTTATAAACTGTGTTGGAAAGTCGCACTAAACGGCAGAGTGCGCAAATGATTGAAATGATATTTGAAGTGTTTTTGTGCATTGTTGTGATTTGGGATTTTATTTGAAAAACAGGTTTTGGGAAATCCGAAAAACAAACGGAACTCTGCCGAAATTTTATAAAAAATTTTATTGATTGGGCTCACTCAAAAATGATTTTCAAAATAATAAACTCTATGGTTTTTTTTTTCAATCCTTTGAAAATTTATTCTATGGGCTCACAATGATTTTGGAAATGTTTATGAATTTAGAAAGTTTTGAAAACCGGTAGCGCTCCCTGGGTCGATCCAGCCGGGTCGGGTCGGAGGGTGTTACAAATAGTAACTCTGAATCTCTGTCTGCAGCTATCACCTCTTCAGTCTTTTTCCCCGCTGGTATCTCTATTACCTACGCATGATAAAATCAACGCGCTAAACAATAATGCTTAGTGGGTGTACACTAAAATATTTTCAATATCATATAAAACAATGAATCTAAAAATTCAGAAATACATATAAACAAACATCATTTTTTTCGAATACTGAAACTATATAAATGAAAACATTTCCAAATGTTTATGAGTATAAATCCCAATACCATTTCTTTATTTCACCTTCGTTTTAATAGTCTTCAGTTCTTAATTGGGCCTCTGATATACATAACAGGATTTTACAACACTGGATTACGGATTTATACAGTCGGGTTTCCCATCTCAAAATGAAATGGTATCCCTATAGTCACAGTCGGTTTCCCATTTCAAAATGAAATGGTATCCGTATTTTTCACAGTCGGTTTCCCATTTAAAATGAAATGGTATCCGTAAATTCATAGTCGGTTTCCTATCTCAAAATGAAATGGTATCTGTATATCATCATAATCATCAAATATCTAGTTGCAGTATTGCTAAACATACCCAATTGACATGTCAACTTCCTATATCCATATTTTTCCTATACACATATCAGGGCCATTATTCATGTATTACTTTTTATATCAAATCAGTTCATTTCTTTCGAGAATCAAGAATTATAAGTTCAATCAAAATCAACATATATCAACAAATATAATACCAAACAATATTCGTAAAACAATATTCATAAAACATATTCGAAAACATATGATGTTGCTGAAACCAGTAAATATTCCATAATAGGTTTTCAAAATCAGTAAATATGTTTTCAAACCCATTTAGTCAAAATATAGGAATTCGAATCAAAGCATATAATGATAATCATAAAGATTTCAGAAATCAGTGTACACCAACTTGGATACCGGTTTTACGAACTTTTTTTTTCTGGATTTTCTTTTTCTCCTCCTTTTTCCTTTCTCTCTCTCCCTTCTCTTTTCCTTTTCTTTCTCTTTTCTTCTTCCTTTCTTTTTCTTCCTCTTCTCTTCTTCTTCTTCTCTTCTTCCTCTTCTTCTTCTTCTTCTTTCTTTCTCTTCTTCTTTCTCTTCTTTTTTTTCTTTTTCTTTCTCTCGTTCTCTCTCTATTTTTCTGTGTTGCTTCCTCGTAAAGCTTCCACCGCCATCTTATTTTTTTTATAAAATTTCGGTCATTGCGACCGCTGCTCGTGACCTGTAGTCGTGCCACCTGGTCACTTTGCTCACTGGAATGTTTTTACCGCTTTCATCGCGATCAACCATCGCAGTGTCTGGTCGCGATGTTGGTCGCGTTGCTCATTGCCCAAAATTAACATTTTCACCGCGAGCTGCTCATCGCGATCCATGGTCGCGGTGCTCACTGCCTCAAATTATCATTTTCACCGCGAGCTGCTCATCGCGATCCCTGATTGCGGTGACTGATTGCAGTACTCACTGCCAACATTTTCCTTCTCTTTCATGTATTCTTTATGGACCGCTCCACCTGATCTACCTGGAAACTTTAAAAATATATATACATTTAATTATATTTTTCACCCCTCAAATCATAAATATCATATTCACATATTTAAAAATTAATTTAACCATACTTTTCATATTTATTTGAAATTAGAGATGTTACAATTCTTCCCCTTTTAAGAAATTTCATCCTCGAAATTTACCTTAGTCAAATAATTGAGGATATTGTTGTCTCATCACTTCCTCGCTCTCCCAGGTAGCCTCTTCTATATTATGATTCCTCCAGAGGACTTTCACCAGTGGAACTCTTTTGTTTTGTAGTTCTTTAATTTTCCTATCAAGAATTTGCACTGGTTCCTCTTCGTATGTTAGGTCTGGTCGGATTTCAATACTTTCAGCCTGGACCCTGTAGGAAGGATCAGATCTGTATCTCCTCAGTATAGACACATCGAAGATATTATGAATCTTTTCTAATTCATGAGGTAAAGCAAGTCTGTAGGCTACTGGTCCCACACGTTCAATGATCTCATATGGGCCAATAAACCTAGGACTCAACTTTCCTTTTCTGCCGAATCTGAGCACTTTCTTCTATGGAGATACTTTAAGGAAAACTTTTTCACCGACTTCATATTCTATCTCCTTTCTTTTCAAATCTGTATATGATTTCTGCCGGTCAGATGCAACGTTCAGTCTTTCTTTGATAATCTTCACCTTCTCCTCAGTTTGCCTGATTAAATCTGGGCCTACTAAATTGTCTTCTCCCAACTCTGTCCAGCATACAGGTGTCCTGCATTTTCTTCCATACAGTGCTTCATATGGTGCCATAGCTATGCTCGATTGGTAATTGTTATTGTATGCAAATTCAATCAATGGGAGGTGATTAGCCCAACTCCCTTCAAAATCAATTACACAACTCCTGAACATATCTTCTAGCACCTGAATTACTCTTTCTGATTGTCCGTCTGTCTGCGGATGGATGACTGTACTGAAACTCAATCGAGTACCCAAAGCTTCTTGAAACTTCTTCCAGAATCTGGATGTAAACTTCGAGTCTCTATATGATATTATGGATACAGGCACTCCATGCAATCTGACTATTTCTTTTATATACAATTCTGCCAGTCGATCCAGCGAATAGTCAGTTCTGACAGGTAGGAAATGTGCTGACTTCGTCAGTCGGTCCACTATTACCCATATAACATCATGTTTACTCCGGGTGAGTGACAATCTTGTGACAAAGTCCATTGTGATACGATCCCATTTCCAGTCAGGTATTGATATTGGTTGTAACAATCCTGATGGAACCTAGTGTTCAGCTTTCACTTGTTGACAAGTCATGCACGTATTCACGAAATCCACCACATCTTTCTTCATACCAGACCACCAATACTGAATCTTCAAATCTCTGTACATCTTTGTGCTACCTGGGTGCATCGAGTACGGACTACTGTGTGCCTCTGTCAGGATTATCTTTCTCGATTCTTCATCATCTGGAATACAAATCTTGTCTCTGAAACACACAATACCATCAGTTCTTACTGAGAAGTCTGGATGTTTCCCCTTTGGGATCTGTCTACATATCATCTGGATTCTATAATCCTACTTCTATTTTTCTGCAATTTGCTGAATCAAACTTGGTCTGCATCTCAATTCAGCTACCAATGCATTATCTGGATTCGACTGTAATTGCACATTCATAGCCTTTAAAGCGAATAGTATTTTTCTGCTCAAAGCATCTGCTACCACATTCGCTTTTCCTAGATGGTAGTCAATCACATAATCATAATTTTTGATCAACTTCATCCATGGTCTCTGTCTCAGATTGAGCTCTCTTTGAGTAGGCAGATATTTCAGACTCTTGTGATTTGTATATATGTAACACTTCTCATCATACAAGTAATGCCTCCATATTTTCAAGGCAAATATGATGGCTGCAAGTTTCAGATCATGTATAGGATAGTTCTGCTCATGAGTTTTCAACTGCCTGGACGCATATGCAACCACATTGCCTTCCTGCATTAATACACAACTTAAACCATGGTGTGAGGCATCACTATAGATCACAAAATCCTTACCTGAAACAGGCTGAATCAGGACTGGAGTATTCTATTGAACCTATCCGAAGTGGAACTTCTAATTCCTTATAGGGGCCTTTGTATATTGGGAAGATTTTTCAAACTAAGGAATAGTTGAAGGTCGCGCTAGGTAAATATGTTATGAACTAAAAGTTCAATCATAGGATAAGACGATCGACGAAGAGGCATTTTGAGGCAGGGTGCATGGACATTAAATGTAAGTTTGTACTACGGGTCATCCGTAAAGAGAATTGCTCGGGGTGGTATGTTCGAAAATTCAATACAGTCCATTCATGTTCATTAGATGCTTATGAGTCACACTTTCGATTTATTAGTGATGTTGTCATTTGGGAGATATTTGTACCTAAACTTAATACGAATGGTTGTGTCAATCGACCCGTTGACATCATTTCTGAGATAATAGAGCAACATAATGTACAACTAATGTACAGTAAGGCATGGCGGTCAAAAGAGTATGTTCAGAAAATTCTTTACGGTAAACCTGAGAATTCATAAAGTGTACTGACATTATATTTTCATAAGTTAAGATTGTCTAACCCAAGGACTATCACAGTAGTACAGACAAATGAAAACAGTCAGTTCCTTTACTCATTCCTTACACTTAGGCCATGCATACATGAGTTTCAGTCAGTTATACGACCGGTGAAATTGTTCTTATTTTTACTTTTGTGAAACTGTAAGCATGTTATTGTGTTTTGTACTACTTTCATTTCCTATTTATGTTTTGTTCTTAATAGGTTCTCGAAAATAAACTTCAATTTGTTTTGCCACAAGTTCTATAGCACATCATGGCTTAAGATTTCATATGCCCCATCTATAAATCTGATTCCCAATCCATCCTCCTAGGACATACGTAATGATGTTAAAAGTCAAATAATCCTACCACTAAAAAGTATAGGGCAATCAAGGAGGTCTAGATAGTCTAGGATACCTTCGGTGGGTGAGACCCATCGTACAAAGATATACTCCAAATATAGTAAAGCAAGACACAATCACGTGGGTTGTCTCAATCCACGTCGTATACCAGCACTTACAAACTATACTACATCCATTAGTTAGGATGTCTCGGTTCGTAGGCAACGTAAATGTGGCGCATGCAAGCAGTTGGGACATAATCGCTCAACATGTCCGTTTGTTGACCACTCTCATACTGAGGATAACCCAACCACTGAGACGCCCCGAAGTTCTGGTGCTTAAGGAAACTTCAACAATTTAATGTCTTTTTAAACTTTGACTTATATTAGTTGTTTTTCATATATTATTGTGGATCTTATGTTATTGATATTCAGTACTTATTTATATGGTTAACACAATTGATATTTGGGTTTGACCTTATATACTTGTTATATTGTAAATTTTTTTTTTTTGGTTTGTATTTAAATGTGAATCAATTTTTTCTAAAAAATCAGAACATTTCACTTTAAAATTTAATGTGAAACACACCGATATTTGCCGTGAAACATGCTGAAAGTTGCCATGAAACATGCTGAAAGTTGCCGTGACACACATTGAAATTTACCGTGAAACACGGTGAAAGTTGTTGTCAAACCCGTTGAAAGTTATCGTGAAACACGTTGAAACTTGTCGTGAAACACACTGAATTTTGACGTGAAACACGCTGAATTTCGATGTGAAACACTCTGAAAGTTACCGTGAAACACATTGAATTTCCCGTGAAACACACTAAAAGTTGTTGTGAAAGACGCTGAAAATTACGTGAAATATGCTGATATTTGTCGTGAAACAAGCTAAAATTTTTCGTGAAATGCGATGAAAATTGTTGTGAAACGAGATGAAAACATGCCGAATTTTGACTTGAAACAAGCCGAAATTCGACGTGAAACAAGCCAAAAGTAGCCGTGAAACACGCCAGAAGTTTTCGTGAAACACGCCGAAAGTTGACGTGAAATTTGCCATGAAACATACTTATATTGTAAGTGAAACACGCTGAAACACAATGTATGTGTGGTGCTTGCAAGCAGTTAGGACATAATCGCTCGACATGTTCGCTTGTTGACCACTCTTAGACCGAGGATGACCTAACCACCACTGAAACGCCTCGAAGTTCTGATGCTTAAGGAAACTTCAATAATTTTATGTTATTCATAAATTCAATTTATATTTGTTGTTATTTTTTGAAAAACCAAAACATTTCACGCTAAAATTTACCGTGAAACACGCTGAAAGTTGCCATGAAACATGTTGATATTTGTCGTGAAACACATTGAAATTTAACGTGAAAACACGCTAAAATTTGTAGTGAAATGCACTGAAAGTTGCTATGAAACACGCTAAAACTTGCCGTGAAATACGCTGAAATTTTTCGTGAAACACGCTGAATTTTACCGTGAAACATGCTGAAATTTACTGTGAAACACGCTGGATTTCGACGTGAATCACGCTGATTTTTCCCGTGAAACACGATGAAAGTTGCCGTGAAAGACGCTAAAAATTACCTTGAAACACACTGAAATTTGCCGTGAAACACGTTGAAATTTACCGTGAAACACGATGAAAGTTGCCGTGAAACGAGATGAAAGCAGCCGTGAAACAT
Organism: Xanthoceras sorbifolium; assembly: GCA_003430845.1. Classification (NCBI taxonomy): domain Eukaryota; kingdom Viridiplantae; phylum Streptophyta; class Magnoliopsida; order Sapindales; family Sapindaceae; genus Xanthoceras; species Xanthoceras sorbifolium. Next base: position 32,065,667 of record CM010608.1, read on the forward strand.
GCCAAAATTCGCAGTTAAACAGGCCGAAATTCGACGTGAAACATGCCGAAAGTAGCCATGAATCACGCCGGAAGTTGCCGTGAAATTTGTCATGAAACACGCTGAAGCTCAACAATTTACGTAAAATTATACCACTAAATGTAAAACCTAAAAACATTAAAGAAACCTGGTAATACATACTTATGTTAGAGTATCTCCAATGCTATTATACATTTAGAGAAAATTGAGTGCCATATAGGATCAATATTGAAAAATTTAAGAAAACATTCTCCAATGCAATTATCTAACTTTAATATTGATATGATATGGAAAAAAAAAAGTTAGAGAATATCAAGTAGAGTTTCTAATTGTAGATATCTTCCTTGATATACTAACTAGGATTTCTAACTGTTTCTACCAATAAAATTTTAGCATTTTGTCCATACATTTAATTATCATATTGAATGGAGAAATAATGTAACAAATGACTTGTGGTGATTGGTTTAAAATTATTATTTAGATATTCATATTGGAGAAGTGAATATGCATTTCTATAATTTTTTTGACAAGCTAGATCTATATTATTTAGAAATGCTGATGTGGCACTATTTAGATACTCAAAAATATATATTTGCATTGGAGATGCTCTTATGACTCTTCTTGCAATTTTACAATCCAAAATAATGTAGTAAAATACACATCAATTAATTGGTTCACTATGTGTAAAAATATCTCTAGTTATTTCCCCCCGTATACGTGTTTTATCATTCTCTTCGAAGTCACATTGTGCTCGTACTTTATTATATTTTTCATGAACTTGATAACAAATACCCCGCAACTAACCTTGACAATTAGATAGAAATAGACATTTATATTTTCCATGTACTTTATATTAGAACAAAACTAATCGATGAAAGGTTACATTAATCACTTCAAAAAATGTACATACCCAGAAAGGTTACATTAATCTCTTCAAAATTAATCCATAAATCTAATTCTCAATCCATCCTCCTGGGACGTACCTCTTTATATCAGAAGTCGGGTAGTCTTACCACCAAAAGTTACAGGCAATTCGGGAGGCTTAAACAATTCAGGATACCTTATGTGGGTGAGATTCAACGAACAAAGAAATGCTCCAAATGTGGTAAAGCAAGTTACAATCGTGTGGGTTGTCCTAATCCACGTTGTGCACCAACACTTACGTACTCTACTAGACCCACAAGTCAATATACTCTTTCTTTTCTCTTTTTTTTCTCTATTTAATTTTTACAATACCAAAATTAAATTTTCACTTATAAATCTTTTTCATTATTCAATAATATTGATTAATTAGTGAGATTATATACAAAATTAGTGTTGTTGAAGTTGATTTTTGGGAGAGAGAGAGACAATATTATTGAAAAATTATTAGTTATGGGTTAAAAAAAGTAAAAACACAACTATTATTTAAAGGAGAAATTACGGCTAACCTACCTGAGGTTTGCAATTCTACAGGCGGAAACAACTTTATCAAAAATTAACAGCGAACCCCCTTCCAGTTAACTTTGACCGTTAATAATTAACGTTGACCCTGTCAGACAATTTAAAAGACTAAAATGCCCTCAGAAGGATTTTTTTAATATTGATTTACAAAATTACCCTCAGAAAAAGATAAAAAATGACTTTTACACCTATAAAAAGACAAAAATACCCTTATAATTATTTAAAATTATTTTTATCCTTAAATAACTAAAATACCGTTTATAATACATTACTAATTAGATCCATTCAAATTTTTCTCAAACAATTTAATTCATTTCAATTTACCAATTAGATTCATTCAAATTTTTCTCTTACAATTTAATCATCAAATTTTGTTTTATAAGGCTATTGTATGTTAAATCCATTCATTTCTTCCATTTATATAAATTTTATGAGAATGAAATTGAAATTGAATAATTTGACAATTTAAATTAAATATAATGTAAACTATGAACTTCATATATTCATATTAAATAAAGCTGAATAAATCAGCTATACAATTTCACATATCTAGTTGCATAAGAATATAACAATAGCCAAAAAATAACCAGTTATGTAACAGTATTCCAAACTACTAAAATGCATCTCCCTATGACCTTAAACTAGATAAATATCTCTATACATGTACATCACAAATTGTCAGCTGAACAACAACATAACAATACCAACAAAACATCTTAAACATTTAATTCACATGAACAAAATCCCAATCCTTCACAACAACAGCATAACAATACTGCACATTATACCTCCCTTCCTATACCAAAAGCAAAAACATGCAGACTACATTCTGCACACTTCTCCTATACCAAAAGCAAAAACATGTAGACTACACTCTGCACACTGCACCTAATCCTTTAAAATCTTCACATCAACAGCAAAATAATACACCTCCCTTCCTGCACCAAAAGGAAAAACATACAGACTACACACTGCACACTACAACAACATATTGCACACTACAAACATCACAATCTGCACACTTCACACAAAAATCACAATCTGCACACTTCACACAAAAATCACATCCTTCACAGAGTCAAATATTCTGAGATGAACTCCCAACACACTGATTGCCTGTAAAATCAATGAAAATTGAAAATAAAAAATGACAGACCTTGAAACATTAAAACTAGTTTAGTTTAACAATACAAAAATAACAAAATATTACCTGGAAGTTGCTGAGAACATTGTGGGGCATTTGGTGTGAGAGGTTGAGATCCAATAGGATCAAAAGGCTGATTTGATGACTCTTGTTGGGTGCTTGAAAACCAAAGAACCTGTTGACAGTAGTTGAAGAACAAATTGGAAAAAAATTTGTGAATTATGCACATAGAACACAATTAGGAACATTGACAGTGTTACAAAAACAAAATGGAAAAAAAAGTTGTCAATTATGCACATAGAACAGAAATGTTGACAGTGGTACAAAAATAAATTGGAAAAAAAGGAATTACCCTAGTAACAGTTCCTGTGTTAGGTGGCATCATTTGACTGCTTGGTGGACTAGCTTGGTTGTTAGTGGCTGGTCCAGCTGAGCTGCTACCAATCTGGATTTGGTAATAAGGTGAGGCAAAAAAATTCATTTAAGTAATAAAATTGATAAACAACATTACCAAATTTTTACTTCTATTCTCCTACTCTTTTGAGGTTGATTAGTATTAGAGGGTGCTGCAGAGGTATTGGCAGCCTGCAATTGACAACAAAATATATAACAGAACAACCTAACAACAAAACATATAACAGAACAATAATTTACAACAATGTAATAAAAACATAATAGAACAATATGTAATCACCATAACAGAACCATTTTCCAGAATACATAACAAAAACAACAAGAAAACCTTGAGTCAACAGAAAACATTGACAGTTTTCTTTCTCTCAGAAAATGTCCAAGAGAACACCAACTGCATTGCATTGATAGTTTTTATTACAAGTTAAAGCTAAAATCCACTTCATCATATTATTGTTCCTCCAAATCCACCTTTCTATTTTAGATTAAAGAATCAATGAACTGACTATAGGACATGCACAAAACTAAAAAAAATCTAATACATTAACAATTGGATAAATGAAAAATAATAAAAAATGAAAGTGATGATGTAAATTTACCTGTGGAGTTTTTGTAACCAAAATGACCACAACAGTGTGCACGAGCTTCCACTATCTAAAAAATATAGACTTACACATTAATCAACTATTGATGATGCTAATAAAAATGAAAAAAAAAAAAAAAAAAGAAGCAAAAGCTTAATATCCAGTAGCCACACGATCCACGGTGCAATTATGTACCCATTGACAAACTCAAAAGTTTACACTGCTTAAGTACACTGTCATCGTCTTGGCAGGAAAATATTAAGCTTTACATAAAGTTAACATCAACATCCTATATCCTCTGTTTTTCTCAGGAAAAAAAAGAGACTACTGAGATCATTTTAAGACTCTGTTTTATTTAGAATTCTGTGTTAAATGATTTAAAGAACTAATCTCAAGAACGAAATCATCAAAAACCCAAAAAACCCTGAAACGAATATATAATATAATCAACATAAAAAGAACTATTTTTCTTCAATATACAAACCCAAAAAATGCATTCATACAATAGAAAGAAAAAAAAAATAACTAAGGTAAAAATATTGAACAAACCCTAACAAAAAATTTGTCTAAAATAGAAATAAAATTTACCCAAAACTATAAATGCATCACAAAATCAACATGTATGACTCAGAGTTGAAGAAACTAACCTTCAAATTGCACCAAGACGAACTTCCTTCAAACCTCGATGTATTCCACACCGAATCGATGACAGACTCGGTCAAACCCTTCGATACTCTTCGTCTCCACAAACGTGACCGTTTGTCTTCACAAATAAGGATCGATTATGCTTCATTTCTAGAGAGAGAGTCTGGTTCTAGTGAGAGAAAGTGACTATTGGTTTCGCGCGATTTCTCCAAAAGGAGTGTGTTTGGTCGAAGGAATGGGTGCTTTTGGCTTTTCAAACTAAAGAATCAGATTAAGTTTGAGATTTTTTTTGTTTTTTTAATAATTAAATAATTTTTAATTATTTGCCTACATTGAAAGTGTTTAAAATTTGTATTAACGTGTCAAGTGTAATAAATGGTGGTCACATCTCTCATCATAGCTGTCAATATATAACTCAAAATGACCATTCTACCCTTTATGTCATGGTCAACGTTAATTATTAACGGTCAAAGTTAACTGGAGGGGGGTTCGCTGTCAATTTTTGATAAAGTTGTTTCCGCCTGTAGAATTGCAAACCTCAGGTAGATTAGATGTAATTTCTCCTTATTTAAAATATTAGATGTGGAGAAAAACAATAATCACGGTGGAAAATTGTTGTCAATTTTGACAATTTCTGCTTAATAAAATTTGTTCCGTTTAGAGCAATTGTTGTCGTGCATTCTTTTTTATTTTCGATCTGACCTGGTAAATGGGTGAGGAAATGTCAAGAGTATTTTTCCTTTTAAGTGAAAAATTGGGCTAGTTAGAGCAAAATCTGATGGAAAAAGGAGGCCCCACGACGTTCGTAGCTGAGAAATTTATGTGACACTCGCATCGACACTTGTACCATAAGACATTCTCCGCCCCTACTCCACACTACTCTCGCTTCAGATGACGTCGTTTTTGTGCTTGCCTTCTCCTTCCCTGACCAGACCGCCAGTCACGCATTTCCAGAACCGGTTAGTTACTGTCGCTTGTTTAAAATTAATGGTATTGTTGGATGTTGGTGTTTAATTGTGTTTTGCTTCTTCTTAAGTGAAGCCTAAAACAACAAATTATATTCGGTTTAACTGATACAAATACGCAGCAGAAGAGCGGATGATGAACACAATACTTGGACTATAATTGATTATATGATTTGGAATATCAAACCTCTTTATGATGCTTGTTAGATTTGTCTAATCTTTGTTTTCTAAATGTGGTTTAATCCTGTTATGTGTTTTTTCAATTGAAATTCAAGGTTGTGCAGGTTTCGTGTCAAATGCAGCTATGCAGAAGCAGGTGTAATTGATGAGTCTAAATCTGCTCCAATAGATGTTGTTGCTGATGTGAGGTCTGAACGAGTAAGAACTAACATGACTTATCATTTTAGATCATCAATAAAAGCTATATAATAGGGACTTTATCCCTCACCACTAAATGTTTCTTAGTAGGTTGTGGTCTTAGGAGGCAGCGGTTTTGTTGGCTCTGCTATATGCAAGGCTGCAGTAACCAAGGGCATAGAGGTCGTAAGCCTAAGCAGGTTCAAGAATCTTCTAAACCAAATTCACATGCATGTTTATGTCTTTTAAAATGTTTCTTGTTCTCATTTTCTCTTAGATGGTATCCCATCTATAAGTATTTGAATTCGTTGTGAACTAGGAAACTATTGTCAGTTCTATTTGATTATCTCTTTTCTATGTATCATATTTAGTCTGAAATCTGAAAAGTTTTATTATATCTCAGGTCTGGCCGTACTACTTATCCAGGTTCATGGGTAGATCAGGTTACCTGGATATCAGGCAAGTCTTTTCCAGTGACACCCTTGTTTGAAAATGACATTCTATTAATGATTACATTGCATTCTGCAAATTAGTCATAGGTACCTTCCAAATTGAAAAATTCTTGTGATCTATGTGAACATAGTGGAAATATATTGAATCAAAAAGGCCACTTTGATATGTTGAGGACATAGCAGTTATCTGTTATTAGAAAAAAAAGATGTGTGCCTCTGCATCTGGATCTGTTCCCATTTGATGACTTATTACACAGCAAGGAAATATATGAAAATATATTAAGGTTGACTAGGCCAAGATGAGAGAACATGTAATGTAAGCAATGAATCATGGAAGTGACCAGTAACAGAAAAAAATGGAAACTTTAGTTTTTGATGGAATGTAAAAGTCTATATATTAAGGTGATCCCTGCATTTATAAGGTGAAATAAAAGATACTGCTGTTTAATTAGTTTGATGCAACTGGACAACTGCCTGACTGGAATATCCATATGAAAAAAATATCTGATTACTTATCAAGGAGATCATTGATACATTTCACAAGCCTTTAGAATTTGTTGGCATATGTCCTTTTATATGTTGTAAAATTGTTACTTCAAGATTGATGAGATTCCAGTCAATTTCATTTTCAGTTCACAATGCATGGTTATTCTATGGATGCAGATTCTCAAATTATCCTCATATTATGTAGGAGATGTTTTCTATGCAAACTGGGATGAAGTACTTGTTGGCGCTACCGCTGTGGTTTCAACAATTGGAGGTTTTGGTAGTGATGAACAGATGCGAAGGATTAATGGCGAGGCTAATGTTGTGGCTGTAGGTGCTGCAAAGGATTTTGGTAAGGGACAGTCAATGATTAATTATACATTACTTTTTGTTTGCTATTTTATCTTAGTTGGGAACATTATTTTTGCCACAAGGCCCACAACCTTGTAAGGTCTATTATGGCTCTCATTTGTTTGCAAGTATCTATTGGGGCCTAAACAATTAACTTATATGAGCGAATCTTAGAATCTGCCCCTCCACAGAATCTCTTATTGATTCCAAGACATGAAGAGTATTACAATTATGAGAAGGAGAATATTTAAAAATGAACAAGGTGCAGATTGGCTGACATGACTAGGTTTCCAATTCATGATATTGTTGATTCCTCAGCCTCATACTGTTGACAGGGGGCAGGAAAAAAAATTCCTGGTTGTTGACCCTCAAATTCTTGAAAGATCTCATTAGAGGTGGTATTGTTTACAAGGATATGATTTTTATAATTTGATTTGCATGTTACCAATGGTTATTGTGCAAAGACCTCGATAATTTTCATGGAGTTCTGTTCAGCCTCAATGTATAATTACGATGCAAATTTGCCGTGTTTTTCCCTGCCCTTTTGGTAACCTGCAGTTGGTGTGCTCAGTAAATTAGTCCTATGCCACAATTGCAGAGAAAGTCCCTAAACTGGTCTGCTTTTCAATTCTAGAAGTAATTTGAAATTTCAAATGCTGACATTGTCAGGGAGAAACGTAGTAGCCTGATTTTGGTAACTAAAAATTTTTGTTTTCCTTGAGCTAGTGAAATCTTTAGTACATCATAGTTGGTATGAATTAATTTGTTTGCCAACTGCCAAGTCAGAGAGAAAAACATGTATGGGAGTATAAGATTAGACGCATAAAGGGGAGTGATGAGTCTTTTCCTTCAAAGCATGAAACTAGCCAACTTGGAAATATATGGAAACTTGATGCAGCAGAATGCAATAATGAATTACATTTGAGTAGAAATTGTCATAAAGTTCTTTCTCTTACCTATTAATTTTTGTTTTCTTTTACATACTGTCTATTTCTTTTTTTTTTTCTTTTTGTTTTTTTTAAATCTACACAATGTCTATTTAAAATTTTTAATCTATCAGATCTCAATAACCTGAAGAGTAATACTAGACATCCCACTTTGTATCCCAACTTATGATGTGGTAATTGGTAAATGGGTATACATTAATGATGATTTAATTCACTTGTCATATGTCATTTGAGTCCAATTGCCACAATTATAAGTTGGGATCAAGATGGGATACAAAGGTGGGACGTCTAGCATTACTCTAACTTGAATGGCTTAATGTGCAAATTTGGTGTTTTATTGAAATCAGTGGTTTGATGTGTATTGGTATTATAGAAGATCTAGAGGTCAAAGTAGCAATTGTAGACTTCGTAAATTTTTATTTCTTTTACTATGATTTTGTTGAGGATCTAGGTCTAGATCTAACAACAAATTCTACCTTGCATAGCAAGTCACGCACACACACGATAGATTTTGAATTAGTTCACCTTATTAGGGATTCCCAATTCTCTAGAACGCAGGGTATTAGCCTTTGCCCTAACCCAAGCCAATCTCAAGTAGGAATCTCAAGAAAAGCCGATAAATCTAGAATTAGTTTATTAGCCTAAGCACTAGCCCAAGCTTAGAAAAGCCGAAAATAGAGAATTCTCTCTATTTTATTGATAACTAAATAATGATTATAAACTAATAAAAAACAACTATTTATACTAAGTAGAATCCTAATAACACAAGAATTGGAAAGCAGATAAAACTCCTAAAACAATAGGTAATTAATAGAAATTAAAAGGGAAAAAGACTATAAGGCAAAAGCCTAAAAAATAGCAACTAAAATAGAAAATAAAATAAAATAAAATCCAATCTGAAAACTGGGCGGAAACGCTGCCTTAACTGAGCCGCGACTTGCCCAAGTCGCGGGCCATGTCCCGAGTCAAGTTGCGACAGCCTCAGCCTCGAATCTGCAATATACCGCCGCAACTTGTCCAAGTCACGGGCCATGTCGCGAGTCAAGTCGCAACAGCCTCGGTCTGTTTCTGGAATTACAAGGCCGCGACTTGCACAACTCGCGACCCAAGTTGCGAGTGTCTCTGTCTGGGCTGCCCAATTCCTGCAGCTTCTTCCTCCAACAGCGGCACTTCACCTCCTCTCACCCTATGTCTTGAACTTCTCCTAACTAAGTTCTCATCAGATTTTAGTCTATCAAGTGAATTCACACATAGAAAATCTACCTAATGAATGAACTATGCTACAAATTTAACTACCTAGTAAATGAACAATGCTACAAATCAACTATGCCAATATTTTGTCAAATATGTAGGGTAAATGTTAGAAATTTCTTTCTAGTTTCACTAACTTTTCTTGTTTACATCCACAGCTTATCTATTTATCAATTATGTTGCCCTTGATACATATCAGCTAATATATTCTCTCTCACCTTGCAGGAATTCCCAAGTTTATCTTGACCTCTGTCCATGATTACAATTTACCATCGTTTTTACTTTCATCAGGATATTTTACAGGAAAGAGGAAAGCAGAATCAGAGGTTCTTTCCAAATATCCAAACTCCGGTAATGTGGAATATGCCCTTTCTTCTCACTTGTAATTTTTTGGAAACTATTAATATGCATGGTTGGCTTTCGTCTTTGGTGCAAATGCTGCTAAAGTATGTTCCAAAATAGGAACTTCTTTGCCCCTGTCATTTGCTCTCCAAATTAGTATGTTCCAAAAAATTATTGTTAATGCTACATAGTGGGTTAAGTTTTTAGGGCATTTGTATTCAGACCCTATCATTTGCTCTCCCTTCTCTTTATCTTCTCAGTTCATTGTTTTTACCATTCTCATTGACTTTAGACATTCTCAGGTGTTGTTCTAAGACCAGGTTTCATTTATGGGAAAAGGAAGGTGGATGGTTTTGAAATTCCTCTGGATTTGATTGGTGAACCACTAGAGAGAATTCTAAGTGCTACAGAAAGCTTTACAAAACCTTTAAGTTCTCTTCCAGCATCCGATCTGCTCTTGGCTCCACCTGTTAGTGTTGACGAGTTTGCACTTGCAGTAATTAATGCCATCAAAGATGATGATGTCTTTGGCATTTTCACCATTGAACAAATCAAGGAAGCCGCGGCAAAAGTTGAAGTGTGAATTACCTTTTCTACACTCAACTGGTAGCAGCAATTTATAGGCAGACTAAGGATCAATTGGTTCTTGATCTGCAACCTCTGTACCTTGGTCATTGAACCTGGGTCGCTGCTTGTACAAACTGTCTTGTTGGCAAACCGTCCATTTGTAAAAGAGAAATATTAGAAACTTTTTAAGGTCTATGTTCAGACACTGACGTCTTCAGTTGGTTAAGTGACAGTCGTACTAGTTCATATCTCTAAAATTTGACATGCTGCGGATACAGATAATCGAACCAAAGAGATGGGAGTCTAGTCCCTTCTGAGAATGATACTTCGAAGAGGGAAGAGGATTTTGCTATGATATCTATCCAGTACAATCACATGATAGTTATATAAGAGTCCGAGTTTTTTCATTCTTTTAAAAAAAATAAAATAAAAACAAACTATTTTAAATCCAATATAAATCCAATGAGTAGGTACTCTGCGATTCAAAAGTTTTAAAAGGTATACAAAAAAACTTAGAACGCAAAAAATATCTTGCTGCCTTTATCCAGAAGATGTAATTTGTTCTACAGCCTAAGGCTTTCAAATAAGAACAATGTACATACAACAAGGTGGATTTCAACACAAGTTCCACAAACAACATGTCTTCACATTGAGCAAAATCTGTGATACAACAATTTTGTCACAGGCTTACGTTGCTGGAAAATACCTAGTCATGCTGCTGCTTTGCAATGGACTGCTCCGTTAGATACCTGTCAAGATGCCAAGTTTCTGTGGTTTAGCAAAGTTTCATATCATGTGACGAGTTTAAGTCATCACTTACAAGAACATTAAGTTACAATCATTAAAGGTATGGGAATAATATCATTTGGATAATTAAGGAAGAAACAATTAGGTACAACGGAGAATGGTGAATACAATTATACAGAATAACAGACAGTGTCACGTCAAAAAATACAATAAAGATTCAGGTCCAGCAACACAAAAATCATATAAAAACTCCATATATGTGATCTAGCTCAATAAAATCTGCTTAATGCATATGTTTGTTACTTTGTTGCATGACATACTTTTCGTTTCTATAACTGATACATATACGAGCTTTAATCACTAATTCTACTTCTCTACGTAGAATCACAAAATGCAAATACATATGTTCAATACATTAGACTGGATGGCAATGTAAATCCGCAAATATAGATCTATCATCAAAATGCAACAAATGTCACTTTATATATGGTATTAACTGGCATATCAGGACAATCTCATTGACATATTATCTGAAGAAGCCTCTTGTCAGGAGTTTGTAAGCCAAACTAACATGTCAATATAGATTTTAGTGTCTCACACTTCTCTTAATGATATCATATAAAGGTGGAGCACCAAGTAGATATAAGTGATCACTGAAGAAAGCAACAAAGTTGAGTTTCAAATTTCAGTAGAACGGAACATAAAGTACTACTTACTTGCCAGTGTAGAAAGGATCATAAAGTACTACTTACTTGCCAGTGTAGAAGCCTGCAGAGTACCAAGCATTTAAAACAACAGCGAGATCTGTTTCAGAGGTAAGACTTTGAACCATTTCCCCTTCATTCTCTTTCTTTTTCTCTACATATAATTTAATGCAATTAAAAAAATAGTATATGCATATACATATTGTACAATTAAGGCAACCAAAGTAGTACTAAACCACATAAATAATAAATTAACCAAAGCCGTAGTAACAGAAAAATGTAGTAATGTAATATGACAAAGATGGTTAAGTCTCGACATTTTTAATTTACCAACAAATTTCAAATTTTAAAGGTAACAAGGCATTTTCTCAGCACGAGAAATAAATGGGATGACTATGGTCATCCCAAAAGGTCAACTTTACAGGCTAGAAATGTAGCAGTAGCACTGTCCAATAACATATTTAACTCCTGATGCCTGTCATTTCCTAGCTGCAGGATTTGCCTAACTCCCAAGAAGGAAGAGTCTACAACCTTAGTTGGAAAGGAATAGTCTACAACATTAGTTGGGAAGGAAGAGTCTACAACATTATCTCTTTCTCTTATGAGGTGGCCAAGAGGATTCTCTTGGAATACACTACAAGCATTTGGAAAATCAAGCTTACCTTCAGTTATATTAGAATTATCAGTGGTTTTCAAGGAAAATATTGCTTTTTCTGCAGCTCCCATTGCTATTTTGACAATGTCATTCTTGACAGGAGATAGTAATTTTCCAGAATCTTCTGATGCATTAGTATCCATACGGGTTTTGCCACAGCATCTGCCTGACAAAGAACAAGCAGAATATGTTGTGCAAGGAGCAACCAAAGTTTGACAAACATATGGGCAACATGAAGATATGACAGATGGATGAGAAGCTTGGTTTGCAGGAAGTTGATGTTCTTGTGAAGTAGAACAAGCACCCCACTGATAAGCAGAACTGCAGCCTTCCGCAGAAAACTGGTAGTTCCAACTACCAAATTGTTGAAGCTGTTGTAAAACATGTTGCCTCTTCTCCTCAAGCTCATAGTACTGGCTGAGTAACTGATTGTAATCTTCTTCACCTTGTGAATATGAACAGTCTTTTGGTGCATCAAACGTAGCCATACCATTTGATGAATCTATATAGGCTTCAGGTGCATGTGAATCCATACAAGGATTTCCTTCAACTGGTTCAAGATTTTTAGCCTCTTTCATTTCTGTTTCAGTATTTGACACAATATTCTTGTTCTCATCTGCCTCCCCAAGTCTTCATTAAGCAAAAAAGGAAAATAGATTAAAAAAGTATCATTCAAGAAAAGAAAAATATGGAAGGACTATTGCAGAGCAGGATATTAGTTTTTTGAAACTTATGCTTACAATTTTGAATGAAAGAACCTTTCCTCACCCCCCTCATTGACCATTTGGCCTAAAATCCAAGGGGTTAATGTTTTGCTAGCATGGAAAAACATACAAAGCATGAGATATTATAGAAAGCAAATGCCTATGCTTCCTAGCAGGTGGTCATCCTTTGTATTAACTGCCATGCTAGCAAATTATGTAATTTAACAAGCCGTTCATTTTGGCTCTATGTGTAGAAAAAGATAAAATGAATACAACTCAGATCTCTATAAAATAAGTCTATGCATAAAAAAGTTAAGTTATGCATAAAAGGTTCAACTCTATTGAAGTCGGGCTATTGAATCTGCCTCACAATCTTGAAATGGTTACTGAGGCCAAACCCAAGTCTAGTTACAATGAAGCTTTCGCTTTTACTCCTTCATAAGAACTAAATAATTGATTCCCTCTTGCTCCCCAAGAAATCCATGTAGTTATCTCAATTATGATATGCAAAAAGGCAACCCAAGTCAAATACTTAGCTTGTGACACCAATGATTGCTTTTATACTTTGATTCAACAGCAAATAAACAGAAAATGCACAAGGTTAGCTGCTTCAACGAGCAATAATTATCAGTTATCCATGAGACACTAAACCATTTACAAGCCAAAAGATGAAAAGAATATGCCGTAAACATGTTACAGCTAATAAAAGAAGGCAGTGGCACACAAAAACCCAAAAATTGTCCCAAATCAAATAGAATATGCCGTAATCAGTTTAACAATTTACGTTTCGAAACAACAAAAACGATCTTTCAAAAAAAAAAAAACAAAAAAAAAAAACGAGGCTGCAAAGAAAATATCGTAACGGACCTTACTGCATCATGATTGTCGTGATGATGAGCAGACACATCTGCTACAACATCACTGGTAAGTAGTTCTCCATCGATGGAACTAGCATTGGTTTTCTTCTTGACATGCATTTTCTGAAAAAGAATATATGAACAGGATTTTAGCTCTAAATTAAAACCAAATTGGAGGCAAGCCCACTAGACCATAGCATTTAAAGAGAGAGAGAGAGAGAGAGAGAGAGAGAGAGAAGGGACCTTGTATTTGGACATGGCGTCGTCGAAAGCTTTGAGAAGAATAGAGTCATCCCACAACTCGCCTTCCTTCCCCATTTCTTCAGACGCCCAACTCTTTTCCAGACTAAACCCGCCCCTTATATATTTATGGGAAAATTACACAAACAACCCTGACTTAAACACATACAAGAAAATACAAGAAGATACCCTTCACATATTATTTATTATTTTAAAATTAAAACATTAAAAATAAATATATTTGTTTTTGAATAAAAAAACCATTTCTCCAAGATCTGGTTTTGATTCTTGAACTCATTCAATTTTCCCTAAATTCATATCTAAATAAACTCAAAATAATGATAATAATGAAAATAAAAATCTTAAGTATAAAACCAATTTTCCATTGGAGAACTCACCACCTCAAAACCCCTCACCGCTACCGGCCATCCATCTCCAATCCCTTTCTCTTACGCGCCTTTGACGCTGTCACTATACTCCCCATCTCTCACTCCCACAGTGAATTCATATCTCTATTAGGAGAGATTAGATCTCCTCCTGCTTTGTTGAAATGATTTTTTTTTTTTTTTTTTAGTCTCCTCCATTTAGAGGAGATCTTTGATTTTTTAAAATTAATTATATTAGATAAATGACAACCCTTTAATGGTTAATACTAAAGTTAGATATATCAATAAAACCTTAGGTTCAGGATATTTTCTTGTATTTTTGGTAAAAGTTGATTATACTTCAGATATGTGTTAAAGCCTGGGTTGTTTGTGCAATTTTCTCTATATTTATATATTACCTTTACTTTGAAGGCATGTTTAATAATGCATAATTACTTTTATTGAGGGATAACAAATCCCTAAATAAATCTTTATCTCCGTACCCATTTGAGATATAAATCTTTATTCCCAACACATATTTGTTTCTAAGTAGATGGGGCAAATCTAGGGAATCCCCAAATCGAGGTAGGCATATCCATCCACTTGGTCCACGCCATATTGAATAAAATTTTTTAACATTTTATAATTTATATGAGAAAAAATGTAACTACTATACATAATCTAAAGAAAGAAATTAATATTCAAAAATATTCCAAAAATTCCATCACATTAAATAATCATGATAACTCCATAAAAATGAATATTTCAAATAATAATAAACTCATACGTTAAAATAAATTTGTTATAATGATTTCAGTTATAAATTTATTCACCTGCCTCCAGGTTAATCATATCGTTGACACAGACAACTTCTAGCTGGCAACATATTATTAGGTAGAACTTTCACATGGGACCAAACACTTTTGGCCACTTAATCGCAATATTTTAATAGTTGATTAAATATACACCCTCAAGTGAATCCACCTAATGACACTTCTCTTGGACTATCCTATTCTACCTAGCTACAACCGTTTTACTAGTAATCCCAAATGCACTGGCTCACCAATCTTCGCCACCTACAAAAATGCAAGACTTCTCCTTTCCTTACCAACTTTTAACACCTTCAAAACTGCAAGTATTTAATCTTGATTCCTTGGTCATATCCCAAGTAATAAATTTCCCAAACCTTCTTGAGATTCTACCTAAGTGCTTAATGAATAAATGAACAATTAAATAGAATGATGGATCAAATCACTCTACGCAGATTATGATAAATTGTGCTCACAAACAAAGAATCCTAATCTCTCAAACAAATCATGAACAATATTAAAGGATATTATGATGATCACAAGATAATGAACAATGATATAGACTCACAAAATAAAAACTCTAAATAAGTATTTCTCAGATTAAGCTTTGAAAAATTATGCCAATGCATTAATAAACAAATAAGAAAGTTAGCCTATTTATAATGTAGGAAATCTGAGTTAATTCGAATCCTGAGACAAAAAGGTTTTCAAAGTTAAAATTAAAAATGGTAATATGAAAGCTTAAACAAATAGGACTTTCTTAAAATCTATTGACATGCGAAATTGGTCAACGTAAATAACAACAAATAAAATAACAAAACAATAAATTAAGATTGAACACAAAAGATTTTTAAAGTGGTTCGGCTTAAAGGAATGCTTACACTGTTATTGTATTAAAATCGAGCTCGCTGTATGTTTATGCCGAGCTTGCTATATGTGTTTACTTTTTTGAGAATTTTTGTAACTTCTGTAACAGTAATGCTCCGCCCCTTTTATAGTATGAAGGAGTGAATTTTTGTAACGCAGCAGAAAACGTCGTCAAAAAAATCACACGAGAAAATGAGGCATGCGTTGTGTGTGCACGGGCGCTGGTTGAGTGGGCACGGGTGTCTGGCCTGCATGCACTTTTGCGTGCAGCCGCACCCAAGCTTTTGCTTGCAACGTTGGAACACATATGTTGCATGGGCTAAGGCGTCGCATCCACAAGCCTTTGGCACCCCCGCGCGTGGATGTGCCAAAGCTTATGTTTTTGGCGCTCGTGCCCTCACTTACGCTTGCAATCGCTCCAAAGCTTATGCTTTTGGCACTTCAGTGGCACGTAGGCATGCGGCCACACCCAAGCTATTGCTCACGATGCTTGGGCTTATGAGTTTGTACCTGATGCTAGCGACTTTGTCGAGCACGGCGTTTCCCAACGTGATGACGTTTTACAAACACCTACAAAACCTATCATATATATATACCATCAAAAAAACTACCAAAGTTTACTTTCTAATAAAATAAACAAAACATGATTGCAAGGTTTGTATAAGAAGATATGACCATTTGAATGGCACATGCTTAGTTTCGAAAAGCAAACATGCATTCCGAAAAATCATATTTGCAAAAGGGGTTTTTGATTGAAAAACAACTCATGAAAATACAATTCACATATAAACAAAGATTTATGTTAGGAATTTCGCAGCGGAAGAATAATTATGACGACAAAATAGAGAAATAAATAGAATAGTGGAGACACAAAATTTACGTGGTTCGGCTTAAAGCCTACATCCACGGGCGAAGACGATCAAAGGAATTTTACTAAAATGGAGATATTACAAGACAAGAGAATTTCTCTCAAAACCCAAAACCCCAATACACCCAATAAATACTCTCACAAGATCTCAAGCTCACTTTCTCTCAAATAATTCTCTCTCTTGAGAATTCTCTCAAATAGCTTGGATGGTTTACAAATGAAGAGAAGGGAGGTATTTATAGGAAAATTTTAGTTACTATTCACAGTTACTGTTCACGCGTATACGGTACTGTTCACGCGGTACTGTTGACGTCACTGCTTACGTCACTGTTCACGCGTTTACTGTAGCACATACTGTTTTTATTGGGTCAGCCCAATAATTTGCAAATGGACTTGGGCTTAGCAAATGGGCTTGGACAAATTCAAGACATATCAACAAATCTCCACCTTGGCTTGAATTTACTAGCTAAAGAATTTCTTCAATCATCTTCTCCAAAAATGCCCCTAAGGCAATCACTTTTGATAAATACCAACTAAGTCCAAGCAATGCCTGAACTTGCTTACTGAAAGAGACTTTGTCAACATGTCAGCTGGATTGTCTGCAGTACCAATTTTCTTAACAGAAATATCACCTTGAGAAATAATATCACGAACAAAGTGGTACTTCACATCAATGTGTTTCGTCCTTTCATGAAACATTTGATCTTTAGTTAAATGAATAGCACTTTGGCTATCACAATGGACGACAATCACTTTATGATCCAAACTGAGCTCACCAAACAAGCCTCTCATCCAAATGGCTTCTTTTATAGCCTCGACAACTGCCATGTACTCTGCCTCTGTAGTGGATAATGCTACTGTAGACTGTAACGTAGCTTTCCAACTGATAGCAGTATCACCAAGAGTAAATACATAGCCAGTAATGGATCTCCGTCTGTCGAGATCACCTGCATAATCTGAATCAACATAACCAACCAAATGTCCCTTACTCCTTCCAAATTCCAAACAAGAATCAGTAGTACCCCGTAGATACCTCATAATCCATTTCACTGCTTGCCAGTGTTCTTTACCGGGATTAGACATATATCTACTAACAACACTGACTGCATGTGCAATATCAGGACGAGTACATACCATAGCATACATGAGACTACCAACAGCACTAGAGTAGGGAACATGTGACATGTACTCAATATCATTATCTGATTGTGGTGACATAGCAGCAGAAAGTTTAAAATGAGCAGCAAGTGGAGTACTTACAGGTTTAGCATTTTTCATACCAAAACGCTCCAAAACTTTTTCAACAAAACTCTTCTGAGTAAGGTAAAGTTTTCCTGCAGCTTTATCTCTTCGAATCTCCATACCAAGAATTTTCTTGGCTGCTCCCAAATCTTTCATTTCAAATTCACCACTTAATTCTGATTTTAATTTGTTTAGCTCAAACATATCCTTAGCTGCAATCAGCATATCATCAACATAGAGCAGCAGATACACAAATGAGCCATCTTTAAGTTTTCTGAAATACACACAGCTATCATACTGGCTCCTAGAATAGCCGTGGCCAATCATAAAAGAATCAAACCGCTTGTACCACTGTCGAGGAGATTGTTTCAGACCATACAATGATTTCTTCAACAAACAAACATGGTCTTTCTTCCCTTCAATCTCAAAACCCTCAGGCTGTTGCATATAAATTGTCTCCTCAAGCTCTCCATGCAAGAAGGCAGTCTTAACATCCAGTTGTTCCAACTCCAAATTATGCATAGCAACCAAAGCAAGTAAGACACGAATAGAGCTATGTTTAACAACAGGTGAGAATACATCATTAAAGTCAACTCCATGTACCTGACTATAGCCCTTTGCAACCAACCGTGCCTTGTACTTCGCATCTTCAACACCTGGAATGCCTTCTTTCCTTTTAAAGACCCACTTGCATCCAACAATTTTCTTGTCTTTAGGCGGTTTAACTAAATCCCAAGTTCTATTCTTGTGAAGAGACTCCACCTCTTCATGCATAGCCACTAACCACTTAGCAGAATCATCACAAGAGACAGCCTCTGAATATGTTGAAGGTTCACCAACTGCATTTGTGTCTTCTGCCACAGCTAGTGCAAATGAGACATAGTCTGCTAGTCTCTGAGGCCTCCTCTTCTTTCTTGGTGGCTTATGTTTAGCAATAGAGTCTTCTTCTTCACTTTGTGGTGTTTCCTCTTCTTCAATAGGAGTAGGCATCTGAACTCGATTTTGTAGAGATGGTTCATTCTCCACCTCAAACTCCACCTGCTTAGAAGAACTTGCAGCATCTGTATTAGAGGAAACAGAAATCTCCTTTCTGGTGGAAGTCTCCTTTACGGGATGCAACATAGCAGATTCATCAAATACAACATCTCTGCTAATTATCACTTTTGGAGACTTTGGATCAGGACACCATAATTTATATCCTTTCACACCAGAAGGATAACCAATAAATATGCACCTTTTAGATCGTGGCTCTAATTTGCCATCATTAACGTGTGCATAAGCAGGACATCCAAATACCTTTAGGTCAGAATATTCAGCCGGTTTACCAGACCATAACTCCTCCGGAGTCTTTATGTCAATTGCTGTGGATGGAGAACGATTCACCAAATGACAGGCTGTAGAAGCTGCTTCTGCCCAGAAGTATTTAGATAGGCCAGAATTTGATAACATACAACGAACTTTCTCCAAGAGTGTTCTGTTCATACGCTCTGCTACACCATTCTGCTGTGGTGTGCCTCTGACTGTAAGGTGACGCACAATGCCTTCATTTTTGCAGAATTCATTAAAATCACCTTGACAGAACTCTAGACCGTTGTCTGTCCTTAGTCGCTTTATTTTTCTTCCAGTCTGTTTCTCTACTAAGGCCTTCCATTGCTTGAAGGTGGCAAACACATCATTTTTATGCTTCAGAAAATATACCCATACCTTTCTAGAATAATCATCAATGAAGGTAAGCATATATCGAGCACCACCTTTTGATGGGACACGTGCAGGCCCCCAAAGATCTGAATGAATGTAATCCAAAGTACCTTTAGTTCTGTGAATTGCAGTACTGAAACTGACTCTTTTCTGTTTGCCAAAAATGCAATGCTCACAGAAGTCTAGCTTTGATGTACTCTGACCGCAGAGAAGGCCTCTTCTGCTTAACTCTGATAGACCTCTTTCACTCATATGTCCCAGCCTCATATGCCATAATCTGGTGACATCTGAGTCAGACAAGGAAGATGTGGACACGGCTGCTGCACCTGTAACTGTAGAGCCTTTCAAAATGTACAGTTTGCCTATCTTCTCAGCCTTCATCACAATTAAAGAACCTTTAGCAACCTTCAAAACTCCATCTCCGCCAGTGAATTTGTAGCCATTCGAATCCAGAGTACTTAAAGAGATAAGATTTCTCTTTAAGTCTGGAATATGTCGAACATCTGTCAAAGTTCTGACTACTCCATCATGCATCTTGATTTTGATTGTGCCCATTCCAGCAATTTTACAAGCATGGTTGTTACCCATCAATACAACTCCACCTTGCACCGATTTATATGTGGAGAAATAATCTCTATTGGGGCACATATGGAATGAGCAAGCCGTATCCAGAATCCATTCATTTCTGGCTTTGGCTTCATCAGCACATACTAAGAGCAGATCACATTGCTCTTGATTTTGAACAATACTGGCTTCAGCGGGTTCATCTCTCTTCTGATCTTTGTTTTGTTGCTTGTTCTTTAGCTTGAAGCATTCTGACTTGATATGCCCCTTTTTCTTGCAATAATTACAAGTTAAATTTCCGTGTCTAGACTTTGATCTAGACCTTGATCTTTGATTGCTAGAAGAACTTTTATCTGGAGTCCTTCCTCTAACGAGTAGACCTTCTGCTGGGCTGTCATTTCTACTTGTTCCAAGCTCCTTATCAATAAGCTCCTTTGAAAATAAAGCTGCTTTAACATCCTCTAACTTTAGAGTTTGTCGACTGTAAATTAAAGTATCTCTAAAGTGCTTGTAGGATGGAGGTAGTGAGCGAAGCAACATAAGAGCTTGATCTTCATCATCATAAGAAATCTCCATGTTTCCTAAATTCATAAGGATAGTGGAGAATTCATCAATGTGAGATTTGATAGATGCACCTTCGGCCATGCTGAGTGTGTATAGACGGCGCTTTGCTACCAACTTGGTGGTGAGATTCTTTGTAACGTACAAAGATTCAAGCTTGTCCCATAAATCTTTGGCAGTCTTCTCTTGCATGACTTCTCGCAAAACTTCATTTGACAAGCATAACTGAATGGAAGCAAGGGCCTTA
The DNA here is from genome assembly GCA_003430845.1 of Xanthoceras sorbifolium. Classification (NCBI taxonomy): domain Eukaryota; kingdom Viridiplantae; phylum Streptophyta; class Magnoliopsida; order Sapindales; family Sapindaceae; genus Xanthoceras; species Xanthoceras sorbifolium. Next base: position 32,086,758 of record CM010608.1, read on the forward strand.
TCATCCATCTCCTGCTTCTTCGCCTCATCCATAATACTAGGTAATTTATCTTTACCTAGTAGTGCTTGATGCAAACCATTATGAATTAGGATTGCACGCATCTTGACTTGCCACATGGTGAAACTCATGTTGCGATCAAATTTCTCAATATCAAATTTTGTCGTCGTCATGATGTCAACACCTCTGGTTAACGCCAGTCAACACCTCTGGTTAATAATCTGGAATAGTGTATGTAGTAGTGAATAGCACACCAGGTAAGTTCCCAGGAAAGAGAGGTGGGTCACAACGGACACACTTAAATACCAAGTCTTTCCTTAGCCAGAACCTTGCCTAGACATGTACTTTCCACACCACCATACTTATATCCAGCAACCACAAAACCAGTACACTCAAGAATAATTCTTTTCTGATGTGGAAGATCAGACAATGCTGCAACCACAGAGCATACTAAGAATTTCCTTGAGAATCTCACGCCTTAGCAGCTTCGAACACAACCGGAAGCTCTGATACCAGTTTGTTAGGAATTTCGCAGCGGAAGAATAATTATGACGACAAAATAGAGAAATAAATAGAATAGTGGAGACACAAAATTTACGTGGTTCGGCTTAAAGCCTACATCCACGGGCGAAGACGATCAAAGGAATTTTACTAAAATGGAGATATTACAAGACAAGAGAATTTCTCTCAAAACCCAAAACCCCAATACACCCAATAAATACTCTCACAAGATCTCAAGCTCACTTTCTCTCAAATAATTCTCTCTCTTGAGAATTCTCTCAAATAGCTTGGATGGTTTACAAATGAAGAGAAGGGAGGTATTTATAGGAAAATTTTAGTTACTATTCACAGTTACTGTTCACGCGTATACGGTACTGTTCACGCGGTACTGTTGACGTCACTGCTTACGCATACGTACTGTTGACGTCACTGCTTACGTCACTGTTCACGCGTTTACTGTAGCACATACTGTTTTTATTGGGTCAGCCCAATAATTTGCAAATGGACTTGGGCTTAGCAAATGGGCTTGGACAAATTCAAGACATATCAACAATTTAAAAAATAACTCAACATATGAATGAAATGTATGCATGATATGTGTGTTGTTTTTCCGAGAATCTTTCAAAGGATGAAAACTTGTGTTCAAGAAACACTTACATTTTTCAGCACGATCCTCTTATAGAAATCTTCATCACTTTGTAATATTGCTTGAATTTCATATAAGAGCAAGGGCAACTACCCCTAAGCAACTAAGTAAAGTTACAAGTAAATAGTATTTTGTTACGGAATCTAGCTAATACTAATATTTGTCCGTACAATTTTCCCTTCGGTTATTCCGTTATAAAACCTCAATCCGTATCAATACAAAGAAAATTATATTTCACACATCCTCACAGTACAATGATTGAAATATGCATACCTAAGGCTCGAGTCGTTTTGAAGTCCTTCCAACCAAATCAAAACTTGAAATGTCAAACATAATTTTTGAAACAACAAAACATGTGAGGTCAAGATGATTAAATCAAAAGATTAATTACTTCTTTTAGTGGAACCTATCAGGAAAATGACAAGCAAAATCTAAGTACAAAAATTCCATTAGCAAGAATAAGAGATACACGTCTAATCCAAAACATAAAAACTCCAACAAATAATGGAAGTTACCCTCAACATAAACTCACCAATATTACAAACCGTATGTAAAAACGAAAAAAAATCCAACAACTAAAATCAAAATAAGCAAAAGAAGAGTTTAAGAACATCCCAAATTTCTTCCCTTTTTTTCACGGGAGAGATAAAGGGAAAGTCAATAGAAAAACCAAGCATAAAACAAGCAAAAAGATCAACACAAGGATAAAAACACAAGCAAGTAGCAGACTTTTAAGATCCTTTATTGTCTCAATTAATACTTGAATCTCTGTTTTCAGCGTCTCCTTGATGGTCCCTCCTTTAAGAAAATATGAGTACATACCCACGAAGGACAACTTATTATTCTCTCGAGTATCCAGAAACTGCATAATACTCATGTTATTGTCATGTAAGGAATGTAATGCACCCATCACCTAAATTAATGCATAATAAAAAATTAAACCTAAATTAAAAATCTATACATTCAATTTTTACGTAAAAATCTCAACAAGTAAAAATCACGGGACCAACTAGGTCACTTAACATAGCGAACAATTATTTCACTAGTTGATACATTGTTTACAACTCACACTGATTGATCACTCAATCACACGACTCTTGTTATAACCTAATCCTACTATCTTACTTACCAGCAGGTCTTTTACTATAAAACCTTGTCGATGCTGCTCATAACTCCCCGCGCTGCAAAACTTCTTAATTCTTTCTCAGATCGAAGAATCAAAACCCCTAAAGTTATGGAGATCAGATCTAAGTGTTCAATAATAAATGAATAAACAAATAATATGCACGATCAAAATATATTATGTATAGACTAGAAACAATGAACTCTCTTAAACCTCTCACAAAGAACAAAAGCAATAAACCAATAAATCAACAACTACAAGTGAGAGAAAATAAAAAAACCTGAGAATCTCAAAACAATGAATTTTAGTTCACTACTTATAGACTCTTATTAAAACCATAGTTCTAATAGAAATAGAAAACATTCTATCAGAAGGATTTCCAAAAACACTTTAGGGAAAGAGAGTTAGTTTTTCAAGAGAAATAAAACACTAAAAAGAAACTTCCTAAAAAATAAGACTTGAAGTTCAAGAAGTTTTCTTACTTCCAAATTCATAAAAACTTCCTAAAAAATATTTAGGATTGCAATAAAACATGTTTGGAAGTCACTGGGAGTGCAGAACAGGAAATCAGACTGACCGAAGCAATACAAGGTTCGCACTTCTCAAGTCGCGTACCCCAAAGGTGTGCACCCACGCCTTTAGCATGGAGTGCCTTTAGCGTGGAGTTGCTCCCATTTCACCGTTTCAGCTGTTCTAACCGCACTTGACTCGACTTTGAGCCATTCGTAACCAAACCAAATGACTTCGGAATTTTTCGTTCTTTATATTGATGGAAAGTTACGATGTCTAGTTTCATCTTTAGAAAACAAAACACCATTTAGATTTGTAGATAAAAGGTATGCCAGTCCGAGCATTCAAGATCATATATTCAAAAACACAAAATGTTTAAAAATAAATTCTAAAACTATACCAAACAAAATCATTAAAACTTCACACTTATAAAACATCAAAACCAATATGTTAGTACTCAAATAAAAATGCATGAATATGTGGGTTACATAATATCTGACACAAGCTCACAATTCCCCTGATTTACTTGATAATAGCGGAGATTTGACGTGGGGGGACGTTATCAAGCAACGATGCCCTTTCCTTGACTACTATATTGATGGCATAAGCCTTCCAGTTGGATATCTCTTCCATCTAAGTAATCCACCCCTCTCTATAAGTGGAAGAGAGTTTCAAGAACAAGATAAGACACTTGAACTATTGAAACATTATTGATCTCACTCTCGACTCTCTCTCTCTCTCTCTCTCTATATATAAAATTGCTTATAGACTTGACCAGCCGGCACTCCTAATGAATTTATCTTTATTTTAAGGATAGAAATCAATCTTGACAAGCACTTACTAGAGGCAACTTTTATTACCCCAAAGAGCTCGGGTCACTACGACGACGTCGAAAGAATTTTCAAATATTTATACCTTTTAGTCATAAATATCACTTTTAATTTAATTTAAATAAAAAAAAAACAAAAAACAAAAATGGGACTTAATAGTCCCGGGCCGTATAACGGGACTGATAATCAGACTATTGGACTCCACGGGATTGCGGATCGAAGAAACCCAATAACGTATAACCAACAATCTCAGTCCAATCTGGGTGGGCATAAGTGCGTGCAAGGCAAAGGCCCCCCTGTCTTCGCTTTCGTGTCACTTTGATTGACATACGAGGGTTTCGAAGTTATCGTCTTCTAAAGCCTCTAGGTCCCACCTCTTACTTATCTAATATCAAAAGCATAAAAAAAAATTAAATAACATAATTACCAAAATACCCATGAATTATTAATCTCAAGATTTGGAAAAACCTAAAGACCCATTTTCTCAACCAAGTAGTCTAATTCGTAGCCAATCAAATCCGTTGATCTCCAAAGTCAAACCAATCAAAACGAAGCGGTGAGATATAAAACAAGTTTGGCAAGTGACGTTATCAAAACTCGCATAGAAACGTTGTGTTGGTAGGCTGATTCCTCGTGTGTATTGCTTTTCGTCCAAGCAAAAACGACACGCGAAGACGAGAGAAAGAGAGAACAAGAGAGAAACGAGAGACCGCCGACTTAGATTAGAATTAGATTACAACACCGTCAAGTCAAGGATGCCATTTTCATTTTTATCAGTGCTAACGGCGTCATATCCCTCTTGCCGTTTGTCTTCCTGAGTTAGGGTTTTCCAATCTCTCTCTTTCTCTCTCTTTCTCTCTCTCACCCAAAAAAATAAAAAAAATAAAAAAATAAAAATCCTGTCTCATGAAAATAAACCCGCATCAAATCCAAACAAAAACAAAACTACGCAGGTAATTTTATTGTTTTTTTATATGTTTTTTTTTAAATATCATTTTGAATCGAGATTTTTTTTTTCTTGTGTTTCTAATTTCTTTGATTTTAATTTTGGGTGGATAATCTAGTAGATCGGAGTAGATTAGGACTGATTTGAGTTTGTGAGGATTTTTTGTGTGATTTTCGAGTTTATTGATTTTAGGTGAATTTTGGAATCATGTTTTCGTCTGTATATTTTTTTTACCAAGTTTAAGGATCTTTTGACTTAATATTGGTGTGGTTGTGTTTCGATGGTTCTAGTTTAAAGATTTGTGTAAAATTTTTTTTAACTAGTTTGGTCAATTGTTTATAAGGTTATTTTTGTTGCTTTAGTGACAGATTATTATTTAGCTAACGAGTTTTCTGGACTGCAGGATGGTGAGAACTTTTATTTGGATTGTTTAAATTGATTTGATTGTTCTATCGCTTTGATCTATTTTAATTACCTTGTTTAATTGTTTATTTTAAACTTGGGTTGACTTTTAATATGTTTCGCTCATTTTGTTTTAGGTTCCATATGGTATGTGTTAAAAGTCGTAAGTAACTATTCAAACCATATAAATTGTTATGGTGGTTAAAAGTATTTGTTGGTTTGAAGTGTTATGGTGGTTAAGGGTAGATTGATGGATTCTACAATTTTATTGATTTAGTTCGTATATATGGAGACTTTTTTAAGTGCAGTGTGGGACCCCTTTTCTCTAAGGAGACAAACGTTAGAGAACCAGGATCCAGCACATAAAAGCAAAACCTTATAATTTATAACGATACAAAACCCCTAATGCCTCGTGCGGGATTTTGGTTCTGTATCATTACAAATTATGAGGAGCTATTTTTATGTGTAGGATCTGGTTCTTTAACGTTTGGTTTAGTAGTTCTTTAATATTAGAGAACGAAGACCCACACTGCACTTGAAAAAGCCTCCATATATACGAACTCAATCAATAAGATTGTAGAATCCTTCAATATACCGACAAATTCTTTTAACAACCATAACAGTTCTTATGGTTTGACTAGTTAGTTACGTTTTTTAACCCACTCCATATGGAAGCTAAAACAAAATGTGCAAAACATATTAAAATTCAACCCGAGTTTACGACTTTCTCAAGCGTAGTATGGGATCCTCGTTCTCTAAAGTTAGACTACTAGAAGACAAGCGTTAGAGAACCGGGATCCCATACATAAAAACAACACCTCATAATTTGTAACGATACAAAATCGGAGTCCCGCATGAGTTATGTGCTGGATCCCTAATAATTTCCATTTATTAGGGATCACATAACTGGTGTGAAATTTTTTTTAATATATATATATGTAGAGAGAGAGAAATTATTAGGGATATTGTCATATTGCACATAACTCGTGTAGGATTCCGGTTATAGTAATTATTAGGGAACCCGCACATAACTTGTGTGGGATTCCGGTTTTGTATCGTTACAAATCGATGATACAAAGCTGAGTTCCTGCATGAAATAACATCCTGGATTCCACACATTTTTCGTGCAGAATTCGGTTTTGTATCGTTACAAAACCATTTTGTGTATGCGGGATCCCGCACTTAATAATCTCTCTCTCTCTCTCTCTATATATATATATTTATATATAATCTCTGTGTTTATATTTATTAATAAGTTTTGTATATTGTTATTGGATGCTGTAGGAGGGAAGCTCTTCCAAGCTGTAGATGAATAAGGGAGTGGCTTTTTCTTCTCTGAACTCTGTTACCATTGTAAAAAACGAAGAGGAACATGTACAGAATGGACACTAACTGCTGGGCGAGGTATGTGGTTTTCCTTTTTCTATGTATTCATTTGATTGCTTGTGTTATTTCTTGAGTTGATTATGGTCATTTATTGATGCAATTGTTTGGTATTTTTCTATATCTTGGTCATAGTCTTGCTGTATTTTATGTATTGTTCTGTTCCCTAATAAAATAAAATCTTGGTTGATAGTTATGACGGCCTTCTAATAACAGTAGTCATGGTAAGTGCATGTTTTATAGGCTAGATATTAAATTTGATTATGTATGTTATCTATGTATGTATAGATGTTGCTTTCATAGTTCTTACTTTGTCAATTCTGTATTTCATTAAGTTTTGTTTCCCTTTGCATGTATGTCTGTGAAGAAAACCTTCCATGACCGTTTATAAACTGTCTTCTTACGAAGGACTAATACAATGGTATTCAACCAAAAAACACTTAAATGACCCCTTTCATATTTGCTCTTATATGTCCAATTTTCCTGCTTAAGAACTAGTTATAGCTGTTTGAAAGCAAAATAGACTGGTTAAATTCTTATCTTCAAGTATACAGCTGTAGGCATTGGAAGAGTCAGTTATAGACTATATGTTCGATGTAAAGGTTTTAGGTAAGCCTTGTATTCATCAAGTATTCTCACAAATATGTGTGAATCAAGGTAATTTGATCTTATCAGCTTAGCTCGGTTGGATCCTCTTGTATACTTGTTTCTATTCTGGTTTAAAAGAATTGACCTCTTTGTTCATTGAAGGTTAATTTTCTAAAAATCGAATTCCTAAATTGTTTTGAGTATACAGTTTGTAGATATTGAAACCTTTGTTTATTGTATAATTTTCCATATACCAGATATAAAGTTTTTTGCGAGTGTTGTAAATTTTAGTTATTGTTACCAATTAGTCAATTGGGTAAACCTGATTTGACCAAGTTGGTTTTTGTTTTCCTTTGGGTATTCGGTTGTTTCTGGTTTAGAAGATGGAATTTGTTGATTTAGGGTTGGTTTTGATTTTTATTTGCTTGGCAGTATATTTTCTGGTGTACTACGTATAATACTGATTAAATAAATACTGCAGTATTGTGCTTTGTACGTCTATGTATTCAGAGTGAACAGCTTTTGTCTCTTCTCTTACTTTATTATATATTGACAGCAACATTTGTCATATGGGGATGTTTGCATAATTGTGTGTATGTATTTATTGGGTTTTCTACTATATATGTCGGTATAGTTACAAGACAATTGTATCCATTGGATTGAAACTTGATGGTTCAAAAAATGAACATTTTAAAAACAAAAATTAAGAAAATTGAAATAAATTTGTGGATCCTCTTAAAATGACCTGTACCTATACAGAAAGTTGTATAATTGTATGACCCGTATTTATTTATAAAACAGAAACAAGAGCTGCAGTTCTTGTCCATGTACCTTAGTGTTTTCTATGGGGGGTGAATGTTTATTGTTATGCTACTTCTGCCTCATTGCCTAGAGGGACGTGTGAATATGTTTACTTGTTTGGGTGGGTTCATTTAACCCTTTTTTTGAAGAATAAACAAAGTAGGCTGGTATAATTGAATAAGAAAAAGTAAAAATTTGGGTTTTATCTACTCTTCTAATAAAGCCTTTGATTTTTTATTCTTCCTATTTGAATATTAGACAAGCTTTTATCAATGTTGGATGAAGTCAAATAAAAAATTGATAGAACGTGGCCTAAGGGAGGCATGTATTGGGGATTTGATTTTCTAATCTAGGTATACGTTTATATAGTTGTTAGTGGTCCAACTTTTTCCTTCAAGTGAGAGCATTTTGGTGTCTTTCTCTTATTTGATTTGTAGGTTGTCTGAAGTTTGACGTGGCTTAATTGCATTGCCTCAATCTGTGTATCACTATGGGAATGTTGATAGATTATGACTTATTGTGATCTCAAGTATCTTGACTAGCTTTCTCTGTACAGGGTTTGCCAATTTACTTCGATGGTGTTGTTTCTCTGAGACTGGTGGAAGGGTAGAGTAGAGTTGTTAATATCTTTATTTTTGAACCCTTGTTTAACCTTTGTGATAGGGATTGATCTAGTAGATAAAAGTAGAAATGGATCCAAAGATCGCAAAGGCATTGGATAGTAGCCGTAGAGCTGTGCTTGGCTTGAAGAGAAAGCGAGCAGCGCGGTATGCAACATATCTTGCTGGAGCTTCCCGCACTGAGTTACAACAGAAGCGAAGGAAATTAGATGGTTGCTTGAGCAAAGTCGTGAGAGGGTGTCATTTTAGAAGATCCCTACTCCAGTGTTATTCAAACTTTATGAAAACTGGGATTCCAGAACGTATGATGTTATATGAGAATGGTGAATGGACTGATTTTCCTCATAATCTCTTTGCCTTGGTGAAAAAAGATCTTCAAGTAAAGAAAGCTGTTGTCGAGGTTGAGTGTGATGGTCAACGTTTTGTTCTTGATTTCTTGCACATGTTTCGACTGGACCTGAAGACAGGTTCACAACAACCTATTGCCTGGATTGATGAAGCAGGTACTTGCTTCTTTCCGGAAACTTATTCTGATGGTAATGAATTAAATGTCTGCTGTCAAAATGAACGTGGGAAAGATCATGAACCCATGTTTAGGGAGTCTTATGGGCCTCATGAGATCAAGCTGCAGCTTGAAATAGACATAGCTGGACTGGATCAGTCTAAGTTGAAGGAATGCAGTGGGGAGTCAAATGCTTTAATTAAGCAGATTCAAATTGCTCAAAAACCTGCCAGCAACCAGTATGTTGTGGAAGTTGAGGATAGCTGTAATCGGAAACTGGATGGAACTGCTGAGGAAAATCAACATATGAAACCCAGCTTAGTCACCGGGTCTGAATTTATTGATGAGAAGTTTGATACTAATGCTGTGCGGAAGATCTTTATTGATGGTATGAGCCCTTTTAGTGGTGTGGGCATACTTGATATACATCGCTGTTCTAGTGCTTCAATGCTAGCTCGCTTTGAGCTTTTCCAGAAGCAGCTCGAACTTACAAAAAAGTATCGTGGGCACGCGAATGTACAATATGCATGGCTTGCTACTTCTAAAGTAGCATTGTCCACGATCATGATGTATGGGCTTGGGCATTGTGGAACATCTATGACCAGGTCGGCCTATGGCATTGGTGTCCACCTAACTGCGGCACCTGACGCCAGGTTTGAGTTTTTATATTGATTAATCAATTCATTAATATATATGTACACACTTTATTATTCTATGATGAGACCTTTTTTTTGCACAAGAAAAGGGCTGTTTTAGTTACTGTTGCCATTTGCCTATCATTTGTATTATTATTTGTATTGTTGTATTTCTGTTTATACTGCGGAATTATATATAATTTTTTATTTGTCCACAGTGCAAGTTTTTGTGATGTTGACGAAAATGGAGTACGACACATGATATTTTGTCGTGTAATAATGGGAAATATGGAGACATTGTGCCCTGGAACTAAACAATTTCATCCCAGCACTGAGGATTTTGATAGTGGAGTGGATGATCTACAAAATCCTAAACATTTTACAGTATGGAATATGAATATGAATACCCATATTTTTCCAGAATTTGTTGTTAGTTTCAAGGTCTCTTCCTTGGCTGAAGGTGATATATTACTCCTTTTAGAGCTTTCTGTTTGTTTGATTTGATAAATTCTCTTTCCTAACGTTTGAATTTTGACTTTTTATACTTTTTGCATTGTATATATATGAGTGCTCCCAATCAACAGTTGGTGTTGGAAACCAATAAATCAAACTCAACTGTCCAGTTTGTGTTGAACTTGAATGTTGAGGGTTGAAAGTTATTTTAAGAAACAGGCTTGATACATGATTTGTTGAGATGTTTGCTCTTGGTCGGGCTTTTTTGCATTCAAGAGATCTGTCATCAGTCCACCTATTGGTTCAATGATTTAGTCAGCTGTATCTTCTGCAAATGCTGTATGAATATCATGAATTTCCTTCTTGTTACATTTTTAGTACTTGAGCACTAGTAGTCTATATTTTTCCTACAGGGAATTTGATCGGAAGTGAGAGTCAGCACTCTGTTTCAGTGATTACTACATCTTCGCAAGGACCTCAGGACCATTTGCGATTAGAATCGTCTGCAGTTGATTTGGTGAGTCTCCCAAATATTTCATTATGCTTTCATTTCTGTTTGTAAATAATTAATTTATGGTGCCTTTTTCCTTTTGATGTTTTCATCCATTATCATTATACATAAAACAATAAAATTAAAATGAAATGACAACTAAGCATCAGGAGTAAGCAGTTGAACTTCCCCTTCATATAGTAGTCAGATTAGGTTAACCATTTGCATGCAGAGTCTGTGGATGATCACCTGGACACAGCTCTCCAGTGCTGGTTTATTTTACAGGTTCTAGTTGTGTGTGGTTAGATCTTATTTCTTGGTTTGTCACATTAGATGGCCTTAACTTGGAAATGGCATAGTTGAGAATGGTAGCTTACTGAAATTAAAAGCAAGTGTAATGCTTGATTTTCCCATTTTTGTTGAGACTTTTGGTTTTAAGCCATTTGATATTGTTACAGAAAGATGATTCAATGAAACATATTAGCGTGTATTATATTTAATGTGATTGGAAATTTGAGATTTGTGGTGCTTTGTATTTGTGCTATTTCGAGGGGTTATTCATTTGTGGAGTAAGGATTCTCTCCTAGTCTTGTTTTTACCTAACCTTTGGCTAATCTAGTGACACCTAAGCATCAATGATATTACATAGTAAAGATTTGTTCTTTTTTTTCTCTCTTTCATGCAACCAACTGTTTTATTCAAACTCAATTACTTTTAAAAATAGGCTAGGAAAGAAAGACTAGAGAGCATCCTGATCCTCATTTCTGTGCCCACTAAATTAAGGGTAGTGTTGTCATTCTGGGCAAAATGACAGCTGGTTGCAGTGTGAATACGTTAGTTGCTGGGACCAAGTATTCATGAGATGTTAATTACAAGAAATTCATTTGAGGGTTTTGAGAATTCTGTATTGCAAAATTTTAGAGATAGCTAATACCTTTTTTCCCCTTAAACAAAGGTGGGAAGCAAATTCTAAATAATGAAGTAGAATGATCAAACACTAATATCACTAGAGTAACAAAATGTGTATAATCACAAATAAAAAAGGTCCGTAATCAATGCTATTAGAAGGGCTACTGCTTATGACCTTCATGACATTATATAGCATAATGAATTGTTTTAATCCATCATATCAGGCAGATCCGTTGTAGTCAACCACAATGCTTCATCTGGTGTTAACAATGCTTCACCTGGTGTTTTATTGTTTATCAAGATCACTTAATTCATGAGTAGTGATGAGCTTATTCATAATCCATTCTATGAACTTGTTTAATAGCCGCCTTTGTATTTGTTTTAGGGGAGTGCTAGTCATCCAATTTCAGATTCTGGAGGATCTCAGGGAAAAGCTTCTAGTACGAATTCAAGCTCTCCAAGGGCTCCCAAATCCCCTTGGATGCCTTTTCCTATGTTGTTTGCTGCTATTTCAAATAAAGTTCCGCCCAAAGACATGGAACTAATAACCAATCACTATGAACTCTTCAGGGTATGTCTGATGACATTTTTTGTTGTCAGACTTATTCTTCATTGAAATATTTCTAATGTTTTTATTATATTTTTCCTTCTTACCTCTCTCACCCTCTGTCCCTTTTTGGCTATATTTTATCAGGCAAAGAAGATTAATCGGGATGATTTTGTGAAGAAATTGAGATTGATAGTCGGAGATGTTTTGTTGAGGTCTACAATAACAGCTCTTCAGTGTAAGGTATGATTTGTATACTGCTGCAATTTAGTTGGCATGCAAATTCTTTTTGCTGGTCCTGGCTTCAATATTGCAAACTCCTGGACAATGATTCATCACGAGTTAACTGATTTGGTAGCTTTGCTGTGCTGGTCCTGGTCTCTTTTTTATAAGTTTTTCCGTAAGAGTAAGCGGATTCTTCATGTAAGGTGCTGCTGTTGATAAAATCAACTTGAACTGCTGCGTTGTGATTTGTGATAGGGTATGCAATAGGCTATTTACTCCAGAATACAGTTTGGTGAATGTAGGCTTTTTAAGCTCAAGTAGAGATTCTGATGTGAACTGTGATAGGGTATCGACATTTTTTTGGTTGGACTTTGTCTAACTTCGGCATGCAATATGTGAAGCTATGCATAATATTTATGCTTTTGTCCATAGTGCTGGTTATGTAATAAGGATGTCTGACACAGGAAGAATACTCGCTGATCTCTCCCATTAAAATCTTTGAAAGGTTACTTTTGTTTGCAGACCTATTTATATCATCAAATATTAGGTTTCTTGTGTATGTAATTTATTTTTGGGTCCAGTGGCTGTGCACCACGCTTTCCCGCCAACAATTACCCATTCTTTGTTAATGTTGGGCTCTGGTATGAGTCTTTGTAACTAAAGTTACTTATCATTTGGGCTAGCTAGCATTTTATTTATATATTTTATGGGAAATAATAATGCTAGACAGCCCAAAAGTTATGGGAAAAATGTATTTGTCATCTTTTATTGGGTAGATGACATTTATTTATTGGTTGTAAAATAACTAACTCATCTGTAAGGAGACATCCGACATACTTTTAATATAATATCATGTTGTATCATGATGTTTTACTACTAATTGCAATTTCAAAAGGCAAGATCTTCCTCTCCTCCAAGTGTTGAATGCAAAGAGAGTCATATTCTTGTCTGGTTCAGTATCCTTGTAAATTGATTTTGTATTTCAAATTTTGATGGTGATTTGCAGATACCATCAAAGCGTGAAGTGGAAGAGATGAAGCAGAATGTAGAAGGGTCACCTGAACTGCAGTTGACCTTAGGACCATCTACCGGAGTATGAGCTGCTGTGTTGTGTATTTGTCTGCATAAATTTAGGTACCGGAAAGCAAGATAATGTTTGAAATTGTGCTGAAGTTTAGTAATGCGTCGACATGAAGTGAGTAGTATAATGGGTCTGTTGAAGGAAGGACTGTAGGATGTAGGTTTTTTTTTTTGGTAATTCTAGTAGTTTTAACATTATATTTTGTTTGTTAATGTAGAATAATATAACTTGTTGAACTGAAACATGATATTTATCACAACAGCTTTCACAGAGCTGTTCAAACCTATATATCTTGTCCTTGGCCGAATGACAGCGAGGTTTGCATGTGGAAAATCTCAGTTACTATTTTTGAGAACTATATTGTTTTGATTCTCAAAAGATGAAGGGTCTGTTTCGAAGCTATTCATTAATGAGGGGATATTATCATTCTTCCCGGGCTATTAGGAGTATTCTTTGTTTTCAATATTGTAAATTTATTTTTCTCTCTAATTTTTAAAAATACTTAAATCTCCCTTCCCGTTTTAAGGGTAGAAGAGTAATTGTAATATAATAAAATTAATAAATAACTTTAAATTTAAAAAAAATTAAAAAACTTCAAAAATCTAAAAAAAAAAAAAATTTCCTTGCTTTTTCCTCTCGTCCCTTTCTCTTGCTGCCTCTTCTTTCTCTCTCTCTCTCTCTTCGCCTCCTGATCGTAGCAATTCTATATATGGTTTTGCCGCTAATTCCTAGTCTTTGTGTGATGTATTCGAGTGAAATGGGTCATTTAATGTCTTTTGAGCTTTGTATAGGAAATATCCCCAAGGATGGTGATTTAAGCATGTCGAAGGAATGCTGGGGCAAAAAGCTGGAAAGAAGGCAATTATTTGAAATAGCAGCCAGGGTGTCTCGCGAGTGACCTTAGGTTGCAACATGAGCTCACGAGAGAAGAGGGGCAAGAATTTCCATAGCTTGGGGTGACCTCAGAGTTGTGATCTCAGTTCGTAACTTTAGGTCGCAAGAAAGTAGAAGTCAGATTCAAGAGGGTGTTGCGACTTCAGAGTTGTGACTTCAGCTCGCTAGTTCAGGTTGCAACGACCGCTTTATGTTTCCTGATTCAATGAGAAGTCTAGTTTTGGAAGGTTGATATAAATAGATTTTTTTTTTCAGTAATGATCCTTCTTGCAGACCAGTTTTCAAGCTCTAATTTTTCTGTCTTTGAGAGAAAAAAGTGCTACCTCGCCATTACCGAATCGCCATATAACATCAATCCTTCTTACGTCCATCATCGAAGTGAAGCATCAGAGGATAAGAAGTCCAAAGCGATTCTTGCTTGCCAGAGAAGAATCTACTGAATTCATAGCCACACAATGAGTTATTCTTTATTTACTTCTCTTTTTGATGTATTTCTATTCGTGATGAGTAACTAATCCTTACTAGGGATCCATTGTAGACAAACGACATTTGCACGCATGATTTATTAACTATTTTTATTTATGCAATTCGAGTCTTATTTCATTCATCGATTTGATATTTTGTATTTTTATTTATGTTAGTGAAGGACCAATTCATGACATAGATTAGGATTAGAATTATCCGAGGCAATTAAGAGACAGTGAGTTGTATCCGCTGTGGCTAGATCTTAATTGTATTGCTCTCTTGAATGAATGATATCTAAGTTATGCATGACCATTGATAGGTTAGATATTTATTCTTAAGCCTCTAGTGATTAATGAGTGTTCAATGTTAATTAGCTTAGCTTGTGCCCCAAGCAGTAATAGCGTTAGCAATTTGACACACTTGGTTAGGCCTGTGCCCAAGCGGTAATCACCATAATAAAGATAAGAATGAACTTTAGACTTAAATTATAATCTTTTATCATGTTACTTACCATAACGAGTAACTGAGTTTGGAAGCATTGGATACCTAGGTTTTCCCATTCATATTTCCATCTTAAGAACTTGCTGCGATATAAGTAGTTTTTAGTTTTAATTCTTTTCAATCCACAACTCTTTTTTACTTTCACACTTTTGATTTTCGTAGTAATTAACTTCAACTTAGTTTTAGTAAATCAAATTACCAATATCTGTGGGATCGACTCTCGGACTTGCTGAAGCTATATTATTGTATGGACTCGTGCACTGACAAGGTTTAATTTTGATACAATAAATCTTTGATACAATAAATCTTTGACGCCGTTGCTAGGTATTGGTTAATTTAAGATATTATTACTAATTTTAGTTAATTTAGATTTAGTTAATTTTCTTTACTATTTGGTAGTGATGTCCATTTTAGAGTCAATTGCAATTTTTAGATTTTTTTTTAGTTGTAGTGCTTAATTTCTTTTTGTTCGTTCATGTTTGATAGGTAGCTAAGTTGATGCAAGGTAGACGATCTTAAGAAGGAGACTTAGTGCCAATCCACGACAACATCGACCGAATTGGAAGACGTGGGGTTGAGCGTGAAGCAGAACATATAGAACGCAATTCTCACTCTGAGCATAGCTTTACGTCCATACCTCTATTAGAGATGAAACTCGATCATCCACGTCACATGAAGGACTATGCACGTCCTGTGGTAGGAACTTTACCATCTTGCATCTTACTGGATGAAGTTGAAAAATTATGAGCTGAAGAATATTTACTTCAACATGCCTTCCTCTTTTCATGGAGCAACCAATGAAGACCCATTGTCATTCATCGAGGATTTTTATACCACCATCCAGACCTTCCCTTTCTAAAGACTATCAGAAGATTAATTGAGGATGCGATGCTTCCTATATACTATTGAGGATAAGGCAAAACTCTGGCTTATGTCTCTCACACTAGGGTCATTTCGAACATAGGAAGCCGTTTACAATAAGTTCATCAACAAATTGTATTCTCATTAGAAAATAACTGAGCTAAGTACTAAAATTGCCACGTCCACTCAAGTAGAGGGTGAACCTTTCTATGAAGCCTAAGAACGTTTCAAGCTACTTTTGATTTAGTACCCGCACCATATATATCCATTGGAATTTTATAATAAATTCTTTTATGATGGTTTGACACAAAGTTGTCAGGCAATGGTTGATAATACAGCTTGTAGTGGCCAAAACTGTCAGGCCCAAAATACAAGCGAGGATCCAGTCCAAAAGCTCAAAGTATATCACAAAACCAGACCTTGATAAAAAAATGGTCAAACGACATGGACCTATTACCTTGGTCGCACGACGACCCAACTATAACCACTACACGGTGGTCCAAATAAAGACAATCGTGTGAAATCATGATGGACACACCTCGAGAACCCTCATGTCGTACGACATACACTCAACAACTAACAAACGATCCAAGTAGCAATAGGGAAATAATTCCACAACGACCACGTTTGGGAAAACTCCTACGTTGCACGACATAGTATCTCGGGTCAATGTTCAGTCGACATGTCGCACGACATAGAATCATAATTGCAGGATAATTGTTAAAACCACATGTTGCACGACATGGAATCTTCTTGGTTCTGTGGGATACCAAATTATGATCTACTTTAATAAAGACGGTCCTACAAGCCATAATTAAAATCTAAACGGCTAAGTCAAAGAAAGCATCCATAAAATTCCTTGATTAGAGGCAGCAAGGGGGGTAATGATGAAATCACTCAACGGGCAAAAACATCATTCCCCTAAAAATGAAGGATAGTTCTCCAAAGAGAGGGGGACGAAAAAACTCACATCCTAGAACCATCAATACTCAGACAATATTCTCCGACCATTGTTCATCATCTCCGATCACCTTCCGATTGAAGCCCAATTAGCTGCTCTCACATCTCCCTCGATCAAGAAGATCTCAATCACCAAATCAACAGGAAGTATCACTCACTCATTTCAACTTACAATTATTATCTACTTATTATCACTAGCTAACTTGACCGTCGGAGTGACTTTGGCCAGCACCACCCCGGTGTCCTAGACGTTCTATGGGTCACGTGCATTCTATCTTTGCAGGTTGTAGTGCCCCGTGTCTTCGAGCGATTTTTGAGGACTACAATTTGGCACCCACCGTGGGGCACGACAATCCCTGAACGAGTAAAGGTAGAGCGCAGCGAATCCGATTATGTCGTCTGACGATTTTCATCACGACACAATGGAGGTTAGGGTACAACTCCTCATATCCTAGAGCAAGAGAATACCCAAAGGCTCCAAGCGTTCAAACAAGAGAACCAGCGAGTGTTGGCGGAGAACCAAGAACTGCAGAATAGGGTCAATTCCCTCACCATCGTTCGTCCATTTGGAGACGCTTCAACATCCCAGCCCGTGCCATTCGATCAAGCTACCTACTACGCGCCAGTTCGCCCAGACGAACAAGGTACCATGACATGCGACCTCTACCCAATCATTACAGGTACGGAGCCTAACGGTCGAGCAGCAGACAGAGCACACACTGTCGTACGACATCCGGCAGTCAACCCGTCGAACGGAACAAGTAGGCATCGATCGAAAGGCATGGCTAGGACAACACGAGAGGTGCCACCTATCTCCACCCCCAATGGTAACATCGGTTCAACCCAACAAACTGTCCCGCTACAAGGAACACCATCTGGTCCCTCGCATTCAGTCCCGTCGAACTCGAACCTAGATCTTGAACTAGCATTGGCTAACCCTGACTTGGTGAGAAGGTTCGTGGAAATGGAAGCACTCATCCAACGCATTCAGGGGATGCCCGCCCCTATAAAGAAAAACGCAGCTAATAGTTTTGCCGACTCTCCATTCGTCGACGCAATAGCACTGGTGGAAATGCCAAGAAAGTTACTTCCCCGGTATAAAGCAGTACGACGGGACGACAGACCCCGATGACCACATTGCGTAGCATCGACAACGAATGTTCACAGCCGCTATCCCACGAGACCTAAGGGAAGCATGCATGTGCAAAGGCTTCGGCTCAAGCCTCATAGGGCCAGCTCTACAATGGTACACCAACCTTCCCAATGTTTCCATCAACTCTTTCGCCCAACTCACGGACACCTTCGTAGAGCAGTTCGCTAGCAGTCGAAAATTAGAAAAATAATCCGATGACCTCTACACAATCAGCCAGAGAAGGGGTGAACGCCTACGTGACTTTGTAGGCCGCTTCAACAATGAAAATGTTTCCATCCCTCATTGCAACCAGGCAACAGCCATATCAGCCTTCTGCAAGGGCCTACTCTATAATTCCGACCTATACAAGGAGTTTACCAAGTACCCTTGCAAAACGATGGAAGACATCCTAGCCAAGGCATGGGCACAGATAAAGTGGGAAGAAGACGAAGTGAATTATAAACTTAATAGAGCAAACAACAAGGAAGACAGATTGAGTAGGAGAGTCGAACAAAGAACGACAGACGTGTCGAGCCATACCCGATAATACCCCGAAGGAACGGCCAAGTAAGGTACGAACGCCGACGAGATGACAGACCCCCTAGACCATTCGACCGACCAAAGAACAGATTGCCAGAATATAATTTGAGCATCAAACCAGCAGAGGTAATCGCCGTCCTCAAAGGAATGGGTAGATCAGTTAGGTGGTCAGACAAGATGATGAGCCCTCCGGATCAGAGGGACAACTCCAAATGGTGCGAGTTTCATGGCGACCACGGCCATTGAACAGAGTACTGCATCGCGCTACGACTGGAAGTGGCAGAACTACTCAAGAAGGGCCACCTCAAGGAGTTTTTGACTGACAAAGGTAAAAATACTTTTTTTAGGTAAGGACAGGTCGCGCGATATTGGTGCGATTCCACCACCAGAACCCTCCAAACACGAGAGAACTGTGAATGTCATCTCTGGCGGATCCGAAGTAAATGGGGTCATTACTCAGAAGCAAAGCGCCACACACGACAAGCTGGATGTATGGAAATCCGACAAACCCAACTTACAATTATCCAGTCAGTTTTAGCAGCGATGAGCACACAGACTTGCCCACCACGACGCGCTGGTCATCTCATTAACAGTGGCAAACTGTTTGATTAAGAGGATCTTAGTAGACAACGGGAGCTCAACAAATGTACTCTTCCTCGGCACGCTAAGAGAGATGCACATTGACGAGTGTAACATTGTACGCCGCTCAACCATTTTGGTAGGATTCAGTGGAGAATATAAGAACACAATAGGGGAAATCGTCCTTCCCGTCTACGCGGAAGGAGTCAACCTAAACACACGCTTCCTCATCATCGACTGCCTATCATCCTACAACATAATCATGGGTCGTCGTGGATTCATGAAATGAGGGCTGTCCCTTCAACATATCACCAGGCCATTCGTTTTCCCACCAAATGGGGGGTCCATGAAATCCGAGGGCAGCAGAAGACGTCACGCGACTGCTACCAAAACACTTTAAAAATCAGGCCGTCCGACTTATAGCAATTACAGAATGCAAGCACTGCCACCAAGAAAGACGTACCAGAAATGGAAGAACTCGACGAAGTATCCATACATCCGAGATTTCCAGACCACAAAGTTAGTATCGGCACCCGCCTCCCACAAAATATCAGAACGAAGTTAATCAGCTTCTTAACGGCTCGACATGGCAGCTTCGCATGGTCGTACGCTGACATGACCAGCATTAAACCGGAAGTCTTAGTGCATAGGCTGCAAGTCGACCTAGATTACCCTCCCGTAAAGCAAAAACGAAGGAAGTTCGCGCCTGAGCACAACAAAGTTATCAACGAAAAGATCCAAAAACTAATCGACATTGACTCAATAAGAGAAGTGAACTACCTAGACTAACTTGCGAACATAGTAGTAGCGAAGAAGAAGAATGGAAAATGGCAAATCTGCATCGACTTTACAGACCTCAACATGGCCTGTCCCAAGGATTCTTTCCCTTTGCCGCATATCGACATGATGGTGGATGCTACAGCAGGCCACGAACTATTGAGCTTCATGGATGCATTCTTCGGATACAACCAAATCCTCATGCATCCGGACGACTAGGAAAAAACTTCTTTCATCACGGAGCGTGACATTTTTTACTACAAAGTGATGCCCTTTGGCCTTAAAAATGCCGGGGCAACCTACTAAAGATTGGTCAACAAAATATTCGCAAGTATGCTCGGACAGACCATGGAGGTCTACATCGATGACATGTTAGTAAAATCCTTAGTAGTGGATCAACACCTCGACCACCCCCAACAGTCGTTCAACATTATTGATGAGTACAGAATGAAGCTTAATCTAACCAAGTGTTCCTTTGGAGTTTCATCAAGGAAGTTCCTTGGCTATTTGGTAACCAAGAGGGGGTCGAAGCCAACCCAGATCAAATCCAATCAATCATGGATTTGAGGTCTCCCAAAGGCTTCAAAGACGTACAGAAGCTGACTGGACGACTTGCGGCCCTCAACCGCTTCATCTTTAAGTCGTTCGAAAAATGCAAGCCTTTCTTTGACGCTCTAAGG
Source organism: Xanthoceras sorbifolium (assembly GCA_003430845.1). Classification (NCBI taxonomy): domain Eukaryota; kingdom Viridiplantae; phylum Streptophyta; class Magnoliopsida; order Sapindales; family Sapindaceae; genus Xanthoceras; species Xanthoceras sorbifolium. The sequence goes on from CM010608.1 coordinate 32,107,336, forward strand.
AAAAGTAAATCGTTCAACTGGAATCAAACAAGCGAAGATGCATTCCAAAACATTAAGTGATACTTAGCAGATCCTCGTGTCCTATCAAAACCTAAGAAAGGGGAGACACTCCTTCTCTACCTCGCTGTATCCGAAACGATTGTTAGCGCAGTACTAGTGCGAGAGGAAGATGGCAAACAACTCTCCGTATACTACATCAGCAAGACCTTACTGGACACAGAAACAAGGTACACTCAACTTGAGAAACTAGCCCTTGCACTAGTTATAGCCGCAAGGAAATTAAGGCCGTACTTCCAATGCCACACCATCAGCGTACTCACTACCTTTCTCTTGAAGAACGTCTTACACAAGCCCGAACGTTCCGGACGACTAGTAAAATGGACAGTCGAAGTAATAGAACACGACATCAATTATCAGCCACGTACAGCGATCAAGTTGTAGGCATTGGCAGACTTCATAGCAGACTTCACGCCTGGGATTCTACAACAAACAAAAGAAGAGCTTTGTACCATGTCGTGCGACGCATCAAAGGAGGATTGGATTTTGGCAGTCGACGGATCAAGTAACGCCAGGGGCAGCAGACTAGGGGTAGTACTTACCTAACTCTAGGGACACGTCATCGAACGATCCACCCGATGCGGGTTCAAAACCACTAACAACAAAATTGAATACGAGGCCCTTATAGCCGGACTCACCTTGGCAAAAGACTTACACGTTAAATGAATAAAGGTATGTAGTGACTCCCAACTAATTGTGAGACAATTGCAGGGTTCCTACCAAGCTTGAGATTTGAAAATGTCGGCCTATTTGACCTTGGTGAAAGAACTACAAGCCTTGTTCGAGTTGTTCGACATCGAACAAGTGCCAAGATCAGAAAATATGCACGCCGACGCACTCGCCAACCTTGGTTCCGCACTAGGTACAACAGTTGAGCGGACCATTCCCATGGTTTTTGTCCAATGGCCAGCTGTATGTAAGCCGGCAAAGCTCGAAATCGAACCAATTTCGGACGAACCAACTTGGATAACTCCAATCTACGACTACCTGATAAATGACATCCTGCCATCTGACAAGATCGAAACACGTAGAATCAAGATAAAGGCTGCCCGATTTTCCATAATAGAGGGTTAACTTTACGAAAGGTCCTACTCCGGGCCCTACCTTAAATGCGTCGACCAGATTGAGGCTTAGAAAATACTCAAAGACTTACACGAAGGTGAATGCAGAAACCACTCGGCAGGGAGAGGCCTGGCCAATAGAGCAATCACGGTAGGATATTATTGGCCGACAATGCAATCCGAGTCGACGACCTCGTCAAGCGGTGTGACCTATGCCAGCGCTTCACCCATGTTTCGCATCAGTACCTGGAACGACTTCACCCCATCTCAGCACCATGGCCTTTCATGAAGTGGGGAATGGACATAGTAGGAAAGATATCGGTCGCTACCGGAGGAAAAGTCTACATGCTGGCCGTAACCGATTACTTCACAAAATGGGTCGAAGCCGAGTCATATGTGAGAATCAAAGACTCCGAAGTAAAAAGCTTCATCTGAAAGAATATCATATGCCGCTACGAAGTCCCGAGGGAGATAGTCACTGACAATGGCTCACAATTGATATCATACGACTTCCAAGACTTTTGCGACAAGAGGAAGATTAAACTAAGCTATTCAAGCCCAAGATTTCCTCAAGCCAACGGCCAAGCGAAATCCACCAACAAAACGATTATATCCACCCTCAAGAAGCGACTCGACCAATATAAGGGGAAATGAGCCGACGAGTTACAAGGCGTGTTATGGTCTTACCGTACGATGGTCAAAACATCAACAGGGGAAACACAATTCTCCCTAACCTACGACTCGGAGGTCATAATAGCAACTGAGGTTGATTACCCTTCTTACAGAGTACAACACTTGACCGAAGAGACAAACAACTAAGAATTACTAAACGAACTCGATATGATCGACGAGCGTCTTGACAAGGCCGCAGTCAGATTGGCAATATATCAACAAAGAATCGCCCGACATTATAACAGGAACGTTCGTCTCAAAATGTTCAATATTGGAGACTGAGTTCTTCGTCGCGTCTTCCAAAACACAAAAGAAAAAGGAGCAGGTAAACTCGGTCCTACGTGGGAGGGACCGTACCAAATCACCAAAGTAGTTGGAGATGGAGCCTACAAACTACGATGTACAGATGGCATGAAGATCAACAACAGTTGGAATGCATACCATCTAAAACAGTATCATTTCTAAAATCCTACTTTTTTTTCTCTTTTAAATTTTATCATCCAATCAGCATGGAACTAACTTAGGCATCGGAGGGCCGTTGGCAATCCCAACGGCCAACCCTAACTCTTTTACACAAGTTGGCGTCGCTCGACATTCTCCATTACAAAGTTATAAACGCACATCCTGCTTTCAAGTTATAATGTCGCACGACAAAATGAATAAAAGTTAAAGCATGAAACTATAAAGTTCCACACTTCAACTGGGGCAAATCAGTATCACAAGAAATAGTAATTTACCGCCCACTACGTGTTTGGAGTTTTCCTCGACATTTTCGCATTCACACGACCTGCATTCAAGGTCACGAGTCACAACCTGCATTTAAGGTTTCTATAACATAATCAGCAGTCGCACGTCCTGCATTCAAGCTCACTATAGCACAATCAGTCGTCATACGACCTGCATTCAAGGTCGCGAGTCATGATCTACATTCAAGGTCATGAGCCACGACCTGCATTCAAGGTATCCATAACACAATCAGCGGTCGTACGACTTGCATTCAAGGTCATGGGTCATGACCTACATTCAAGGTCATAAGTCAAAAACCTACATTCGAGTTCTCCAGTCGCACGACTAAAAACGTGTTCACAATTTCAAGTGTGAAACCCTAGAGGATTATAAAAGTAAAAATCACACTTGATCAACACTAATCCCCCAAAGGATTATGGAAGCACACGCATTCAATGAACCCATTTGTATTCGCAAGTTAAGTTATCCCTACTCTGTCGTACGACAACATTACATATGATAAACATTCATTGCAAAACGATATTCTATTAAAAGCAAAATTAGAGTTCAAAAAAGCCACCATGGGCAAAAACTTCAAAGTACTTAGAAAAAATTCATAAAAACAGACTTTACAACCCCCTATGGGGTGACACCAACACATCAAGCATCTTCTATTTCGGCTTGCTAGCCGTCGCTCGACCGCGTAGGGAGTGCTATAACAGCAGCACCCTCAAGGGCAACACCCTCCTAATTGGCTTTCCCATCATCAGCTTTCGCCTCGACAGCCTGGTTCTTCTTATTAGCAGCGTCCTCGACGTCATCCTCCTCTTTACCATCCGAGCGAGTCAGCTCTTCATGGTCAACAATCCACCTATCGACCTTCCATTATGTCGCACGACCTTATTTGAAATCCCTTATTAGATCCGCACAAGTCTTGATGACATCATTAAGCACGTCGTCCTCCAACCGGTCGTATAGGGAATCATAGTCCGATTCCTTGGCTTTCAGCTTGGCCTCGAGTACATCGATGTCCGACTTCACCTTATTTAGCTCAAGGGTCGCCTCGACCGCATGGCTAGATGCCTTGTGAGCTATCTTCTTGGCCTCCAGGTTGGAAGCTTTCAGTTTCTCGTTGTCGAGCTTCAAACTCTGGTTGCTCGACTTCAGCTTACTCACCTTCCACCTTCCTAAGGGTCAGACTAAGCTCATTCTTCAAGTAAACTTGGGATTGAAGAGCCCGCGAATATCAAAATCAAACACTTAGATAATTTCCAAGTAAACATTAAAGGAATAAGTAGTTGTACGACTTTACCTGGAATTGGTGGCTAAGGCCCCAATCAACTCCTTGGGAGAGGCCCATCTCCTTCATGCGACTTTCATCTTCAGGCAAGAGCAGTCGCTCGACCTGAGGCAAGATTGACCCAAAATCAGAATACGCAGAGGCATCCTAGGGGAAAGCAAGGTCGACCAACGCCTCGCTACCAGCAGCTGAATCCTCCCTCCTACGTTTCTTTCCAGTAGAACTAATGTCAAAGGCGGCCTTGCCTTGACTAGTCAGAGGAGGTGGTGGAGGAGTCGACATCAACTCAACTGGACCGCTCGATTGAGCCTTCTTCTTTCCTTTTCTCTTCTCCTTGAGCCTTCTCAAGGCCTCATCAGCATCGGGAGCAGCAATACCTTCAGCCTTCAGATCAACTGCAAAGCGTCGCTCGACGTATGAGATAGGTGTCATAAACCTTGTGCCGTAGAGTCGCTTGACACAATGCCTAACTTTAACAAACTCCACTAAATTTTTGAAAATTGGGTAAGGAGTACCTGGCTCGTTTATCACTGAGAACCTCCACAAATGGCTGGGCCTCAAGTTCTCCTCGGACAGGATCCTCTTCCAACTTCTCTCCTTCACGTCATAAGACAATATCTTAGCAGTACGCGTCGCACACGTCAAACCAACTACTGCTTGAGGGGCTCTTATGTTCACTGCATTATAAGAAAACAAAGTGAAAGATATTTATTACAGTACGACAACGAGTATAATGTCAAATGACACGACACGACACGACAAAGTTAATGACCCACCAGCCTTAGACCAGGTCGTACGAACAACCATATCCTCTATAGGCCACTCGAAAAGAAGGCCCCTCGGGAAGAAATACCTATCTTTCCACGACCTGTCATTCGTGGTCAGCTCTGTGATAAGGTGCTTTCTGTTGGCTCGGAGATTCAAGTTGTAGCGACCCGTCTCGGTGTCGTGCTCCCTTATCGAGTATGTGTAGAAAAGGTCTGGCAACTCGAAGACAATACTCTCCCTTGTACACAACAATTCCAATCCCAACAGGATCCTCCAACTGTTGAGCATGAGTTGCCCTGGGGCAAGCTCGAAGTGGTCCATGACCTTCCTCAGTAGTTCGACCACCGGTAATCTAAACCCGACCCACTGAAATGGGAGTTCATAGAAGCAAATTCATCCTGGGATATTCCAATCCGGTCTCTCCTCCTTGAAGGGCACTCTCAGTGTGACATCATCAGGTATGCCATAGCTATACCTTATGCGCATAAGATCCTCCTCCTTCAGCACACTGGCTGGGTTAACTAAAAGTAAACCCAGCGGTCTACTTGGTCCTATGGGATAAGGACCAGTCGCCTTCCCTGGTAGCTTAATGAGAGGAATCCCCACAGGTATCTCTTCCATAACACGCGACGTACCCTCATGATTGGAGACAGTCACAGGGTTGTACGACGAAGACGCCAATGTCACTTCACCACTGTTGGTCCTCGACTCACCCCACGAGTCGGACGACATATTTATAATATCGTCGTATCCTCGCCCAGAGGTACTAGAAGAACACTCACCACCTCTACTCGACATCAAACTTACAAGTTGAACGACAATAGCGACAGTTAGTAGACAATCCTAAACTAGAGATCTCACACGACCTAACACCAGTCACCAAGACTGTTAACTCACACCTATGAGTGGTTATGTGACACACACTTAAGCTACTGTCGTGCAACACAGACACTACAAACAGTTCAGCTAAAACCTAAGTTATATTTTTTCGATCAAAACCAACATTTTTTAAGTTTTCCTAAAAATCTACTCGAAGAACAACAAGCATACCTAGAAACCAAAACGTAGGTATAAGGAAATCAAGAACCAAAACAATAAGAAAACTTCCCAAAAGTGCAAAGAAAGCAGATTGCTTCGCCGGAATGAGCACCAAATAAGTCGAAATCGACCTTAACAAAGCCGGAGTTATGAACACCGAAGACTGGTTCTAGAGAGAGAAAATGCAAAATAGAAAAGCAAAAATTGAAAATGAAAGGGAAAGAGGAAAGGGCGGCAATAAAAGGAAAGGGCATGTGTAACGTGTCAATTTCTTATTGGGCACGCTCCCCCATAACTGCCATCATGAATTAGGCGTGTGCATTTTTCATAAAGGACACAATTGGCACAACTATCGAAGGGCCATTGGAAGGCCAACCGCTCACACTGCCTCGATCGCGACCTTGTCGTACGACCATATCAAGTCAAAGGAATTGTAATCTACTTATAAACCCAGGAGCATGCCTCAATTCGACCCAGCTGATCTTCAGAAATTGACGGTCGTGCAACATAAAAATAAGAAAACCACCATATAAACTACATACGGATTGAGACCTACGAGTCGGACGATACAAATATAATATTTTATCCCTCCACACGAACAAAACAACGTCGAAAGGTGATACAAACCCCTTGACGTACTTCTTAAATCCAAGGAGTTTTGGGGCAAACTATAGTGGCCAAAAACTGTCATTCCTAAAATACAAGCAAGGATCCAGCCCAAAAATCCAAAGTATATCACAAGACTAGGCCTTGATAAAAAAAAATGGTCAAACTACATGGACCTATTACCTTGGTCGCACGACGACCCAACTATAACCACTACACGGTGGTCCAAATAAGGACAATCGTGTGAAACCATGATGGACACACCTCGAGCACCCTCATGTCGTACGACATACACTCAACAACCAACAAACGATCCAAGAAGCAATAGGGAAATAATTCCACAACGACCACGTTTGGGAAAACTCCTATGTCGCATAACATAGTATCTCGGGTCAATGTTCAATCGACATGTCGCACGACATAGAATCATAATTGTCAGGATAATTGTCAAAACCACATGTCGCACGACATGGAATCTTCTTGGTTCTGTGGGAGACCAAATCATGATCTCCTTTAATAAAGACGGTCCTACAAGCCATAATTAAAATCTAAACGACTAAGTCAAAGAAAGCATCCATAAAATTCCTTGATTAGAGGCAGCAATTGGGGTAATGATGAAATCACTCAACGAGCAAAAACATCATCCCCCTATAAATGAAGGATAGTTCTCCAAAAAGAGGGGGATGAAGAAACTCACATTCTAGAACCATCAATACTCAGACAATATTCTCCTGCCATTGTTCATCATCTCCGATCACCTTCCGATCGAAGCCCAATTAGCTGATTTCACATCTCCCTCTATCAAGAAGATCTCAATCACCAAATCAACAGGAAGTATTACTCACTTATTTCAACTTATAATTATTATCTACTTATTATTACTCGCTAACTTGATCGTTGGAGTGACTTTGGCCGGCACCATCCCGGTGTCCCAGACGTCCTACGGGTCACGTGCGTTCTATCTTTGTAGGTTGTAGTGCCCTGTGTCACCGAGCGATTTTTGAGGACTACACAGCTAGAGGGGCAACGGGTGAAAAGACTGTAGAAGAAACATATGAGCTTTATGAGATCTTGGAGCCAATTCACAATAGAAGAGTGTGAAGGGAAAGAGAGCAAGAGTGTATGAGTTAGGTGCTCACTCAGAGCTAGCAATGCAAATGGCAGATTTGACTCAACAAGTCACGACGTTGGTAAATACTATTGCTAACAAACCAGTTGTAGCTTGCACTCTTTGTGGGGAGATCGATCATGAGATATATGGATGTCCTTCACAAGAGGGCGTGTATCAAGATCAAGAATAAGTCCAAACAACGAATAATTATCTTCCAAGACCTCAGAATGATCTATATTCCAATACTTACAATCTAGGGTGGTGGAATCATCCTAATTTTGCTTGGAATAATAGCCAGAATCAATAACACTTCTCTCATGCGATACCATCAGGGAAATCTTTCCTACCGTGAAAACCTACTTAAAAGAGACCGTGCAAAGGCTTGCAAAAAATCTCGATCAAAAACTCCAATAACTACACGCTTCGATAAGGAAGTTAGAGGTTCAAGTGGGTCAATTGGTAGAGAATTTTCAAAAGCAAACACCTGGCAAATTTCCTAGTCAACCTGAACAAGCGAAGAGTGATATAGTCCTTTGTAATGGTAAGGTTATCAATAACAAAATTAGGGATGGACATTCTCATAGTGGTGTTAAAGGTGCAGGTATGTCACCGAAAGGGAAGACATCTGAAGTGCATCAAGAAAACACACCAAGTCTCCACAAATCGCCTATTCCATATGTACCTCCCTCCGACCCTAATCCCTGAATGATTGCAAAAGAATTAGGGTAATTATCAATTTAGTTCCTAAGTTTTGACGAATTATGAGTTTCTTACCACAATTTACTTTATTGGTACTCGTGGAATCTAAGTTTTTAGTAGACGTATCAATTTGGCCTCTCTGACTAATTTTTTAACAATCAAACTCGCATAAAATATTAAAAAGATAGTTTTGCCCTCGACTCTATTTAAACGAGTTAAAAGTACAATTTTATCCTTAAACATTTTAAAAAAATAATTTAAAAACATTTAAGAACCTAAATTATTATTTTTTTAATTGTTTTTTTTAGAAAAAATAATTTTTTTAAATATTTTTAATATTATCTATATTTTCCATCAAGATTGATGGATGATGGAGATCCATTTAATTTTTTAATTTAATTTTTAAAAAATTAATATAAAATGGTCATATTACTTTTCTGATTAATAAAAAATGAACATAATCTTTTTAAAATTTTAAGGGTAAAATTGTAGTTTTAACTCATTTAAATAGAGTCAAGGGAAAAACTATCTTTTTTATATTTTCTGTAAGTTTGACTATTAAAAAAATTGGTTAGAGAGATTAAATTGATACCTTTATGAAAATTTAGAGACCACAGGTACCAATAAAGCAAACTGTGTTAAAAAAACTCATAATTCGTCAAAACTTAGGGACTAAATTGTTAATTGCCCAAAGAATTAATTGGACAAGTCATTTGCTGAGATATACGACATGTTGTCCAAGGTGAATGTGAGTATGCCTCTATTAGAGAATATTTAGAAGATGCCAACTTATGCAAAGTTCTTTATGAGTTGAATAATCAGAAACGAACATGTGCATCAAATGAGCGGGTCATGATATCTGAGACAGTCAGTGCTGTCCTTAAAAAGAATATGCCACCAAAACTAAAAGATCTAGGCAGCTTCAACTGAGGGAGCAAATAAAGAACGAGCCATGTTAGATTTGGGTGCGAGTATCAATTTAATGCCCAACTTGGTCTACCAACAATTGAGTTTAAATGACCTTAAACCCACATTAATGTCACTATTGCTTGCTGACCGTTTTTCGCTGTATCCCAGAGGAATTATTGAAGACATTCTCATTTAAGTAGATAAGCTGATATTTCCAGTAGATTTTTTTGTGCTTGATATGGAGGATGAAGATACTATCAAAAGATCTACCAATTCTGTTGGGAAGACCTTTCATGGCTACAACAAAGACAATTAGCGATGTTTAGATAGGTAAGTTGGCAATGACAATATTGGGTGAAACAAAGGAATTTAAGGTATTTGATTCTCTCCCTTACCCTATTGAATACCATGATTGTTTCACGGTGAACATATTGATTTAGTGATGAATTTATAATTTTCTAAAGATAATTTAGAGGAGATTCTTGAATTAGTATGCTATGAGAGTTTACAGGTGAAGTCCAGGATTTATTTGAGGAAGAATCAGCCAGTTTGGATGAAGATGAAAAATATTCCAGCAACGGTCGCGACCTTACTTGTAATCTAAGCTCGCAACTTGAGCTCGCGGCAACCACTGTGGGTGAACCTGGTAGGAAACCATTAGAAGGCATGTTGACCAGTGGCCATCGTGACCTTATGACGTGCGACCTCCAGTTGCAACCATGCGAGCTCACAAAAACCTATGGTACAAATACTAATGTAAAAAGAAGCTCCCAAGCACGAAATATCTTCCGCACCCAAGGTTGAACTCAAGCAATTACCCTCAAATCTCAAGTATGCTTACCTTGGTGCTAATGAGACATACACAATCATTATTGCATCTGATCTTTCACCAAAAAATGAGGAGAAATTAATGAAAGTGCCGAGAACATATAAATCCGCTATTGGTTGGACCATTGCTTATATTAAGGGAATAAGCTCTACCATATGTATGCATCACATAATCTTGGAAGATGAAGCTAAGACAACAAGAGAAAACCAACGAAGACTGAATCCTAATCTAAAAGAAGTGGCCCGTGTAAAGGTTCTTAAACTTTTAAATATAAGGATCATCTATCCAATCTCCGACAGTAAATGGGTAAGTCTAGTCTATGTGGTACCAAATAAGTCTGGAATCACGATTATTAAGACTGATAATAACGAATTAATTCCCACTAGGCTGACCACGGGGTGGCGAGTGTGCATCAATTATCGCGTTGAACTCCGTAACCAAAAAGGACCATTTTCCTTTGCTATTTATCGATCAAATGCTTGAACGCTTGACAAGGCTACTATTGTTTCCTTGATGGTTTTTCAGGTTATAATCAAATTCTAATCACACTGGAAGATCAAGAGAAGACAACTTTCATATACCAATTCGGAACATACACATACAGAGGATGCCATTCTGATTATGTAATGTGATCGATCGATAATTGTTATATTTTTATATCCCTTGAACCGTACCTTTTAATTGTAATTTCGAGTATTTTTGGTACGTTTGATGTGTTTTGTGAGTTTGTGCAGCTATTAGGTGAGTTCCCGTGAATTAAGCGAATATACGTTGAATCGAGACAAAATCGGACAATTCTTGGACCATTTGGAGATAAGCCACTTTGCACATAGTAAATTAAAAACAAATAACCAGTAGCTGCCACCTAGCATGAAGAAAAGCTCCAAAATTAGTTTTCACGTGCAAAAGAAGACAAGAATTTTAAAATACACATGCAACAAACTATACTTAGCAGACCACATTTAGCAACTTGCATGTGCTTGCATAAATGAGATCGCCACGTCAGCATGTCACTTGGCCCACATGCAGCAATTCAATTATTTAGAGCTACCATTTCTCGTGCAAGAACCAGCAGCTGCTCACGTGAAGAAGAAAAACAGAAGCAGCAGATGCCGCGACCTTGGGTTGCGCCAGCTGCTTGCGTGCGAAGAAGAAGTGCATCACAGTGTGTCCCGCAACCTTTTCCACGCGACCTTGAGTTGCGCCTGTCCCTCGCGCGTGCGAGAAGCAAATCATCACAATGTGTAGTGCAACCCAGCGCACGCGACCTTAGGTCTCGCCTGTCCCTCATGGCGACGGTAATTCCAGCAACCCTAGCTGCACTCTATAAATAGAAAACAATAGATAGAAGAAGAAGGGAGCGGGCTGGGTTCCAAAAAAGAGAAAATACATAGAGAATGAGGAAGAAGAAGAGAGAAGAAGGCCTAGGAGACTAGCCATCGGATCGATTCTCTGGACGACTTCAATTGCTCATAGGACTTGGATTTATGCACGGAGGAGCTTAACCGAATCGGTTTCAGATGAGAATCTAGCCATCTAGAGTTTTTCTTTCACATTCTTTTCCTTAATCTTTATGTTGTTCATGATATTCTTAATATTATGTATTCTTATTTCCTAGTTATGCACTAATTTCCTATACTAGGGATGATGATGAAACTTACTATGAATTTTGATTGAGATTAATGAATGCTTGGATGATTTGAGTTATTTGATTGAGTGTTGATTTAATGCTTTATTAATTGTCTATTGCTTGATCACCAATATTCAATATCTTGTTGTTGTGAATTAAGTACCGAGAGGAGACACCCACAACGTGTTCGATAAATTGACACAATAGCCTAGAAACCAAATAGAGATATATTGGTATAGGTTGTGTGATCTAATATGTTTCCATGTTTATTGCATTCTCATATATTTCACATTCATCGAGAGATAGGGTGTTAGTGTGTGTTGAATAGGTTCGATTTACCTTGAGAAAGGATTTCGGATAGCTAAATAACATGATCATCAATCATTGGCTTGAACATTCATGCATAATTGTCTCATATCATTAGGATTAGTTAGTGAAATTGGATTCCCTAGTTCCCTTTACCATTGATAAGAAAACCTTTTAATTTCAAGTTTATAAATCATTTAGATTATAAGTTACAAATTACAACCATTGAATTAGTTTTCTAGATAGCGTTAGACTTGGTTAATCTCAGTATTCAATTTCTAGTCGTCCTCGTGGGAACGATAATCGGAACTCACAATTCTATATTACTTGTGCCGACCCCGTATACTTGCGGGTACACAAAAGGTGTAACATAATGCACCTGTAACATTTCAAAGGTGCATAATGTCCATCTTTTATGATATGATTGAGATGTACATTGAGGTATTCATGGATGATTTTTCTATTTTTGGAACTTTGTCTGGTAATTGCCTTGATCACCTCACACACTACTCAAACGGTGCATGGAAACTAATCTGACGTTAAGTTAGGAGAAGAGTAATTTTATGGTCAGATAGGGGACTGTTGACACGCTCACAACGCGTGAGATAAATCCCAAGTGCAGGATGTATCGAAATAATAAATTTCCGTGAGTACGGAGTCGAATTCACAAGGAAGTAGTGGTACTAATCCTAAAAACTAGAGATATAAACTACGACAAGATAATAAATCAATGATGGTTTTGGTTTTGATTAAACTAATTTAGACTACTAAAATACGAAATAAGACGGGACGGATTCGATGGATAAAAATGCTAGGTGGTCACACGGTCTCAATCCTGGATAAGGGTAATACATTGACTACTGTGAAATATTTTATTAACAAGACAAGACTCGAATAGCTTAGGCACACCACATTGTATTTGTCACACAATGGTGCGTAATTCCAATTAAATGCACCTAATGGTCCTAGAGTGCATTCAATAGGAAACCCATAGCTAGTCTAATCCCTAAATCAATTTAGTAATTTCTTATCAAAATAAACCAAGAATTGAACTTCGAGTAAACTAACGCCTTATTGCAACCTAATGATTTCTCATATAAATTATAATAATATCAAAATTACTACTAATCAGGAAACTTGCAATCTACTTTTGTAAATACATCGAATGAGAATTAATCGCAATTTGTAAAATAAAACCCCAAGTTCAAGTCTTGCAATAAATTATCAAAATATATTCATAGTCAATAAATCCCAAAATCCATTTATGGTCCGATGACCACCTAACAAGAGATTTAGCTACTTATATTAATCAATGAACAATCAAAAGAAAAACAATGAGATGAAATACAACTCATTCGAAGTTCTCAAGAGTCGAAATCACGCTTTAGTCCAACTGAGCCTTCTTCACCTTTGAAACTCCATCTTCCTTGATGAACAATCAATGTAATCCGAGTATCTAACCTCTCAATGGTGTTTGATGATGAGGTGTGGTGTTTAGGATGATGAAAAGTGGCTTGAAAGTCTGTTTGGCAGCAGTTTGGAACCAGCCAAGACGAACCCTTGCTTTGTCTCACGGTTTTCTATTTATAGGTGGCTGAATTAGGGTAGGAAAATGCGTCGTCGCGACCAGCTACCGTGACTAGCAGTCGCGCTGCTTTGGTCGTAGTGCTCATTGGAGAAAACGCGTCCCTTCATCGCGAGCAGTGTAGCGCGACCCATGGTAGCGGTGAGAGGTCGCGGTGCCTACTAGAGGAAACATGCCTTCTTCAACGCGACCAGCTGGCCGCGACCTGTGGTTGCGAGAATGGGTCGCGGTGCCCACTGGTGAAGAATGCCAACATGCGACTCGCGTAGCGTGACCTTTGGTCACGATGGCGACGTCGTGATGCTCTTTGATGCAGAAATGCACGATTTGGCCCGAAACTTCTATTCTTCGCGTAACTCTGTGATAATCGTATAAAACCTGCGCAAGCTCAACAAACACATCAAAAGCATTAAATTCACTCGAAAACATGACTAAAAGATAAGGTTTAAAGGTCATAAATATGTAACAAATATTGTTCGATCAACTGTGCTAGGACATGTCATATCTTGCAAGGGAAATGAGGTTGATAAAGATAAGATAGACTTAATTTCGAAACTTCCACCCTTAACTTTTGTAAAGGGAGTGCGAAGTTTCTCAGAACATGTTAGGTTTATAGACGTTTCATTAAAAACTTTTCAAAGATTAGTAGCCTTTTGTGTGCCCTCCTAACCAAAGATACTACCTTCAATTATAATTTTAAATGTTTACAAGCTTTTAATTCCTGAAGTATAAACTGACCACTATATCTATCTTGATGGCACCTGACTGGAATTTTCCTTTCAAAATCATATGTGATACTTCTGATTATGCTGTGGGAGCTGTGTTAGGTCAACAAATAGATAAGCTACCTTATGTTGTTTACTACATAACCCATACATTGGATGATGCACAATTTGATTATTCCACCACTGAAAAAGAATTGCTTTCTTTTATATTCGCTTTCAAAATTTTTTGTTCATATCTGATTGGTTCCAAAGTAATATTTATTCTGATTATGCTGCCCTTTGGAATTTACTAACCAAAAAGGATGCGAAGCCGAGATTAATCTAGTGGAACCTTCTTTTGCAAGAGTTTGATTTGGAAATTAGGGATAAAAATGAGAGTGAGAATGTAGTGGCAGTTTATCTTCTAGAATTGTCGATGATTCAGATAATGAAGACCAGCATTAAGATGGAGGCATTCCCATTTGTGAAACATTCCCGTATGAGCAACTCTTCAAGATGCGTTAACACGAGCCATGGTATGATGATATAGTTACAAGCAGGTGTTTTAACGCAAGAATAAATCAATCTAAAACCTATGTCCTCACAATCCCCCCCTTTGGCTTGCTTCGAGTCCAAAACCCCAAAATCTCACAAAAACAAGAAAAAATTGCTAAAGTAAACATATAATGCACATTCTCACTTTACAAAGAGATCCCTAAACTAATTTTGACAGCTTTGATAGTAATCTCTTATAATCAACCAAACCTGTGAGAAAAACAACAAAAGAAATTTTTCAAGAAATAAAAAGCGGTGAGATAATCAAAATGCAACACATATGCAATGTATGCTACATAACCCTAATGCAAAAACTTCTCCTTACTCCTAGAGGATACCCTAACTCTTCTCCTTCTATTTGGCATGGATAGGCAAAGGAACTCCATGTGATGGGCAGAAAGAACATAATGCAAGATATTTTCTGTAGAAAATGATATATTCATATACAACTCAACCATAAAACTGGAATTTCAAGGAACTTATCTAAAAAACGTGAGTGTGTGATTGTTGCTCGTGGCATAAAACTAGTATAGACTATATCACACATGAAATCAAAAGAAACTATCAAGAAGATTTCCAAAAACATTCAAGCCAATTTTATCCAAATTAAATGAAAAGAGGATACAACTATCATACAAGCATATTTTCTGCATATGGTATCACTTCCACACCAATTTTTTGTGATCCTCCATATTTCAGCAAGATATTTTTCATTTTTTGCTCTTGTTTTGATTATTTTTCACACATTTTTGTGTTTGCACATATATTTATATTTTCTTTGCGTCTTTTAACCTCCAGATAAGTATAGATGTTTTCTATTTTTCATGCTTAACCTATATGGCATCTTTTACACAATATTGTAATGGTAGTCCTTTCTTACTTTTGGGCAGCTGCACATGTTGCAACTGTAGCCCTTTTCCATGCAGGAGCTCAAAATAGCATATCAACAATAAATTTCATGGATGGAACTTTTAGTTGTGTAACAATCCAAATTGACAAAAATTTCCAAACTAGATATTTAACAATCCAAGATTTCTACTTGTGTAACACCTCAAATTCGATACACAAAAAATAGGATGATACTCAGTCTAAATCCCCTAACTTACATATAAATTGACAAAAAATTTCAAAAGATAAATTAACTACTGAAATCAAAATAAACTCTAAATAATATTTTCAAGAGTCTAGCATTAAAATAAAACGGTCTAAACAAAACTCGATCCTTACAAATGCAACTCCACTAAGTGAAAACGAAAAAAATCTTTCAGTAAATCAAATATGGAAATAAAACTCGATCCTTACAAATGCAACTCTACTAAATGAAAACTAAAAAATCTTTCAGTAAATCAAATATGGAAAGTAAAGCTCTAACGATCAACCCTTCTACTGAAGCAATCACCCAAATACTAATTACTCATCTATATACCTGGTTCTACTATACAAAAATGGTGATAACGAGGGGTGAGCTGTCAACTCGGTAAGTAAGTTCTTGCACAGTATTTAATATCGAACGAGTTACAATCATAATATTAAACATAACATTTCAAAACATATAACAATAATTTATAGGGTTAAGTTTAAAAAAAAATACATATATAAACTTTCATAACAGATCAATCAGTTCATAAATATTTTAGAAGATATAAATACATTGAATACGATATTAAAATAATTAATTTGCTCATGTCTCATAGTATAATAACGGAGTGTCACAATTACCCGTGTGGCACGGTCATATTAGAATGTCACAATTATCCGTGTGGCGCAGTCATATCAGAGTGTCACAATTACCCGTGTGGTGCGGTCATATCAGAGTGTCATAATTACCCGTGTGATGCGGTCATATTAGAAACAGAAACTACAGACAATGAGTCAAAACTATTTTTACAAATTCAGATATAATCAAATCAGTAACGTTTTCATATCACAATAATATTATACATATATCGGTCCATCGATCTTAAAAAATATATTTTATAAAAATAAACTAATAAATACCTTAATAGTTTTAACAAATCTTTATATTTTGCATAAATTTCGAACGTTTACAAAATAAACTTTAACTGTTATAATACTAAAACTAACTAGTTCAAAAAAAAACTTTAAATAAACTTCTTACTAAAATAATTTTATTAAATATTTAATAAGTATAATAAGGTAGAAAATAATAACTTTTTAAAATACTATAATTTCATAATACAAAATATAAACATATATTATGAATGAATTTACTTACCTCGAACAAGCAAAAATCAACACAATTGTATAAGCTCAAGCGTCACCCGAACCTATACAAAGTACAAATCACAATATTTTCTTAACCTCGTCACTACAACAATTTCAATTGGACTAAATAACTTTACTAGGATTAAACTTAAATCTGTCTAACTTTCAGCACTGACCATACTCTATTCATCGATTTTTATATACATCTCCAAACTTTGTATAATTTTACAGAGCCAACCTAGACATATGCAATATGGTACAGTAAAATTCTAAGAGCATTTAATGATCATTAACATGCAAATACATTCATTCCTTTCCGATTTTATGAAACTGTCTAGTAAAGCCTACAACTGACCCATGACCACTCCAAAACTTAAATCTATTTTTGTACTCACCAAAATGTCACGAAATTTTACATGGTAATAGTAGACATATGAACCTTTCTACAGAAAAATTTATAAAATTTCCGACTGAATAAGCATCCCAAATCACTTTTGGAAACCTATTGTTTTTCAGAAAGAAAACGAAAATTCCAGCATATCATATCTTACTTTAAAAATAAATAAAAATTCAATTAATCAACCATTATCAATTGAAAAAACATTAAATCAATCCTAAGGGTTTCTACTATCATCAACAAATCATTTGCTATCGAAATATAACTTGATAGACTATCAAAATAAAACTTATATTAATAACAAAAACTACCGGCACTAAAAATTCCTCAAACTAACCTTGATTTCTTACCGCTCTACAATTGCACTTCGAATTGACGGATGGAATGAGAAGAGAAACGATCGGCTATTTAGTTATTTTATTTTTCTTTTTTTCATGGAAGGCACAACTATTAGAAAGTGCTCTTATATATAACCTCTCTAAACCCTAGTTTCCAAATAGAAAACCAACACTAATGGGAGTCAAATCTTCTATTAACCGGTCATTAAAAAAAAGAGAAATTTAATTAGACACATCATCATTCTTAATCTTCAATTGATGATATCCTGAACGCAAATCGATCTTAGAAAATAAAGCTGCACCTTGCAATTGGTCAAACAGATCATCAATTCGAGGAAGGGGATATCTGTTTTTAATGGTTTCCTAGTTTAATTATCGATAGTCAATATACAACCACATAGTACCATCCTTCTTTTTCACAAACAACACCGGAGCACCCTAAGGTGAAATACTAGGGCAAATAAAACCCTTATCAAATAACTCTTGCAATTGAATTTTTAACTCCTTGAGTTCGGCTGGTGCCATGCGGTAAGGTGCCTTAGAAATAGGGGTAGTGCCTGACACCAAGTCGATTGCAAACTCAACCTCTCGATCAGGTGACAATCCATTTAAGTCTTCAAGAAAAAAATTTGAAAATTCACTCACTACAGGAATATTCTCCAAACTAACTTTATTACTGATATCGTCCAACATAAGCTAAAAATCCTTTACACCCTTTCATTAACATTTTTGTAGCTTTATCTGCAGAGATCAAAGTGTCACAAGAGTTTTGTAATCCTTGAAATCGAAACTACTCATCCTCATGTATACGAAACACAATCTCCTTAGTGAAACAATCAATATTAGCATGATAACTGGCCAACCAGTCCATCCCTAAAATGACATTGAAATCATGCATTTCCAATGGTAATAAATCCACAAGGAAATCCGTTCCACCAACATTGATTAGAAAAGATTTATAAATTTGATTTACAAGCAAACTATCACCCATAGGAGTCACAATAGTCATGCAATGATCTAGGGGCTCAGGAGATTTATTTGCATAGGTGGAAAATGCACGGGATACAAAAGAATGGGTAGCACCAGAGTCAAATAATACATAGCTTCACTATAAAATAAGATCAAGGTACCTGACACGACGTCATTTGCTCCATCTGCATTCTGTTTTGTGATGGCAAAAACACGGCCTTGGAGTCTTGGTTTCTTTTTCTAATCTTCATCCATTAACGCATTGTCGGGGCCGAAACGACTTTTTGGGCAGTTCTTTAATATATTACCAGTTTTTCCACAACCAAAACAAGCCCCAGTTTTCCTATAGCATTCTTTAGCATGAGAACGGCCACAATACTGGCAAGGAGGAGCATTTTTCATAATTACGGCCACATTACCAAAAGCCTTCTCACTACCACCATGTCCATCATTACGCGCTTCCTAAATTGAGAACCCTGCTTACTTGTGTTTCTATTACTAGAGCCCCCTCGAAGGTTAATTTTTCTATAAGCTTCTCGTGCCTTCTTACACTCATCCATAGATCTCTTGAAAATTAAAGCTCAATCAATAATATCCGCATATCTACCCACCTTGAAGACCTCCACTCTACTCTAGATATTTAGATACAACCCATCAAGGAAATGTCTACCTTTGCTTTCATCGTCAGGAATCAATTGGGTCGCAAATCGTGACAATGAGGTAAATTGTTCTTCATACTCCACAATAGTCTTACTACCATGTTTCAGATTGAGGAAGTCCCTCTCCATTCTGAAACGAGCTCGATTGGGAAAATATTTCTCATTGAAGGTATTCATGAACACCCCTCAAGTGATTAGGTCATTTTCTTGCAAGGTAGTCCTCAAAATACGAGAAGTAGCTTCCCACCAATAGTCCGCCTCATCCAAAAACATGAAGGTGGCAAAAATAACTTTTTGTTTGTCAGGGCACCCAATGGCAGTGAAAACTTTTTCAATTTGCTTTAGCCACGCCTCAATAACTAAAGGATATGAGGTTCCTTTAAATGCTAACGGTCCCAACTTCTTGAACCGCTCTAATGTTATACCATTCCACCATATACAACATTGCCCTGTCCATCTGCATTTCTTTCACGTCAAGAGGCATTGCCACCACGGTTCATATCCGCAAGCAACCTATTTTTTTGCTCCAAAATTCTTGCTACCAAATTTATTGTAGGGTTAGCTTCTTGGGCAAGCTGGTGGGTAGGATCAGCATTTCTGTTCGTATCCTGATTACTCCTCTGATCCCCACCGTGGGCAGCACTTTGGTTCCTAGGCGACATGCTTCCCTAGCTATCACCAAATTTTTAACGCATTTAGAATTATCATCAAATGAATTTTTTTTTTAAAAAAAAAAAGACTATTTATGCCACAAGTATTTACGAATAGCATTTGCATGCCAAGTTTATTCAAAGTACTATCACTATATTGCTTAAAACACACAAGAACACAATTGTGACTATCTGAGATTCTATCCCTTAATCTATCACTAAAACCCAAAAAGTCCATAAAATCTTTAACCTGTCTCTGATACCAAAATGTAACACCCCAAATTCCATATACACGAACTAGGATAATACTCAGTCTAAATCCTCCAACTTACATATAAATTGATAAAAATTCTAAAAGATAAATTAACTACTGAAATTAAGATAAACTCCAAATAACATTTACAAGAGCCTAACATTAAAATAAAACGATCTAAACAAAACTCGATCCTTACAAATGCAACTCCACTAAGTGAAAACTAAAAAGTCTTTTAGTAAATCAAATATGGAAAGTAAAGCTCTAATGATTAACCCTTCTACTGAAGCAATAATCCAGATACTAATTACTCATCCATATACATGGTTCTACTCTACAAAAATGGTGATAACCAGGGGTGAGCCGACAACTCGGTAAGTAAGTTCTTGCATAGTATTTAATATCGAACGAGTTACAATCATAATACTAAACATAACATTTCAAAACATATAACAATAATTTATAGGGTTAAGTTTTTAAAAAAAACTACATACATAAACTTTGATAATAGATCAATCAGTTCATAAATATTTTAGAAGATATAAATACATTGAATACAATATTAAAATAATTAATTTGCTCATATCTCATAGTATGATAACGGAGTGTCACAATTACCCATGTGACTCGGTCAGAACAAAGTTTCACAATTACCCGTGTGACACGGTCATATCAGAGTATCACAATTATCCGTGTGGCGCGGTCATATCAGAGTGTCACAATTACCCGTGTGGTGCGGTCATATTCAGAGTGTCAAAATTACTCATGTGACGCGGTCATATCAGAAACAGAAACTACGAACAATGAGCCAAAACCATTTTTACAAATTCAGACATAATCAAATCAGTAACGTTACAAATTCAGATATAATCAAATCAGTAACGTTTTCATATCACAATAATATTATACAAATATCGGTCCATCGATCTTAGAAAATATATTTTATAAAAATAAACTAGTAAATACCTTAATAGTTTTAACAAATCTTTATATTTTACATAAATCTCGAACATTTACAAAATAAACTTTAACTGATAAAATACTAAAACTAACTAGTTCAAAAAAACTTTAAATAAACTTTTGCTAAAATAATTTTATAAAATATTTAATAAATATAATAAGGTAGAAAATAGTGACTTTTTAAAATACTATAATTTCATAATACAAAATATAAACATATATCATAAATGAATTTACTTACCTCGAACAAGAAAGAATCAACACAATCGTATATGCTCAAGAGTCACCCGAACCCATACAAAGTACAAATCACAATATTTTCATAATCTTGTCACCATAACAATTTCAATTGGACTAAATAACTTCACTAGAATTAAACTTAAAATGTGTCTAACTATTAGTACTGACCATACTCTATTCAACGATTTTTAATTAATTCTATACATATCCAAACTTTGTATAATTTTAAAGGGTCAACGTAGATATATGTAATATGGTACAATAAAAGTTTAAGAGCATGTCATGATAATTAACATGTAAAAACATTCATTCCTTTTCGATTTTGCGAAACTGTCCAGTAAAGCCTACAATTGATCTATGACCACTCCAAAACTTAAATCTATTTTTGTACTTACCAAAATATCACGAAATTTTATATGGTAACAGTAGATATATGAACCTTTCTACAGAAAAATTTACAAAAGCTTCCGAATTGAATAAGCATCCCAAATCACTTTTGAAAGCCTACTGTTTTTCAGAAAAAAAATAAAAATTCCAGCATATCCTATCTTACTTCAAGAATACATAAAAATTCAATTAATCAACCATTATCAATTGAACAAACATTAAATCAATCCTAAGGGTCTCTACTATCATCTACAAATCGTTTGCCATCAAAATACAACTTGATAGACTATCAAAATAAAACTTATATTAATTAAGCAATAGAAAACAAAAACTATCGGTACTAAAAATTCCTCAAACTAACTTTGATTTCTTACCGCTCTACAATTACACTTCGAATTGATGGAGTAAATGAGAAGAGAAACGTTGGCTATTTAGTTTTTTTATTTTTCTTTTTTTCATGGGAGGCACAACTATTAGAAAGTGCTCTTATATATATATATATATATATATATATATATATATATATATATAACCTCTCTAAACCCTAGTTCCCAAATAGGAAACCAACACTAATGGAAGTCAAATCTTCTATTAACCGGTCATTAAAAAAAAAGAGAATTTTAATTAGCTTAAAACTGTTAGTGACAATATTTTTACCTCCAATAATCCTATTTGAATTAAAACACTAGATAATAACATAAATAAATAAATTAAAATAAGAAAACACACATGTTACAACTTGAGCTATATCAAAAACATGCATTTAAAAACTTATTTACATAAAGATTAAACCCTTGAAACTCAAGCAGCCGACAAGTTTGTAGTCAAAATAAATACAATTTATGTATACGCATTTAATGTAAATGTTCTAAGCTTGAGCGTCCCTATGGACTCTCCATCAAATCATGGCATATCACAAATCCCAATAGATTTACTAAGTGATTTAAACCTAGATGCATCCAATGGTTTTGCGAACAAATCGGTTAGTTGACTTTCAGTACGCACATATTCAAGTACTATAACTACATTTTCAACTAGTTCTCTAATGAATTAATGTCGTATGTCAATGTGTTTTGTTCTAGAGTACTGAACAAAATTTTTTGAAATGTTAATTGCACTCATATTATCACAATAGAGGATTAGAGTACCTTGTTTAATGCCATAGTCTTCAAGCATTTGCTTCATCCAAAGGAGTTGTGTGCAAGCATTCTCTACAGCAATATACTTTGCCTCTACAATGACCAAGGAAATGGAATTTTGTTTTTTTTTTTTCTAAAAAAAACCAAGAAACAAAGTTATTGTCCAAATAAAAACATCCTCCAGAAGTACTTTTCTGGTCATCAAAATTTTCTGCTTAATTTGCATCACTAAAACCAAATAAACTAGAATTAGTGTCAAAAGAGTACCAAGTCCCATGATTCGTGGTTCCACTAACTAATTGTATGATCCGTTTGATCGCAGCTAGATGTGACTCTTTGTGATTCGGCTAGTACCTAACACAAACACTAACACTAAAAGCTATATGCCCCAATAAAGTCTTTAGTCCATACTTGTAATGTCCCTAATTTTTCATAATTAAGAAAATGCCTATAAATATTGTTGTTTGTGTGGAAAGTTTATATATTCGATATATAGTGTATAAACGAATAGTGATTTTAACTGATTTAACTCCCATGAGAGATATTATTTTCTTGGTGCAATTGGAGAATAATAGGTCCAATTGAATATTAGTGCAATCAATTTGGTAATTGGATAAGTGTGGAATATTTTTGGAATAATTATTGAGATAGAATGTGATTGGTGGGTTAGTTTGATAATTAAAAGATGATTGGTAAATTACATATAATTAATAGTAAATTTGTGTCATTGTAGGATTTTAAGAAGTTCAAGGGAGCAATTTGCAATTAAGGAGATATTTATAATATATATATATATATATATATATATATATATATATATATATATATATTAGTGAATATTAGTGGAGCACCCACTAACAAAAATCTAAAAGTCAATGTGAGAAAACAAAAAAAAAAATCAAAACAAAACAAAGAAGAAACAGAGAAGATCGTGAGAAGAGAGAAAAGAAAAAAAAAGAAGGAGAAGAATTCGGCCTGAAGGAAGGTAGAAGAAAGAAGAAAAGGAGAAAAGAAGAAGAGGAAGAAGAAAGAAAAAAGAGGGAGAAAGAAAGGAGGAAGATGAGTTTTAAAAAAAAAAAAGGGTATCTAGGTTGGTGTATACGTAATTTTTGGAAAAATATTCTGTGATTAATGTTTTGCTTATGCTTTACTTTGAATTTTCATGATTTCGATAAAAGAATATTGAATGATTTAGTGGATTATATTATTTTATTGAATATGTTTTATGATTATTGTTGATTGTGAAAGATTGTGATATATACATACAATTTCCTAGAATTTTAGTATTTCCAACGAATAAGTATTGAAAATATTATTTGAATAGTTTTTGTAAACTATGTTGTTATAATGATTTCAATTTGAAAATGATGTTTGGAAGTTTATTTTTGAATAAATATGGAATCTTTAGTGATTAACGTATTGATTTTAGTGTGTATATATATATATATATATATATATATATTATTATTGTAGAAATGAAAGGTTTGAACAATTGTTTTCAATGATTTCGTATTGTGATAATTTAGTGAAATCGTATGACTGAGTATGTGATTTCAGAATATAGTTTGTGAATTATGAAAAGTTGTCAAATTGAGAAAATTATGGAATATCTAGAAAATGGCCATGATATATATATATAGGGAAACAGATATAGGAAACTGACATGTCAATTGGGTTCACTTAGCAGTACTGCATTGAGATTTCTGATGATTATGATACCACTCTTTGGATTATGAGTAGCCACCGTTGTGGACGGTCCTATAGTGAAGACATTTCCGTCAGGTAGTCCCCGTAGGGTCCGATGTCGAAAATGATACCTATATAGGGATATCATTTCATCCTGAAATGGGAAACCCGACTGTATATAATTCAACGAGCAGTCCCCGTTGGGTTCCAGTGCTAAACAACCTTTAATCCAGTCTAGTAAACTTATGATGTGTATCAAAGGCCTAAAGTGAGATGTATGAAAAATTATGAAATTAAAGGAAACTTATTGTTGGATTTTTCATATATGTTTATCAAAAGAATTATACATTCGATAATAATTCACATTTATATTTTGATATTTGTTAAATAAACAAGTTTATGGAAATATATTTATTACTGCTTCTATTTGTTTTTTTTTTTTTTTAATTATCGAATGATTAGTTGGATTTATATTGAGTTCTGCTCATATTTTAATACTTATTCAATAACTGAATTCATAGGAGTATATTTATTACTATTACATGATTTTTATATAATCTTAGTGTACACCCACTAAGCGAAAAGAATCTTAGGTGAAAAGAATCAGAAGAAAAGATAGCACTATTACGCTTAATGCACTATTACATGATTTTTATATAATCTTAGATGAAAAGAATCAGAAGGAAGGACATGACTGAGAAGTAGAGTTCTGCAGAGCAGGATACCTGAGTTACCTCAAGCATTATTGTTTTTGGGTAGTTATTTTGTTCACCATTTTACTTATGTCAAGCATGCATATACAGTCCAATGTAAAAGTTGAATTTATTGAGTCTTGTAATTATTTGTTATCAGTTTTATATATATATATATATAGATTTTTAAAATGTAAATTAAGTGGTTTGTAAATATTTGTTAGTTTTAATGTAATTTTCAAATATGAGGTTATATGTTTTCTGAAAAACTGTTTACTGATTGATTGATTGAGAATGTTTAGAAAGTCGCATCGTTGGCAGGATGCGCATATGATTGAACTTTAGAAGTGTTTGAGTTGTGAATTTGAAATTTTTATTAAACAGGTATTCTTTTGGAAAGTTAGAAAATCAAAGGGAATTCTGTCAAAATTTTTATAAATATTGTGGGCCCAATTTGAAAGGTTTTTGGAAATATTAATATATGTTTTCAAGTATTGTCGAATATTAAAAAAATTTCATAAAGTTTTGTAAACTGGTAACGCTCCCGGATTTGTTTCGTACGTGTCGGGTCAGGGGGTGTTACAATACTCTTACCACTAGGGTATTTGTTGAGCTTCAAAGCTGTAATTATTAGTGTGTCATAGTTGTTGTCTAATTTTCACGAATAAAAATATTCTACAAGTGTACGGAGTTAACACAAGTAATAAGAGTGAATCGAGTGTTGTTCCCACTAGGAGATGAATATATCAGAGAGAATGCTAAGTATCGAAATTAACTAAGCCTAATTCTATTTGGAAAATGGAGTATTTGATGGTTTTATTAACTAAATTATTTAAGCTAAAGTAATCAAATAATTAATCAAAAATTGAAGAGATGAAAGTATTAGAGAGAATGATAGTTAGGATTTCCGATTTCACCTAATCTGTTTTATTGAATTCATGAAAGCAAACTATTGAGAATCAATTGTTATTGTTGATAATCGTGTTTAACTAAATTAACCAACATACCCTCTCGAGTCATATCGGAGTTATTATCACATATCAATATTCTATCTCTCGATAATTTTTATATGCATGACAATTTATAAAGCACAATAAACACATATGAAGATCACACAAGTAAACTAGTGTATGTCTATCTAATTATACTTATGACAGACATTATATCGAGCATGTTATGGGCATTACCTCTTGGTCCATAATACACAACCATAAAATCAACTAAATATAGACCCTTACACTAAGAAGCATAGAGCACAATAATATGCTCTTAACAATAAACAATCAATCTCAATAAAAGAAATCAATCCATTCAATAATCTAGAAAAAGATCCATCATTATCATCCTAATAACGAGAATTTGTTCATGTTTGAATATGAAATAGAGCACATGGTAAATATAACCCTAAACATGACTAATCAAAAGGAAAGTAAAGGAGAAAAGGGTAAGAAGGAAAATATGAAGAAGTGCCACTGTCGTTTCTCTTCTTCATGGTGAATCTGCTTACCTAATTGTCCGGAATTGATGATGCAAAGGTGATTGAAGCTCTGGAAATTCATCTCTGGTAGTTTGCTCCTTATTCATTTGGTTGAATCTCGTTCTTCTATTTATATGAGAGAATAGTTTTGGCCTTTTTAAATGTCCTTAAAAGACCTAGAAACCCTCTGCGAATTTGGGTGCGACCAATGGTGGCATGACCCAAACACTATCGGGTTCTTTAAAAAGATTGCAATGCGAGTTTGGGTGCGAGCATTGGTCGCATGCACCTAATTTGCATAGGCCTCAGTTTTTGAAGGCAGATTGACATGCTAGTTGCGCCGTGAGCAATGGTTATGTTGTAACTCGTATCTCCCTTTGTTTATGCCAGTAAGATTGCGCACTAGTACGAAAACGAGCATAACTTCCTCTTGTAAACTCGAAATCACAAACAGTAAAATTTGCCGGAAACTAGACTTTTAGATCTTTCCAAAAATATATGGTCGCAACCTAATTCATCTTGTGAAATTTATGGCGACTTTCAAAACATAACAGATATGAACAAGAAATCTTCAATTCTCCAATTTTAGCCTCCAAAGCTTTTCAATTCTCTAATTTTAGCCTCCAAAGCTCTTCAATTAAGCTCAATACCTTATTTAGGGATACTAACCTACAAAATGCTCACAAAACACATTAAAAATACCAAAGTTCCAACAATGTACGAAAATGAAATACGAGTATATGAAATCCATAAATATGTTTCCAAACTCACTAAATAAAAAAAAACACATATCGAAAATGATTTCAGAAACGAGTGTACACCAACCTGTATACCGTTTTACGACAGTTTCTTTTCTGAATTTTTCTTTTTTCTTTTTCCTTTCTCCCTCATCTTTTCCTTTTCTTTCTTCCTTTCTTCTTCTTCTTCCTTTTTTTCTTCTTCTTCTTCTCTTCTTCTTTTTCTTCTTCTCATTCTTCTTCTCTTCTTCTTCTTCTCTTCTTTCTCTTCCTTTCTCTCTCTTTTCTTTCTTTTTCTTTCTTTTTCTTTCTCCTCTCTCGTTCTCTCTTTCTATTTTTCTGGTTGCTTCTTCGTGAAGCTTCACCGCCGACTTATTTTTTTTTATAAAAATTCGGTCATCGCGACCTGTGGTCGTACCACCTGGTCGCGTTGCTCACTAGAGTGATTTCACCGCTTTCATCGCGATCAACCATCGCAGTACCTGGTCGCGACATTGGTCGCCATGCTCACTGCCCAAATTCGATATTTTCGCCGCGAGCTTCTCAACGCGATCTGTGGTCGCGGTGACTAGTCGAGATGCTCACTGCCTAAAATCATCATTTTCACCGCGAGCTGCTCATCGCAAGCCCTGGTCGTGGTGACTGGTCGCGGTACTCACTTTCCAACTTTTTCCTTTTCTTCTTCTTCTCTTCTTTCTCTTCCTTTCTCTCTCTTTTCTTTCTTTCTCTTTCTTTCTTTTTCTCCTCTCCCGTTCTCTCTTTCTATTTTTCTGGTTGCTTCTTCGTGACGCTTCACCGCCCACTTATTTTTTCTTATAAAAATTCGGTCATCGCGATCTTGGTCGCACCACCTGGTCGCCTTGCTCACTAGAGTGATTTCACCGCTTTCATCGCGATCAACCATCGCAGTACCTGGTCGCGACATTGGTCGCCATGCTCACTGCCCAAATTCGATATTTTCGCCGCGAGCTTCTCAGCACGATCTGTGGTCGCGGTGACTAGTCGAGATGCTCACTGCCTAAAATCACCATTTTCACCGCGAGCTGCTCATCGCGAGCCCTGGTCGTGGTGACTGGTCGCGGTACTCACTGTCCAACTTTTTCCTTCTCTTCGTGCATTATTTTTCAACCGTTCAAATTGGTCCATTTGGAAACCTAAAAATATACATACATTTAATTATATTTTACACCCTTCAAATCATAAATATCATATGCATATACGTAAAATTAATTATTTAAAATTAGGGATGTTACAGCTACGACCGAAAAAAGCGTTGCAATATAGAAGTTGGCAACGAAATAGGCCGAAGAAGAAAGTTCGGCAGGTTCTTATGCATTAGAGGGGTCTTCCTAAGGATGAGGCTACTTATGAAGATTATGAAAACATGGTTTCAAGGTTTCCAGAGTTTCCCCTTGAGTGAAAGGGTATTCTTGAAGAGATGGAGAATAATGAGAACCTAGTTAGGAGAAGCACAAGTCATAGGGTGAAAAGAGGGGAAGTGCAGCTGCTTGAGGAAGAAATTGAAGAAGTTGAAGACAGTGAGCCTCCCGACTCACCACCGCGACTCACAGTCGCGACGGTAAGTCGTGACACTCACTAGAATTGGGGCGTTGTGGAGTGAATTATATTGTTTTGAGGCAAGAGTATCTCGACTTAGGCCGCTACTCCTTGTCGCGCGACCCAAGTCACGACACAAAAATGGCATTTGAGATAGAGAGTATCGCGACCAAGATCGCGACTCCCAATCGCGACTCGCGGTCGCGATACCATGGCGGTGGACATGAAACCCTAATTTCTGCACTTTTCTTATTTAAAGCTATTCTGATTTTAGGCTTGTCTAGACATATTTTCTAAGGTTATTTTAGTCTTTTCCTATTAAGTATATATAGAATACTACTTCTAGGGTTGTAATCATCTATCATCAATATCAATCAAATCAAACTCTCTTTGTCTTTTGGATATTCTCCAAAGACTCAAATCGGTTCTTCTTGAGATTCTTGCTTGCGATTAACTTGGATTAGAGTTAAGACTAATACTCTAAGTTCTAGAGAGTAGTGAATCCCTAATAAGGTAACCAAACTCAAAAACCTCTCTTGTGTGAGTGTTATTTGTTGTCCAAGTTAGGGTTTGTTGTTTGATCTAGACCTAGGTCCTCAACATAAACACATTACAAAAAATTAAAAGCTAAAATGAAAGAATATATAACAAATTAATCCCGTCAAAAAAATAATTACATTTGTTTTTTATTTAAAAAATAAACACATTCGAAAAATAAAAATAAAAATAAAGTTCATCATCACTATCAAACTTCACCTTCATCTCCAACATCATCGTCAACTCATCTATTTTCATCACATCGCACCAATACAAAATATAAAAAGAAAACCACACAAAAAAAGAAAAAAAAATCAAACTCATCCATTTCTTCCTTAATAATATTTCCATAACAATCAACCAATAAAAAATATCTTAAAAAACCACAAAACAAAAAAAAAATGCAAGATTTGCTGTAAAAAAAAAAAAACTAAAATAAAATCTAAAATTCTCCCATCATCACCATCAACTTCATCTTCATCTTCAACATCATCACCAACTTATCCATTTTCATCACATCTAACCAATATAAAACATAAAAACAAAAATGCTACAAAATAAAGAAAAAAAACAAACTCATCCATTTTTTCTTTAATTCTATTTCCATCATAACCAACCAATATAAAACATTAAAAAAAACACACACACACACACACAAATTTAAATTGTCCGATGGACTTTTTAAAATTTTATTTTTTGAATGTGTTTATTTTTTAAATAAAAAAATAAATATAATTATTTTTTTTGTTTTTGGTAGGAGAATAAAAAAAATAGTCTATTGTATATTATTTTATTTTTACTTTTAATTTTTGTGTTTATTTTTTAAATTGAAAAAAATAAATGTAATTGTTTATAAAAAGAAAATAAAAAATAATTAAATTATACACATAATTTTAAGTTGAGGTAAAATTAAAATTATGGTAACTTATATGGTTAATTTATAATTTATTTTAGGTGAATATTATAATTATATAATACTTTAGGGTCAATATAAAATTAATTATTTTATTTAATAAGCAAAAGCACTATATTATTATTTAATCGATAGATTGACTTTAAAGATATGAATTATTTATATAAATTTTAAGTATTTATTTAATATTTTGTTCATATCACTGAATGTCGGTAAAGTTAGTGCATTTATATATTACTTGACTCGTTTTATAAAGTTACATATATAAAAGTTTCGAACATTGTAGGATTTTGGAATCAAACTTTAGAATTTGGTTTGTTGGGCGACAAAGATATTCTATCTTATCTTCATGAATAATATTTGATTACATTCCTTGAGACATAAAATAGGAATTTTGGATGATTGCTGAGATGGCGCCACGAATCCAACCGTGGCTTTGGGGTGTGAAACATTCTAGAAGACTTCCTTACCGTCATTTCTTTTCATCAAAATTTTATCTTTTGGGACAATATCAGCAACTTCCTCACGCTACGACATTTTAATATTTTATTGCTTTGTGCGAATAAAATTCAGCCTTCGCAATATTTGTGTAGACTTGGTTACCATTTCCTGACTTTAAGGATACATATTAAAAATAAGTCGTCATAGTATATTTCTATATTATTTTAGGAAATATATTTAATTGAAACTTTGAAAAAAAAATTATGGAAATAAAAAACTTAAGTGTGTTTGATAAAAATTTTTGAATAGTCGATAAAAATGATAAGGTATTAAATATAAAATTTTATAGATTTATTTTTTCGAGTCTATAAAATATTTATAGACGGTTAAAAAATTAGATTAAATATTATATATATAATTATACGTTATATAAATAACTTAAATAATTTAATTAAATCATCAAATAAAATAACTTAGACATATAGAAATTCGAATCTTTGATATTGTTAAACTAGTGTAGTTATACGTTTAAAAGTCTATGAAACTCAATCAATGTCTATGAAAGTCATTTAAAATAAAAATCTATAAAAGTGTATAAAAGTATTTTATAACTCTGCAAAGTTTATAAAAGTTGATAGAAATTTATAAACTCTATAAAAGTCATTTACTTAAAAATTTTTTTTATAAAAGTCTAGATTAATGGTCTGTTTGGAAGAGTTTCTTCAAATAGACTTTTAATAAGTAGATCTTTTAGAAGTAAAACTTTTACATATAGAGATTTTAAAGGAAAAAACGTTGGTCGTTTAATTGTCAATTAAAAAAGTTCTTTGACATAGTAAAAAAAAACATGATTTTAAGTTAAAAGAGTGTTATAAAATTAATAAAATATAATAAGGTTATACTAGACATTTTAATGTTTTTTAAAAACTTAAAAAAATATACTTGGAAAAGTCCAAAATTTGAGTTTCTCCAAGTAAACATAAAATAACTTTTTTAATCGCTCAAAAACTCTAATGGAGGTCGGTAGAGAAACTCTTTTAAACGTACATTAAATACATCCATCTAGTTTTTTTATTTTTCAACATCTTTATTTATTTACATTGTTATATTGAAATATAATGAATATGAATAAATCTATTTAATTACAAATCTTGTATGGTAGAAATAGTGTGTAAGATGCATTCGCATATAAATTTTATATGCCCTGACATTTGATTATGTTGTAACGAAATCGTAAGTTTGGCATTAATTATAAGTTAGTACCCTACCGTCAGTTGACCTAGTAAAAAATAACGGTTTAACCATGACCTATGTATGAAATGACATAACTACCCCTGATTAAAAAATTAAATTAAATAAAAAATAAAAATATTTTTTTGAAAAAATATATATATAGATCTCCACCATCCATCAATTTTGATGAACAATTGAGATCATATTAATTTTTTAATTTAAAAAGAACAATTAAAAAAAAAGAAAAAAAATTTATATTCTTAATGGCTAGAGATCCAATTTCCACCATCAAGAACACAAAAAAATTAAAAATTAAAAAAAAATTGGAGCAAATTTGCTCCCATCTTCATCGCGAACCATCGCGTATGGAAAGGAGCAACGCTCCATCAAATGGAAGCATATCTACTCCAAAATTTTATTTTTTGTGTTCTTGGTGGTGGAGATCCAATGGATCTCTATCCCACTAAGAACACAAAACTTTTTATTTTTTTAATTAGTCTTTTTTCTAAAAAAAAAATTATTCTTTTAATTTTTTTTTTTAATATGATCTTCATCGTCCATTAAAATTAATAAATTATGGAGAACCATTTTAATATATTTTTTTAATTTTATTAATTTTTTTAAAAAAATAATAGAAAATAATGATATTACCCTTCTGACTACTAACCATCAATTCTAACGGTCAACCAATTAGTAAAAGAATACTAATGTGTATTTAAAACTAAATTTGCGGTTTTATTACTATATGACCAAAGGTTAGGATACTTCATTGCAATTTTTCCATATTTTTATCGATTATGATATAGTGTTTTAGAACTTAAAGGCTGAGAACAAGTTTATTTTTATAATAATGTTAGACATACAAGTGTTTAATGAACTGTTAAAAAAACTTAGGGTAGTTTTTATCTACAAATTGAGTAGGTGTATAATATATATATATATATATATATATATATATATTTCCTTCTTATGCCTGAATATAAAACACAAAAACATGTAAACAAACAATTTCATATTTATATTTTTGTAACCACTAATTATGTGTTTTTATTTGATACAATATAAACACCTATAAATAAATAATTTTAAAAATCCTACACTAAAATTATGTATATTGATGATATTTTAAACTCAAATTTTTGACCAATAATAATAATAATTAAATAATAGTTTAGAAAGATATTGACATTATGTAATTATGAAATTATAAATATATTAATTTTAATTTATAAATAAACATGGTTAGAATTATTTTAGAAATACAAGTAAAACTTTTCTATAATTATAATATCCTCATCAAACCAATTTCATTACTATAAAGATATTATAACTTAATAAAGTTATAGTTTATAAAAATAATTAGGTGTTAATGCTGACGAGTTATTATATACCCGCAAGTTCAATGATGCGATAAATTATTATTTCATATAACTTTAGAAAAATATTTTATTCCATATTAAACTTTTAACATAATATAGTATATATGAAGTTTATTTTTATTTATAATTGATATTAATTACGACCAAAATTTTTTATAACTATATAAAATTTATTTCTATATAAAGTATTACTATAGAGAGGCGCAATAAATTTAAAAGATTATTTCATTAACATTTTGATAACTTATTAAAATTAACAAGACAATTTAATTAGTTAAATTCAACTCACTAAGTGATATAATTGGTTGGAGAAAACAAAACGACCTAAAAGTGAAGAGCCAAACAGTAGATTGAGGAAAAATAGCCGCTCTTATAGCCGGCCTCCCGGCAGACAGCAGTAATAAATATTGACATTATCAAATATACGGTGTCGTTTAAAGTAGAATGGAAATTACAGGCTATTTTGTGTGTGCGTATCAAAATACATATATACAGGTAATAAAAGGTTGGTTGTGTGAGTGAGAGGCATAAATATAGAGATCTGGTAAGAGCGGTGGGTGGTGGTGTTTTGTTCCGATTTTGGTACGAATAGAGAGAAGCTCTGGAGTCCATCTCTTCCCGTCCTCCGCGACGGTTTTTTTTGCCGGTTGGCTCTCAGGTTTTATTCTTTTTTTTCTATTGTTTTGTTTATATATGTGATTTCTATTGATTCGATTCGAATTCCTTTCTATCCGATCTGATCGGATCTGATCTGATCTCTGGTTGTTCCTAGTTTCTTTGATTTTGTATTTGCTGTGTTTTTTTTTTATCATTATTATTTTGGAAATTGAGGTTAGGGTTTGGTGATTGAATTTTGTTTTTCCGACTTAGATTTATTGTAGAATCAATTCCGTTAATTTGCTCTTTCTTTTAGTCTGCATAGGCATAAAATATTTGGAAATTAAATTACACTTTATTTTTGTAAGTATACAAGGAATTAATCTATCGATCATGTAAGAATTTTAAATATTAGGATGGGGTTTGGAAAATGTTTTAATTGTGATTTGAGATTGTGGTGTGAATTTGACTATTAGAACCAATAATTCCAATTGCTCTATGATGTCTTGTTCGTTTATTTATTGTCTGAGCATTTTTTTGCTTATCAAGCTCTGTATATGTATTTTAAATTTAGCTGGTGTATGATACTAACCCAATAGCAATCTCTGTCTGTTGCCATGTCTTCATTTGTTATGGTGTGCTCTTTTCTTGTTAATAATAAATCCCATTTTACATTAAATACTATTATTCATGTGCAGTTATTTGGTTATGGGTGTTTACTGGATCTTGTTTACTGAATTTTAGTTTTGATTGTTTGTAGTAGGCATGGTTTTGGTTGTCTGAGACTGGCCATGGTGGGTAAAATCATTTGAAGAGTAGCAAAATAATTTTTATTTTAGTCAGCTTGTTCTGCATTTGTTAGTTTTATTTTTTCTTCATTTATGTTTTACACTAACATCTTTTCTTTTATAGTTTTTTCATATAGCAGTTTGCATATATTGTCCGTTGCTTAATACTGTGCTGTCTCATTTGGGATTCAACTGAGACGGCTTGGATTAGCTCTTCTCTTCTTGTATTGTTTCTTGTTGGTCTTGTTGATTTTGTTTGAATTTATGACTTGGATGTCAGGTTGCACCGGACTTGGATCTAGACTGATTAATTTTTTTTCTAAGACATGGAGCTAGTGTGCTTCTGGTCAAATTGCCACCAGTATCGAGTTTTTTCATTCCAGGAAGTGCTAGACTGGCGGTTTGTTGTCCTTGGAGGTTTTCTTTTGGTGTCCTTTGTCAATTGCACTTAGTGGTCCGATTCTCTTTAATGAACGGTGTAGGAGGCGTAATGCAAATATTTCCTGGGATAGGTGTTGCATCGTTAGTGCACTTCTACAAGTAAGCATTTTGTGATTATCCTTTATATCAAAACCTTGCTGTAGGTATGTTCTAACAATTTTTTTATTGGTAGTGCATTGCTGATACAACATCCAGTCAATAATTTGAAGAAAACGTCTTCCGGGGTATAGCATATATTACAAATCTGTCTTGTTTGTATGTTTATGTAGTTATTATAATTTGTTTATGTTGCTCTAACCATTGTGATATTTCCTTTTTGCAACTCTTACTGTAGGGTTGAGTCTGCAAGTACATGAAGAGGTTGCTTTTGTAGCATTAGATAACAAATTTCACCAAAACTCTGCAGACCACAGTTCTTAGATATTGCTCAGTTGCCTCAATGGAAACCTATTAGAAGGACAAGCTATTAATCTCAGAAGAGTCTGCATTCTCCTACTCCCATTTAGTATAGATGAGTTACCTGTTCTCAAGTTCTTGAACCCGTGAGTGGTTGTGTCTTGCACTCCAGATCTTTCTGTTGGCTGGAGCAATCATTATTGCTGGTTTGTTGATTAGTGTCAATATGTTTTATGGAATTCTTTTTTTCCTTCAATCTGTTGCATGGTGCCATTGTGAAGCTGTGGATATAGTAAAGAATAAGGCTGCAAAGCTTGTCCATCAGAGAAAATCTGGTTTTATTCTCTTGCATCTTTGTGCTGAAAACTAATGGTGGATTCAGCTGGATCAGCGAAGGTTCTTGTTTAAGTTTTATACTTTCTACCAGCAGTGATCTTGTGACATTAAATGTCTTATATTGTTGTGGGTTCTTCTACTTATCACAAATAAAGAAAGAGCTCCTTTGTGTTCCACAAGAAAAATGGAGAGGTAAGTGAGCTTTGTTTGGGAATTGCTTTGTTTTCTGCATGGGCT
Source organism: Xanthoceras sorbifolium (assembly GCA_003430845.1). Lineage (NCBI taxonomy): Eukaryota > Viridiplantae > Streptophyta > Magnoliopsida > Sapindales > Sapindaceae > Xanthoceras > Xanthoceras sorbifolium. Next base: position 32,143,557 of record CM010608.1, read on the forward strand.
GTGGCTGGATTCTATATATAATTGTCTTTTGTTGAACACAGGTACAAGTTAATTAAGGAAGTTGGAGATGGAACATTTGGAAGTGTATGGCGAGCTATTAATAAGCAATCTGGTGAAGTTGTAAGTATGAAGAGGGCTTCTTATACATGTTACTTTGAGAAATCTGTATTATTAAAATGTATTAGTTCTTTAAACCAACTTCTAATTTTGGCAGGTTGCAATTAAAAAAATGAAGAAGAAATATTATTCATGGGAGGAGTGCATAAATTTGAGAGAAGTGAAGGTAAAATGAGTTACCCTTTCTCATAATGTTTTCATTCTATGCCAGATAACTTCATTGTCTAATATGCATAATGTTTTCTTCTTGTGACAGTCATTACGGAAAATGAATCATCCAAACATTGTGAAGCTTAAGGAAGTCATCAGGGAAAATGACATCTTATACTTTGTGTTTGAATACATGGTAAGCAGGCCATTTCAATTCAATTGTTATTTCTAAGCGTTTATTATTGTATATGATGGTCAATTGTCATTTGGTTACAATTTTCTTTTTGGCAGGAATGCAACCTTTACCAACTTATGAAGGACAGAGAGAAGCTTTTCTCTGAAACTGAAGTCAGAAATTGGTGTTTCCAAGTTTTTCAAGGTCTCGCCTACATACACCAGCGGGGATATTTTCATCGTGACCTTAAGCCAGGTAATTGTTACCGTTGTTCATGGGTATCCAAAGCTGAGTATGATTTTTTTAAGAGAACTCCATTGTGTTACTAAATATTATCTGGAAAATATATTGAAGTCTAGTTATATATCCTAGTCTTCAGTTCGTCACGGGTATCTTGGAATGGCTGTTTTAACTGATCAATCTCCTTCTGTTAGTCATTCTACTTTCTGCTTTTGAAAATTTGTCATTTACTGTTATGGTGGTAAACAAGTGCTTAATTGAAATTTTGCATATTCGAGACCTTTCACTTTATCTTATGTTGCATTCTAATATTTTAATTTTAAAAATATGATTTTTTCATCATGACACTCTGTTTTATATGTCCTGGAACTTTAAACCCTCAAAATGTTGTAACTAAGCTACTTGCAACTACTTTGCAGAGAACTTGCTTGTTTCAAAACATGTAATCAAAATAGCTGACTTTGGGCTTGCACGGGAAATCAGTTCACGTCCGCCATATACCGAATATGTCTCGACACGCTGGTATGTTCTTTTGTTTATTTTTCTCTCTCTTCCCTTTGTTTCCTACTTTTTCTTCCCTTCCCTTCTACAGGCTTATTAACTTTCTGAGCACTGACATGTCAGGTATCGAGCGCCTGAAGTGCTGCTTCAGTCATTTTTGTATACCTCGAAAGTTGGTTAGTGCACCATGGGACTGAGAAATGATTCAGTGCAATATTTTTAGCAGAGTGATTTGATCAATACTTGATCATTAATGTATTTTTTCTAATAAAAAAAATTATTTTTAGATATGTGGGCAATGGGCGCTATTATGGCTGAGGTGATGACACTTCGTCCTCTCTTTCCGGGTACTAGGTACATACTTTTCCATAAAAAAAATCCTGTATTGCTATTTCTCTTGTTGCCTTTTCGACCAACAGATGTAATTGATGGTGGTCAATTTGTATTGCTCTGATGAGGAAGACAAAAGTTATTGGTGATCTTTTCTTTATGAAGCTGTTCTGTCTGAAGAAACTTTCCCATTTTTTTTAATTTTCTTTTACATAAGGAATATGCATCTTTGAACTGGATGGTGATTAGTTATCATCTTCGTCTAGTTAACTGATCACTTTATTTTTTCTACTTTGTACTGCATTGTAAGCTGTTGCAAAAGTCATCAAAGTCATCATATATTTCTATGCATCTTTGTATGGATTAACATCTTTTTGGAGGTTACTATTACAGGGTTGCAGTTTTGCTAATTTGTTGGCAACATCCAATAGTAGTTAATATTTTTTCTAATTATTATGCATGCAGTGAAGCGGATGAGATCTACAAAATATGCAGTGTGATAGGCAGTCCGACTAAGGATTCTTGGGCTGATGGACTTCTTCTTGCTGGGGCTATTAACTACCAATTCCCACAAGTCAGTTTTAACCTCTCTTTCTCTCTCTTGCACTTGTTTATGTATATGCTACGTATTATCATCTATGGAGATGAACTAAATATTGTTGAGTTTAATTGATTTTTCGATTGTTCAACTTTATCATGAACATTTTTTATAGTACTAACAATTTGTGGACAGCTTGTTCACCCCTTCAACCTCTTTTTCTTTTGTTAATAAATTCTGTTTCCTTTAAAAAATGATGGTAACAAAATTAAAAAGTTACCTTTTTTCTACCTACCAATGAAAACGTTAGCACTCAAATGATGTTTCTTGCAATTTTTCATGGCAGTTGAGTGGTGTCCATCTCTCTGCACTAATACCATCTGCGAGTGAGGATGCAATCAGCCTGATTACAGTAAGTATCACTTTTTATTGACGGTGGTTAAGATGGTAACCTATATTACATGCTTTTCAATTGGTAAACGATAGGCTTCCATGATTCTTTTAGATAGGTTATGAAGAGTGTATTGTTCACGTATTGTTCACGGGAACATATCTGACTTGTTATTTATTTGTTTGGTCTTTTCCCCTTATAATATTTAGTCACTTTGTTCATGGGATCCCTGCAAGAGGCCAACAGCTGCAGAAGCCTTGCAACATCCTTTCTTTAAGGTATTGTTTCAGACTTGAAGTAGCTCTTGCATGATCATGTTTTGGCTTGGATTGTAGTACAGTAGATATTCTTTTTCAAGTATATTAAAAACTGTGAACTGTTCTACATTTGATGTTGCAGAGTTGCTTTTATGTTCCACCATCTCTTCGTTCCAAAGCAGCTGTTACTAGAACACCTCCATCTGGTAAGTGTGTATTCTCTTTTTTTTTTTTTTTTTTTTTTTAATTTCCTAGCCAAAACTAGAAGAAAAATGGCAATTTTTGGAGTGCTTTCCCTTGACATAGATTTATGTTGAAACCAAATTTTATGTTCACCGTTTTGATTATATGCACTGTTGCAGCTGGGACAAGGGGAGTATTGGAACAGCAAGGTGCTAGGAGGTATTCAGTGGCTTTATCTAATTCAAAGCTTACTAGCAATTTTCCTTCTCCAAAGTTAAATGCTCCTATGAATGCAGGTGATCTTTTCTAGATTTATCACTGAGCTCTTTTCTATGTATCATTAGAATTTTATACATTACTATTTACTAGAGTGAGCTCCTTGTTGAGTGCTCTGAGATATGGAACTGATGAATCTGTGGGTTTTGAAATTTTCTTTCCTTGTGTATATAATTACATGCTCATACTATAAAAATTATCTTGCAGGTGTTCAGCGCAAGTTGGAAATGGTTAATCAGAATCAGGTGAGAAGCTGGTGCCATTCAAAGGAGTTCAGATAAAAGATAAAATAAAGCATGGCTGCCTCTAGATACATACATTGGTTGAGTCTTGACATTTAAATGGAATAAGAATGCAGAGAGAGGATTACACACACATACATAGAGTTCTATGTTTATATATGATCGTCTTTATTATTGAGAACTCAATGTTAACTCATTAAGTTAAATTTTTCATTATACTGTTTCTCATTGTTTAGATTTATTGTCTAGTTTGCACAACTGTTTACGAGGAACTCAGTGCTGAATAATAGTTTATTACATACTTTTTTCTTCTGCTCATACTTGTTATTTTTCTGAAGGATGCAAATAAAAATGATAAATTCATGAACAACTCTGCCAAACTATCAAAATATCGTTCAGCCGGGAGGAAGAGTCCAAGTAAGTTTCTTGTTTAATAATGTATCTTATAGTGAAATATATTTAAAAATTGGACTGCTGCGTTTTTTTTTTTTCCAGTTTATGTTCTGCTGCTATGACGCCATGTTATGTTATGCGGGCCTAAGTGAGGCTTGAATTTTCTATTTATTAGTATAAATTAGTGGTTGGTCAAAGCTTAAAACAAATTTTGTCCTGTTAATTGACTGGAAAGATGATGGTTTTTATTTATTTATTTATTTTTGCAGCTGTCATGAGCAAAGGTAGGAATGTACGTGGAGTTTCAGATGCAGCTGAGAAGCTGGCAAATATGACGATTGCTTCTCGTAGGCAGTCAGTGGGACAGCTAAAGCCGCCTCCTATGAAGACGGGGGTGCAATGGAATGCTGGATCAGGAGACTCGTATCTTAGACCAAGTCAACAGCTGCAACCAGGAAGAAGTTATAGCAGGAAAGTTGTGGGATAAAAAAGAAGGGCTCTTTTTAGAGGGGGCTAAAATAATTATGGATTAATATCCAGAATGTGTTTTTAAGAAGTCAAAAGTGTGATATGCGGACATGATGTGTGTTTTGGATTTTGATTTTCAGTATTGATGGATTCCTTGTTTTTCTTTTTCTATTAATATGGCAAACGTGGTCGCTATGTAGTTAAATCAATACAAAAATATTGTTGCTTGTCAAAATTCTCTTGTCTGCTCAAGTATGAAGCAATGGACGTTGTTGACCGTACAAGATGGAGGGATTTTAAACAAATGGGTAGATGAACAAATAAGGACGTTAACATATTCAAATTTTGGGATAGTTTGATAAGATGCTATATGATTTAAGATGGTCATCTATAAAATTGAGTTGGTAGCACAAGAAATGGTGCAAATCTCAGTTCAATTAAAGCTGAAGAACTCCGACATTCTATTAGTGCAAATCAAATAAAATAAATTCTATATTTCTCCAATTATGTGTTACAAATAACCAAGACCCAATTACTCCCACAAACATAAAAGACATAGGCCCTAAAATTGCACTATTTTAAAGAATAAAAGAGATAAAATAGAGCACATTTGCACATCCTGGCAAGAAAATAAAAAACGTATAACATTCACCATGAATAATTTGTATGTATGAAGACTTCAATTAAGTCTAATTTCATTCTCTAACTCATTACATGCTTCGAAACAAAACTGGGAATTAGTTTATATTCCATAGACGTCCAACTGCACCCTCCATAACATTCCACCAATTCAACTCCCGACAATGTATGTGTTATCATCTGTGAAATCATAATTTAATTAGAGGTATTGAGCTTGTATTCTTTCCCTGTTCTCTTCCCACCACAGCTTGGCGTGCACTTCTCCAAACCTTTCACGGCTGACCAAAACCAAAATGTTAGCAAAATGTCAAACTTAAAGGAAAAATCAAAGCAACTTGTAATGTTAAAGAGTGACTTTGAGTGAAACTCTTTAACATTACAAAGTCAAAACGTGCGAGATTCCATATCTGATCAATCAGTCCTCCTGACAACCAAAGTGGTTGAATGAGGAATGCAGATCAATGAGAATTTCCATTACCTAAATCTGACACGCCGAAGCTCCCTAGTCCCATCAGCTAACTGTCTGATAGTAATATAGACACCAGGCTCATCTTCCTCAACCCATTCTGTCTCCATTTCACTTGCATTGCTAACAGAAACAGAGGGCTCATCTCTAGATGAAGTTGTTGTCCGTGCTGCATCAAAAAATGTCTCAGCTCTTGGACCGCCTGCACCATAACCGCTTGATCCAGCATTGTAATGCTGGTTGCCACCTTGATCGGAAGGTTCAGGTGGAAAATACCCTTTACTTCCAGAGGGTTTATAGTGGCTTCTTGGCGTCCACTCTTTGTTCATTGATGAAGCCATAGGGCTTTCCCTTGCAGATCCCATCCTCGAGTAAGAAGAATCTCTCTGCAAATAATCATCAGTTTGTAATGGAGGGTTTCTATATTAGTTATCAATCAGATTACAAAGGGCGTTATAAGTTATCAATCAAAAAACTATTCAAAAAACAATTTATTACCTCATCCTCGGACCTTGGAGGAGTGTGAAGAGCTTGCCGATTAAATCTCTGGACGTTGTAGAGTTCCATGATTCTATCATAATTCTCACCCCACCATCGCTGGGCTTGCCACTTATTAAACATCTCTCGGCTTCAACATTAAAATGCCCAAGTAAATGTCAGTTTGTGTATGATAACCAATTAGTCCAACTCCATTATTGCACAGCAAGTCATAGATAGTGGAAACAGAACAGTGGTGGTACCAAATTATGTCCTTATTTTGGACATCATATGTCTGAAAATTCAAAAAGATTGTAAATCCTACTACAAATAAACTCTAAATTTCCATGATGCTACGATTCAATTTTATTGTTGGGTTGAGACACTGTCTAGTATGAAATATTAGCTGATCCTGGAACTTAAAGTCTAGGCCAAAATATGTTGATAAGATAGAATACCTGAAGCGAATTCGTTTTAGATCATTTCCCCCATTAGGAAGGGACACAAATGTAATGTGAACACCAGGCTCCACTTGTGCCATCCACTCCTTGGGTTCATCCTCATCCTCCAGTACTACATCAGCGACCGAGGCAGAATCCATCCCTGCAGATGTCCGGTCACCACTATATACACTAGTAAATCTTGTGTCTGATCGTGTAGTTGGATGGTGACCAGTGCTTGTAAAATCCCATGCTGGTGTTGAACTTGAGCTACCACCACCAGTATAAGAATATGGAACCCCTTCTGAAGCAACATCAAAATCTGGATAAGGCCGCTGACCTTTCTTGTAGCTGCTGGAGCCCGTGCAAGGTTTGCATTGCCGATAAGCACCAGAGAATTTCAATGCCATATCCTTGATCTGTACATTATCATATTCTTAGTTGATAAATACCTCGGAAGAGCTATACAAATATTCACTGGCAATCAACCCTTGATAGTAATGCTTCCAAGTTAATGATGTTAACTTTGATATTATTATTTTACTAAGCTGATTTCTTTAGGACTGATAATTCTACAATGAACCATAATGGTTCATTTTGAAGAACACCTTCCCTCCCTAGTGTAAAAAGTCATCAATGCCAATCTATCTAGTGGTTTAAATCTCTCAAAAATGGAAAATAGATTTTTCTAATGGTCCAATATCATTATCAGGAATGAGTTCCAATCATGTATTTATTGATTTCTCATAGAATGGTTAACTACAATAGTTGCAGTCACAGTAGAACTAAACCAAACATTCATGGATATAAATTATTTATTTTTTTAAATAATATTATTGACTGTGTTACTATAAAAAGGAAAGAGAGAGAATATTTATAAGGGAAATAAAAAAAGAGAGTCAAAGCATGAGAGGTTAAGAGTCTGAAATGAATGTGTACTTTTCTGCTACATGCTGAGAAGTAATGGTTGGTCTGGTTATCAAATAAATTGGCCATTACTATAATTTTCACCTTTTTTTCATGTACTATGCATAGACAAGAATTCAATGGTGGGTCAGGGTAAAGGACAATTGGGAGTCTTTTCTAAAGATTTCAGATATTGGTTAACGAGGGAATATGTTTCCACTATTTCTGTCTTCCAGCCAAATTCCAATTACTACATGTTTTATGGGAAGATTGAAGATTTCCTTTTGACTGATGATTTTCTTCTTTTTTTTATATATATATATACTTGGAAGGAGAAGGGGTCATATTAAAAATGATAAAATTATAGTGAAGATTTTGTAAAAAGGAAAAATATTGGATTGGATTGGATTTTGAAAGTAACGTAAATGGGTAGGAAATATGAATGACATCACAGCAAGACACTGACGGACACACGGCTCAATGTTCACAACAACACTAATTCAAAACTACCATCTATATGATGGTAATACTAGCCCTGACCCAGTGACCACTCTTATCAAACTATAAACATTTTTTTTTTAAACAAAAAAAAAGAAAAAAAAAAAAGAGGGTGGTGTTATCACGTGCAAAAGCTTTGAAGGCATGGTAGTGGTAGTGGTACCGGTGGATGGTGGTGGTGGTCCTCTCCTAGTCTCCTCCCCTCTCTTCTTAAATTTATAAATATTTTTAAAATTATTTAAATTATTTAAATAAATAAAAAGAAAAGAAGATAAATAACCTGTGCCGTCAGGCTTTTGACGGCTTCTTTTGTACTAGGCGTGCCACTCCCACGCGCTCCTTCTACTTCTTCTCCTCCATCGGCCATTTGCTTGGTACATGCTATACACGTAAACATCTTCTCTTTCTACTCCTATCAAACAAATGCAAACTTTATTCAAATTACCAAATTACCCATAACTCCACCACCAAACAATATTTAAATTATTTAATAAAAACAAAGGCTTGATTTCATTCCATTCCAATTCTAGCACAAACAGAGGGCAAAAAACAACATGCGAGACCAAAAGAAGATATAATATATTTCAATAAGACAAAAGGGCAAAAAATAAAAAAGAGCTCGGGATTAGAGATGGACCCCAACAATTGCTTATTTATAATAAAACTAATATCCAGTCAATCATTATGGGGACATACAACCACTTTCAAACTGGTCTAAATTTGATCAACATATCAAAAAAAAATCAAAAGAGAAAAGAGAGTTTCTATTTTTCCAATCCAAAAAATAAAATAAAAAAAAAAGGGAAAATGATTATGAAGATGGACCAATCCAATCCCAATGCATGTCGAGAAATGAAAAGAATGGATGAATAGACAAACAGACAAGAGATTTGTTCATTTGAAAAACACACTTGTGCTTCATTATTATTCGAAAACGACTTACCCAAACCTCTTTTATTGCTAATTTTTCTTCTTATGGCCTCCTCTGCTCTTTCTTAGCTGTCTTTTTATTTGCTTGCTGTCACCATTTTAGATCTTTCAAGTTTATAATCTGCAACAAAACAAAAAAAAAAAAAATTCAAATATTGAACCTTTATACATTACATGATAAGTATAAAAATGGGTCGATAATCGAACTGTATCATTTTTAAAACAAGATCTGAAAGTAAAAAAAAAAAATGAAAAAGAATTCAAAAACAAAGCAAAAGAGCTGCTCTCTGCAACTACACATACCTTCATAAACCAACCTTTTAAAGCCCAAAAATTGGGGTTCAAAATAACATATGAAGATTCACATAAACATCAATTTTAGCTCCTTTTTATCAACAATAATCCCTTCAATTTCGCTCACTCGAAAAACACTTTTGAAGATAGTACTCTCTGCCACTGCTGCTGACTTTGAGTTCAAACAAATATATATCTTCAGACGAAAATAATAAAACAACGGACAATATAAGACAAAAACGCCGGCGATATATCGGCAAAAGTTTCCGGATTTGGATCCCAAACGGTAAAAGAGAGAGAAAAATGAAAAAAAAAAAAAATCACACCCACAAGGGAAAGTTTCGGATACGCAGCTCCGGGTTTTACGTTACAACTTAACAAGAAGAGAGGACATGTTGGATTGGGCTGGCTCAATTTATATACATATATACCACCAGTACAAGCCAGGAAAATTAGACGACGTTAAATAACGGAAAACGTTTGTGATTTTGTGGCGTGGAATACGTACATTTCGTCAACAGAAACCGTTAGATTGTTGGATGATTTTTTTAAGGTCGCTGTTAAAAAAAATTGGTCTTGATTAGTGAGGACATGTGGGTCCTACATGTCTAGCTGACGCAAGGGACGGATCTCTTACGTGTATATGAAGTAGACCACGTGGCACTGGTTGATTGGGTTACAAGCTGTTAAAGGCTAGGATTTGATCATAGGATATTTTTTCACAGGGTAGGAACAATCACATCAATGTTTTATCATTGAAGTAGCTGAAAATTTTATTATATGTATTAACATATTAAAGTAAAATGTATGACCAATAATGGCTAAATACTCACGGCACCTTAGTAAGAATTTAGGTTGAGTCTTATCGGTAATCTCTTTTGACAGTCTTTTTTTTAATGGGATAATTTATAAGTATCATTATAAATCGTGATCGAGACATATGACATGTCCTGATCCTGAATTAGAATTTCCTCCCCCAACATATGTTGAAGGTTAAAAAAATTAATAATTATTTTTTTTAGATACAAAAATTTATATGTTAATTTGTTAAAAAAATTATAAAATTAATTAACTAAAATTTATAAATTGTTGACATGTGTCTTAAAAACCCACATTAATATGATCCTATATTAAAAGGAAGGATTTTTGTATCATGAGTTTTTTGTCAAACTCTAAAATTTTAAGTGTAATTTTATGTCTACGCATTCTTTCTGTTTTAAAAGAATATAATTAATATATAACTACATAATTTTATTATAATATATCTATTTGAATATAAACTTGAAATTAATTATTTCGAATAAATTTGACAAATAAGATATTTTACAAAAGATATAAAAGTTTTTAAAAAAAATTTCTCAAAAATTTAAACTAAAATTATTGGAGAATTAAAAATTCTTTAACTAATTTTATATTTTTTTTAAATTTAAAAGGACATTTTTCTATTAAACAAAATTAGTCAAATTATTCGTTAAATAGTTAATAATATCCATCTTATATTTATCTTTAATTTAAATTAAGTGAAATTAAATATTCATTGTTATTTATCAAGTCGAGAATCATTATACATTAAAGATAAAATAGCTACCTTTTTTAAAAAGCAATAAAAAGAGGTTTAGTGAAAAAGGGTTTAGAGATCATAGGTTGGTATATCTTAAATTTAAGGTTTAAATAACTAGTAATAGGTTTTGTTTGGGTAGGCACATACTAAGGTTTAGAGGTTAGCTAACCTCCAGAGGCATCCCTGTGTACTCCATGAATGAAGGCCGGCTACCTCTTCAAAAAAAGAAGATATCATCGACAACATCATTTGTCGAGGATGTCGTTGACAATCACTTTTATAGAAAAGGAACCCATACATCCTCCATGAAGATAAAAGGAAGCACAACCTCCTCCTTTTCGTAGAGGTGGTGTCTCCTTCGGTCTTTTAGCGATTAATCAATCGGACGTGATATTAAAGAATGGAGATTTGAATTTATTTATTTATTTTAATTTAGTAATTAAATATTTATAAATATTAAATTTAAATAAAAAATTTTAATTAATAAAATCTTAAGATTTTGTATTATTTCGTATGATTCCATATAATATAATACAAAGGGCAAATTGCACTAAGTTACCCTGAGTTTAAGCATAATTACACGCATAATGCCAGTTTACCGTTTATTACACTCAAATACCCTTGACCACGTTGACTTCACTGTTGACCAACTATTTTTTTAAAAATGACATAAATACCCTTATTGATAAATATTAAAATATAATATTAAAAATAGTAATTAATAAAACAATAATAATAATTAAAAAAAAAACCTTCATTCATCATCACCAAATCATCTCCACCATCATCACCAATCCATTTCCACCATCATCATCTTTCTAAAAATTCACCATCCACCATCATCTTGTTGGGTTCACGTTCGAACCCAGAAAACTGGGTTCGAACACGAACCCAGAAAATTGGGTTCGAACACGAACCCAGTTGCTGGATCTTTATCAACGAGGGGCGATGTTCCATAGCAGATGGAGTTTTCTCCATCTACGATGGATCTGTCTTCTCCATCGCAGATGGAGAAACTCCATCTGTGATGGAGTTGAGTTTGTTATTTTTTTTTTAATGTTATATTTTAATATTTATTAATAAGAGTATTTATGTTATTTTTTAAAAAATAGTTGGTCAACAGTGAAGTCAACGTGATTAAGGATATTTGAGTATAATAAATGGTAAATTTATATTATATATGTAATTATACTTAAACTTAGTGTAGTTTAGTGTAATTCGCCCTAATACAAATACAAAGAAAGTGAGAGTGAGAAGAAGCATGGGGTCCATCCAATGAGAAGGCAGAAGAGAGGGTAAGGACTGAGGAATCATGACTGTTACTGTGAGTTTAACATATCAAATTGTCAAAGATTCTTACAAGTCATTTGCAATTTGTCTTATTTTGGGTTGTACGGCAGTAGACATTTAACCGGCTGTGAGCGGTGACTAAACACAATACGTACTTTAATCAGGAGAAAATGTTAACTGGCTATTGTCGGTTGTCAGCACTGGCTTTGCTTGCTATATGCTGCTTTAACTTTTAACCCCACTGTTTTCTGTTTTTGTCATTGCCTTTATTCCTGGGGCTAACCCATCTTTAAGCAAAGAATGCTTGGAACAGAGGGACAACTAAACAACTCATTTTCTCTCTCTCTCTCTCTAGAGATCTAGAGAGAGAGACTATTTTTCAAACCTCATCATTTTTAGATACTACCTTTAGCTGATATGGTATGATGGTATGGAACATTTCTTCCATCTGATAATATTTTAATAAAAATTTATATAATTAAAAAATATAATTTTAAATGTATATATATATAAATAGTGTAACAATTAAAATACGACGTGTCCAACATATAAAAAGCAAAACTTTGGGTAAAGAGGTTTGTTAGAAGATCTTGATAAGCAAGAAAAGCACAGTCAATGTCCAAATTAAAAGCCATCCCTTCATTTTTTTTTTTTTTTTCCCATTAGTTTGGTTTTGGAAGCAAATTCAAAATCCCAGCAGCACTTTAATTACATTTATACCAACATTTAAATCAAACGTTCAATATTTTGAAAAGTGATTTATATAAAAAGCTATTCAGCGATCTATTCTAAAGTTAGATATTGTGTACATCTAAATCACAACTCTTTCTCTATTTCCAATGTTTGATTGATTACTTTGATTACCCCATGCATGTTTCTTTTGATTTCTTGTTTCATATTATAAATAAAAATAAAAACACAACTCACTCGCTCACATGTTAAAAGAAGAGACCAGGTTGAGTTGGACGACTATTTTTTTTTCTTTTTTTTCTTTTTTTTGAGCAAAGGAGGGCAACCGCCCAGAAAACCAAAACAAACAGACCAACTCAAGGAACAAGTCTAGCTTGGACGACTATTTTTATACAATTAATAATATCTAGTTTTTAAACGCATCCTGCGTTACTTATATCACCATCAAACTACAAGAAAGGCGATCAAACTACAAGAAAGGCGCATGCGCACGTACACGTGCGCGCACACACACACGTACAAACATATATATATATATATATATTAAATTCGCTATCTTCCTGTTTAAATAACCTAGTTTTTGGAGTAGGCAAAAATAACCTAGTGTAAATAACCTAGTGTAGAAAGAGCTAGGCGCTAGTTGGGCGGCAACCACCGCCTAGCACCTAGACCGCTTAAGCGGGGATTAAGCGGTCTATCGGAAGTCGGCTGATCAGAAGCAGATCAGATAATAATTCAAGTAATTTTCAAGTTAAAAAAAAAAAAAATCCAAGTTCAAGCAAAATCCAACCAAATAAAAAAATTTCTAACCAAACTACCAAAGTCAATCAAATTCTAAGCTCAAATCAAATTCAATCACATTCAAATTTGAAATAAGGCAACAACACGAATAAAGTAGTAAACAAATAAGTTCATAAAATACAAAAATAAATTTCTAGTTCTAAATAGTAATTCATAAGTTCATAAACATAAACTAGTAAACAAATAAACTAATAAAGTATATAAATTTCTAAGTGTTAAGGTCATCATGTTCTTATTTATATCTTTCCAACACCTGGTCTTCATTAGATTTGAGCTCAAAATTATCTTCCTCCATATGTTCATATTCAGATTTAAACTCTTCTCCAAGATCTCTATTAACTCTAGCACTTCTTCGAGGTTTTGTCATTTCATCCGCACCGGTTGCTTCATCAACCAATTGCCAAGTAAGCCCTGTACCCGGCTCAACCTCTTCATCATCATCATCAACTATCCATCCTTGTGTATTACTAGCATCACCATCACTTGGTAATAAGGCAATCAAATTCTAAATTCAATCACATCCAAATTTGAAATAATTCAACAACATGAATAAAGTAGTAAACAAATAAGTTTATAAAATACAGAAATAAATTTCTAGCTTTAAGTAGTAAGTTCATAAGTTCATAAATATAAAGTAGTAAACAAATAAACTAATAAAGTTCATAAATTTTTAAGTGTCAAGGTCATCATGTTCTTCTCCATATCTTTCAAACACTTGTTCTTCATCGGATTCGAGCTCAAAATTATCTTTCTCCATCTGTTCATTTTCGAATTCAAACTCTTCTCCAAGATCTCTATTAACTCTAGCACTTCTTCGAGGTTGTGTCATTTCATCCGCACCGGTTGCTTCATCAACCAATTGCCAAGTAAGCCCTATACCCGGCTCAACCTCTTCATCACCATTATCAACTATTCATCCTTGTGTATTACTAGCATCACCATCACTTGATAATAGCACATATATGTTAGCCTCCTTATCTATTAACCTTTTACGCTTATTCATCAATTTGGAATTGAATTGGACGAATATTAAGTTGTTCAATCGAACAATATCTAGTCTATTTATTTTCTTCGTGTTTAACTACATAAAAGTGAAAATTTGAAATTAATTAAAAAATAAAAACTAGCATTTGCTAATGCCTAGTAAATAGTAACGTAATAAATAACTTACCCCCTTAAAAGTGCTCCAATTTCTTTCACACCCGGATAAACTTGTGGTTAATGCGAGGATCCTTTCCGCCATCCTTTTCAAGTCAGGTGTTTGATGTCCAAACACAGACCACCATTGAACTACATAATAAGAAAATTAGAGATTAATAGTTTAAATGTTAAACACAAATCACTATTAGTGAATACTTGTTAATTGTTATTACCTGGATCATATGTGCTATTATTGTTATCTCATGTTTTTTGAGCCATTACTTTTCCAAAAGCACCCTCTTTGTTGGTATATTTCGCTAAGTCGGTAATTAAGATCTTTGTTTGCTTATCAATATCACCGGGAAAGAATATCTCCACACAAGTACATACCGCATCCATTAGATCACAATCTTTTACAATATGAGGATCTTAATGACAATAGAAGAGATTTAAGAAATAAGTCGTCTTATGTAATGGAGTATTGGCTTTACTATCAATGATGTCAAGGATTGGCTGATAAGCATTCTTACTATTTTTCAATGCCACCTTAATCTCTTCTTTTGCTTTCCTAAGTTCCCCATATAAAAAACCCATGGATGGCTTTACATCCTCATCAACTAGTCAAAGCACCTTTACCAAATGAGCAAATACCTTCAAGCATGAGGTAACCTATTCTAAAAACTCAAGTTCAGCACAGTAGAGTAGGTTGCATTTCCCTTAGCGGTCTTCAACCATTTGCAATATTCTCATTCTGTGTTAGTAAACATTGCTCTTAAACTTTCTTTTTTCTCCACCAAACTTTGCAATGATAGGAAAGCCGAGGCAAATCTAGTGACTCTCGGCCTAATTATTTCCCTTTTTTTTGTGTAGGTCTTCATCAACTACAAGGTTTTGTGATGTGCGTAAATAAATATCATAAAAGTTTTTGGCACTATCAAGGATTTTTTGAACTTTGAAATTTTTTCAATACCTTTAAGCATAAGGTTGATGGTGTGAGTAGTACATGAGGACCAAAATATGTGTGGCATCCGATCGTTCAACAACTTTGTTGCAGCCATATTGTTAGAGGTATTGTCGGTCACTACTTAAACAACATTCTCTGGCCCAACTTGTTCAACACATTTGAACATATACTTAAAAAATGTGTTCCCCGATGTGTGCCTCCTCGGAGCTTTCTTTGGAAGAAAGAAAAGGGATACCGTGCCTGCAATTCACACACAAATTCATAATGCTCTTCATTTTTCCTATCGATCTAAGCATCAATTATAATTCAACATCCACCCAATTTTCACTCTTCTTCTTATTTTTTTAGGGCCTCTTTGGTATGTCAAACTTTTCCTTCAACAGCGGTCCATTCAATTGGTATCGAGTTGGTTGTTTATATCCCGGTCCAATTGAACAATTGCCTCCGCCATTGTAGTGAAACTACTGTTCTGAATAGCATTGAAAGGAATACCTGCTTTATACACCCACCTAGCCATATATCGATGCATGATTTATGTTCTCTCCTTGAAAAGTACATCAGTTGCATCGATAGGGCCAAGAATGTGTGGTCTTTTCCTTGACCCTAACCCTTCAACTTCTTCTTCCTCCTTCTCAATCCCGATGAGATCAACTTCCATTCTAATCTCACGGTCTTCCTTATTTTTATTTTTCTTCTTAGTTTTAGCATCTTCGAGGGCTTGTCTACATTTAACTTGATCCTCCTCCATTGACCTTGGACACCTAGAAATATTTCCCGGTATGTGGCTAATAGGTTGCTTCAACCGATATACTTCATCAGAAAACACCTTTGAACAATAATTACACCTAACTATATCATAATTAGAGGGATCAACTAACTTCCCATAATCTCACCCAATATCATCCGATTTCCGTTTCAGAACAGATACGTTCGAGTTAGAGACACCGTTCGAATGAATGTTCGTATTAGATCTGGCACCCATTTTCTAAGTCCCCACAACAATGCACAATCACAATTCAATTTCAAAATAAAAAAATAATGAATTCAACCAATATTTAACTTGTATAAATATTCATGAAATCCAAATATCTAATATCTATTATTATAAATTTATAATATTTAGATGTTAAACTAATTAATTAAAAAAAATTAACTTCAAAATAAGAATCCCCAAATTAAACTTCAAAACCCTAAATAAGAGAGGAAATAGTGAAATACCAAGAAAGCATCTCATTACTGATAAGAAAGGAGGAGGTCACGGCCACAGTAATGGTGACGACGGGAATGAATCTGGTCGACGGAAAGAAGAAGAAGAAGAAGAAGAAGAAAAACGAAGAAAAACGAAGAAGACGAATAAAAGAACTAAAGAAGACACTGCTGGAAATGAAAAAGAAGAAGAAGAAAAGAAATTTTTTTTTTAAAACATAACCCCTAAAAGGACGCTGTTTTGGGGTTATGTTTAAAAATTAAAAAAAAAAAAAAAAACTTTTTTCTTCTTCTTCCTCCTCCTCGACCCGCTCTGGTTCTTTCCTTCACCGCAATCCCGCCGTCCCCTTCACCGCTTAAAGTGCCGCTTCACTCCAAATCTCGGCGGCGAGGCGTCGCCTAGCGCCTCACTGGCAATTAAGCGGTGATTTATGCCGCTTTCTTCATCCTTGGTATTAATCACACCTCTTAATAAAGTTGAGATTCGAAATTCAAATCTTGTGTCTCAAGTTTAAAAAAAAAATCTTACATTTTTTGTTAAGAATGGCAAAAATTGGAGGACATAATTTTTTAAAAAATCAAGTTATGAAGGATGATATTAGTTACATCTTATCGAAAAAAATTGGAGGGCTTGTGCAAACTGAAAATCAATTAGCTAATTTGTTTACAAAACCTTTGGATGCTGCTAGATTAAAGAACTCTTAGTAAATCCATTGATTTTTGCTCTTTGCATTGATTAAATTAATTTTTGAGAAATCGGATGACAATATTCAGTTAAGAGACTATGATTGTATGATTGTAAGATGCAGAAAGCAGGAATATATGTAATATATGTATCTCGTTGATTGCTTAGGATTCATGCACCTGCTTTGATTTTTTTTTTTTTTTTTAAATATTTTGCACCATTGATTTAGAATTATATGCTTGTCAATATTTGATGTTGAGCATGATTTTCATGGATATGTGGAATAACTTGAATGTAGTACATGAAAAATAATCAATGGTCAGTATTCATATTGTTCCTGCATAAATAGATTTGTTGAGCAACCTTTATGGAAATGGCTACTTTTATTGTAAGCACTCACGGTCGTTTGTTTTTTTTGTTTGAACACTGAATGAGGATTGATATCTGGAAACATAAGTGACATATTTGTTTTTTTTATTCACCTCATAATATGGTTTAAACTTGTTTGTTTTCTTTTAATAATGAAAATATTTGAAATCAAATAATTTAAGATTTATACCATTATCACTATTAGTTTTTATGCATTTTTATTTGATATGATACAAACCACTAAAAATAAATAATTTAATAAATCTTTAACCATTTTTATATAAATATTGATAAGGTTTTATTCACAATTAAAATATAATAAATAATAATATAAAATGATTTTTATTTTTCTTACAAAAAGAAATAAAAATTGAAGGCTCAATATTATTGTTGAACGTAATGATATCAACTCTACATAATATAAACAAATTTTTTTTTAAAGCTACTTATCAACATGAATAGTTTAAAAATAAAAAAAATTGTATTATCTAAAATTATTATAAATTGAAAATGGGAGAAAATCATTTTGGTTCATATCTTTTTTTAAATTATCACTTTTTGACCGATATTTTCCTCTTTCAGCTCGTGTGGTCCCTAACTTTCTAAAAATCCATCAACTAGGGGCCAAAGTGGTAGAGCTATAACTTTTTTAAAACAGTTGTAGCTGTACTTCAGAAAAAAGCAGTTGAGTGTTTGGTAAACTGAATTTTTAGAAGTGCCATGAGTGTAAAAAAATTGTATTAAGGTATGCAATAAACTATATGCATGAACTGCTATGGAAATATAGAATGACCAAAATGGACATCATAGTAAAATTAATTAATTTAATTTGTTAATGAAAATTCTGTTTATATACATTAAGCATATTTAAATGTTTTTTACTTTAATTCTAATAAGAAAATAAACTTAATTAATTTTATTAATTATCTTCCAACATTAATTGTAAAAACCAATTTTTAGATAACAAAATAAATATTAGAAATATTTTTAATTATTTTTTTCAAATATTGAAAATAAAAAAATTGGTCTAGTTTAATTAATTATCTTTTTATTTTTTTGGTATGACAATATTGAAGATAAAAAGATACTAATTTTTTTTTCTTTTCAATTTTTAATATCTAGGTTTTTTTTTTTTGTAATTTTTAATATAAGATAAGGGATAATTTAGTACAAAAATGATTTCATTAAATGTTACGACCAACTTCCTGCTTAAGTAAGAAGCTGAGTTGGGTTGGCCTAACTTTGTCTTTTAATTGTACCTTTTGATTAGATTCTTCAATAAACTGCTTTCAGGAGGTTTACCAAACAGCTTTTGGACTACAACTTATTGACTAAGCTAAAAGCGCTTATGAATAAACTCCTCCAAACGGGCCTTTGGTCCTTCTGTTAGTCAACAATCAGTCAAATTTAAAGGTCTTAGGGGTATTTCAATCTTTACACACAAAAATAACAATTCAAGTTAAAAAAAATTAGAAAAAAATTATTAATTAAAAATTCAATTCTAAAAAATTATGAGAATTTTTAAAATTTTTTTATTAGTTCAATAATTTTTTTTAATTTTGAGAGAACTTTAATTTAGTCCCTAAAGTTTGACGAAACATCATTTTTTTACTTACCTTTTCTTTTTTGGTTCGCCTAGTCCCTAACATTTTCTAAATATATCAAATTGGTCCTTTGACCAACTATTTAATAGTCAACCATCACAAATTTTTTTAAAAGACAGTTTTGCCCTTAAAGAATTTAATTAATAGAATTATAATTTTACCTTACAATTAAAATATAATAAAATGAATAAATAGAAAAAGAATAAATAAAATAGTATTAAGCTAAATTATAAAAACTTAAAAATGTAAAACATGTTTAAAAAAAAGTAAAAATTGTTAAAAATAGTCTAAAAATTATTGACAAAATTATTTTTAGTCACATATGAAAAAATAACCGTTTATAACAAATTTGAAAAGAAAATAACATAAATACCCTCAACCACCCACTGACTGGATAATTATAAAAAAAAACCCAAAATAGTGAAAATAACAAAAAAACCTATTAAAAATTACTGAAAAATCCATTTTATACATTAAAATAAAAACATTTTTTTTTCTTTCTTGCGCCGACTTTAACCCATTTTTTTTAATATTTTTTTTTCCTTCTATAGCAGCAGCTCTTTCTTTTTGTTTTGTCACTTTTTTTTTGTCTTTTTCATTAAAACTAGTTACATGCCTTTATTTTTCAGACACCCATCATCTTATCTTTACCAACTCTGTTATATCAACAAAATTAAAACTTAGAGGTAATTTTATAGAATTTTTGTATTTTATTTAGAATGTATTTTATGGATTTTTTAAGTTTTTTATTTTATTTTATTTGTATATTGTATTTGATTTGTGGTTGAAAGAATTTGGGTAATATTAGGGTTTATTTTTGTGAAATTTTAATGGTTATGGATATATTAGTGAAAAGTTAATTAGTGAAATGTAGGGTAGTGAAACGTTTAGTAATAATATTGGTTAGTGAAATATAGTTTAGTGAAATGTAGATTAGTGAAAGATTAGTGAAATATTGGTTAGTAAAATATTGTTTAGTAAAATGTTGGTTAGTGAAATGTATGTTAGTGAATTATATATTCGTGAAATATTTGAGGTGTAATTGTTTTCAGTGAAATGTTGTTACTGAAATGTTTTGAGTGAAACATTATTAGTGAAATTCACTTTTATTAATGTTTTTGTGAAATGTTGCATCTTCTAAATATTTGTCTCTTATTTCAGAAAATTAATACCCGTAGACTTCTACTCAGATAGACAATGGAATGGTCTAGATTATGTTGATGGTTCACTGGTTAGGGTATTGGTTTCTAAAAGGTTGAAACTTATAGGGTTGATTTAGTTGATATATCGAAAGTTTAATATTGACAGTACATGGTATAACATAAACAGCAGTACGGTCGCTTAAATATTGAATTCTCAATCTTTCACTAACCTACATTTGACTAACAAACATTTCACTAACCAACATTTTACTAACCAACATTTCAGTAACCAATATTATTACCAAACGTTTCACTAACCTATATTTAATTAACTAATTTTTCACTAGCATATTCCATAACCATTAAAATTTCACAAAAATAAACCCTAATATTACCCAAATTCTTTTAACCACAAATCAAATACAATATACAAATAAAATAAAAAAAATAAAAATTTAAAAAATTCATAAAATACATTCTAAATAAAATACAAAAAATTCCATAAAATTACCTCTAAGTATTGATTTTGTTGATATAATTGAGTTGGTAAAGACAAGATGATGGGTGTCTGAAAAATAAAGGTGTGTAACTAGTTTTAATGAAAAAGACAAAAAAAAGAAGTGACAAAATAAAAAGAAAGAGTCGCTGCATAGAAGGAAAAAAAATATAAAAAAAGGGTTAAAGTTGGCACACGGAAAGAAGAAAAAAATGTTTTTATTTTAATGTGTAAAATAGATTTTTTAGTAATTTTTAATGAGTTTTTTTTTGTAATTTTTAATTTTTAGGATCTTTTTGTAATTGTCCAATAGAGGTGGTTGAAAGGTATTTATGTTATTTTTTTTTTCAAAATGGCTAAAAACGATTATTTTTCCATTTGAGGTTAAAAATAATTATTTTCATAATGTTTTGGCCACTTTTGATTTTGTCCCCAAAAAATCAAATTAAATTAGAAAAATTAATATTTAAAAAAGTAAATAATAAAAAAAATATTAAAAACTGTTAAAAAAATAAAATAAAATAAAATAAATGGAGAATTAAAAAAACTAAAGAAAATGTTTTTTATTTTTGGAGCAATTATCAATTTAGTCCCTAACTTTTGGAGAATTATCAATTTTTTAAAACAGTTTTGTTTATTAATATCTTTAGGCCCTAACTTTTTGGAAATGTATCATTTTGATCCCTTTGACTAATTTTTTAACGGTCAAACCTCACAGAATTTGCAAAAAGACTGATTTACTCTTAACTCTATTTAAATGAGTTAAACTACAATTTTAACCTCAAATTTTTTAAAAAGTTATTAATATTTAGAAGGATAATATAGTCATTTCAGATTAATTTTTAAAAAATAAAATTTAAAATTTTTTAAATGGATCTCCACCGTCTGATGGACCATGGAGATTATATTGAATTTTTTTTTAAAAAAATAAAAAGTGAAAATCAATTTTTTTTAAATTGATCTCCACCGTCCATCAAGATTGATGGACGGTAGAGATTATATTGGAATTTTTTTTAAAAAAAAAAGAAAGTGAAAATTACATTTTTTTATTTGTTTAACAATTTTTTTTTTAAAAGTGTTCTTGGATCCAATTTGGATCCCACCAAGAACAAAAAAAAAAAAAAAATACCAGAACAAAAACAAAATGAAGAATCTAGATGGGTTCTTCGACACGAAGAACCCATTTGGGTTCTTCAGATGGGTTCTTCGTGTTGACGAACCCAAATGGGTTTTTCAATGAAGAACTCAGATTTGGGTTCTGAGTTTTTTTTTTCTGGATCTCCACTAAGAACAAAAAAAAAATTAAAATTTTAATTTTCAATTTTTTTTATAAAAATTTCAATATAATATCCACCGTCCAACAATCTTGATGAACGGTGGAGATCCAACTAATTTTTTTAAAATTTTTTTTGAAGAAATATTTTAAATTTTTTATTAGGGGTAGATATGTCATTTTACTAAAAAAATTTACTGTTGACAGGTTTAAAGATAAAAATACCCCTGAAACCGCTCAGTTTGACTAACGGTTGACTTACTGAATGACCAAAATGATACATTTCCAAAAAGTTAGGGCTCAGGGATATCAATAAATGAAATTGCTTTTAAAAATTGATAATTCCCCAAAAGTTAGGGACCAAATTGATAATCGCCCTTATTTTTATGTTTTTTTAAAATATTTCTTTTAAATTTTTGAATTCTCAATTTTATTTTATTTTTTTAGCAGTTTTTAACCTTTTTTTTATTTATTATTTTACTTTTGCAAATATTAATTTTTTTAATAAAATAATTTAATTTTAATAAGTTTTACATTTTAAAATTTTTATAATTTAGTTTAATATTATTTTATTCAATTTTTATATTTATTCATTTTTGTTATATTTTAATTGGAAGATAAAATTGTAATTCTATTAATTCTTTAAGGGAAAAGCTATCAAATAGTGATAGTTGACAGTCAAATAGTTGGTCAAAAGACCAATTTGATCTATTTAGAAAACGTTGGGAACCATACGCGCCAAAAAAAGAAAGATAAGTAAAAAATGATGTTTCATCAACATTAGGGATACGATTGAAGTTCTCCCTTTAATTTTTAATTTAGGGTAAATTTCAATAGAATGCTCTTACATTTGGTCATATTGTAATGAAATCGTAGTTTTGCTTAAACTACAACAAAATACCTCGGATAATTATCATTTGGTCTTTAATGTATTTAAAAATGTCACTTAATGACATGTTTTACTTTTTTAACTTATATGGTCCCTAATTTTTCCAAAATACATGAATTTAGGTCATATGACCAAATTTTGACGGTCAAATCTGACATAAAGTATAAATTGATCATTTGACACTTTTGTATTAAATTATTAAATTAAAATGACATTTTTTACCCTTTAACTTTTTAACAATTTGGATAGTCCAACAAGAAATTGATATATGTTATAAAATTTTAATTTTTTTTAAAAACACTTAAAAATAATAAAAAAATAAAAAATAAATATAAAAATATTATAAAATTGAATAATCTTAAAATTAATATCATTTATTAAAAATAAAATAAAATTCAAGATTGAATACTGACAAAACTCAAAATTTAGTAATTTAATACATACATATATACATATATATATATATATATGTTCAAATATAGGCGGAGTTAACTTTTGGGTTTATTAACAAAGATCTCCCCTCTTTTGGGTTTGCTCAATTACAAGCAGAGTCAACTTTTAGCCAACTCTTTAGTTTTTTGACAAAGACCTCCCCTGGACAACTATTACATTTGACCAAATTTTACTAAGGGCAGAGGAGGTATTTGTCAATAAATGATAAAGTTGACTCCGCTTATAGTTGGCAAAACCTCAGGGAAGGTCCATGCAATTAGTTATATATATATATGTATATAAACTATATATTATACTCTAAAATATGTATATATAATATATAATATATAATATATAATATTTTAGTTATTTTAACTAAATTTGAGTTTTATAAGTATTCAATCTTGAATTTTATTTTTATTTTTAATAAATGACGTAATTTTTAATTTTTTTTAATTAATTTATCATATTTTTTTTTATCCTTTTTAAGTGATTTCCAAAAAAAAAATTAAGTTTTTATAACACATATCATTTTCTTATTGGACTATCCAAATAGGTAAAATGATTAAAATGTAAAAAATTGGAGAATAAACTTGTCTTTCTAATTTAATAATTTAGGAAAAAAGGGTAAAATGATCAATTTATACTTTATGTCAGGTTTGACCGTTAAAATGTTGGTCATAATAACTAAATTAATGTATTTTGGAATAGATAGGGACCATGTGAGTTAAAAAAGTAAAAATATATCAAAAATAATATTTATAAATACATTAGGGACCAAATGATTGTAGTGGCAAAAATCAATCAAGCCCAATTACCAAGTCTAAGAAAGTTTAAGTCCAAGCTAAACACCATAAGGTTAAAAGCCTAATTACATGAACCAGTCTTCTTCAAGGCCCAAGGCCTGTTGAAACTCATAACTTGGATCCACAGACGATCCAAGTCCAAAAGCCTAACACTTTGAAAGGCTATAGACTAGTAAAAACCAAAAAGCAAGGCCCACATGTCGACCCACGATTAATTGACCCAACCCCACAACCATCAGACTTCACGTTTTGAAGTCTGATGGACCAAGTCAAGGAGACAATCAAGCCTTCCTTAATCTTGGCCGAGATATTTGGATCGGTGATACACCCTCAAAAGGGTGGAACACACACCTATAAATACATGAA
Source organism: Xanthoceras sorbifolium (assembly GCA_003430845.1). NCBI lineage: Eukaryota > Viridiplantae > Streptophyta > Magnoliopsida > Sapindales > Sapindaceae > Xanthoceras > Xanthoceras sorbifolium. Next base: position 32,168,182 of record CM010608.1, read on the forward strand.
CCCTCATTCAGAGTGAGGGTTCACGTTTTTAACAATCAGTGTACATGTACTTGCATTTTTCACCATCTACCATCTCCAAGCGATTTTCGGCCACCTCCGACCGCCACAATCGCCGTTCACTTGCAACACCAATCAACATTATTTCAAGACTCCGACCATCGACGGTCGCATTCTGGTATACATGAAGTATTTCTAAACTCTCTCTCTCTACGTTCTACACGTATTCTTCTTACAGTCTACTAATTTGATCGTCGAAGTGTGTTTAGTCGGCACTACGCCGGTGTCCAAGCGTCTTACGAGTCACATATACTTTGGTTTTATAAGTTGTAGTGCCCCAATTATCACCCTAACGTTTTTGTGGTCTACAATGATAATTGTCATAGGTATTTGATTGTAGTTTAAGTAAAAATACGATTTTATTGCAATATGACCAAACGTCAGGATACTCCATTGTAATTTACCCTTTAATATATTATAATTTAATTTTTATATATAAAACTTAGATTGGAGTTCTCATTGTCAAAAGAAATTGTTCAAAATTAGTTTCATCGAATTCCTCAAATTCCTCAGGTTCATACATAGATGGAACAAGCATAATATCTGTATCATCATGCAAGTTTTTTTATTACGAGCATTATTGAACAAATTAGAATTCTTGGAAATACATATCTTGGTCTTTTTCAATTTCCTTCCATCGGACATGGGTTGGCATAAGCTAGAATATTGATAATACTAATGCCTAATGTGACCTTCCACACCACAGTGGTGACAAGTCAATGTAAACTTAGAAGATTAAGCATTAATATTTTGAGATATCAAAACTTTATAGTTATTCTTAACATGATTACTATTATTATTCCTTGAAAAGTACCTGACATTTTGTCTTTTATGATACATGCTAATATACTGATAACACTTAGGTCTAATGTGCTCTTAGACATTAGAATAATAACTTGTGGGGATAAATTCCGGAGACTTACCTTGTGCTCCACATGGCTTTGCAAACGGCTTATGCATTTGATCATATTTCTTGGGAGATTTCGCCTTGACAAAATTTTTCTTGCTTATGGAGGCCTTTAACTCATTGTATTCATCGCTTGCCATTGTACATCTTTACCATTATATGGAATCCCGTGGTCCCCCTCCCATAAAGGTACATTTTGAGCAATAGTGAAATTTTATAATGTAAGGATAGATTTTGAAACTTGGCTAATACTGCCAGCAGCTGCAAACTGGATTATAAATGGAGAAGGACATGGTGCATGATGAACTAAAGTGGATGCTCGTTGTCTCGGTGCAGGTACCCGGATATGAGCTTTAACATTCATATCCACCTTTTCCACAACATCGACATATATCTCCAGAATATGTCGTTCATTAACCAAAAAAAATCTAACATCCTCGTCACGTTGGTGGTATAACTTTCTTGCACTCCTTTCAGTCGAGCGACCACACTGATCACTATGTCATACCTAGTACTATCAACCTCAACCCTCTGATATATCAACTCTACCAACTCCGTATGTGTCTCCTTCAACACCAACGCCGCAAATGGCTCACTACCAGCATATTCTATCCCATTCCAATGTACATTATAATTGATTATAAACCTGCAGGTATTCATTTTCTGAAATAAGTGACAACTTTTTAGATTTCTATAATATTTCACGAAATCAGGAATAAGAGTTTCACATAACAAATTACATAAAACATATTTCACATAAAGAGATTTTGCAGACAAAATAGTTTACACCAAGCCATATTAGACAAGACAGTTTTAACAAAGGAGATTTCACAAAAAAAAAATTCACAAAAAAGCTTTCACAAAACAGATTTTACATAAAAAAAATTCATGGAAAATTAATTTGCAAGAAAGATTTCCCAAAAAAGATTTTGCAAACTATATTTCACAAAACATATTCACAATACACACAACACACACATCAAGCCATTCTTTCAAATTATATCAAATAATGATCACACATCGTGATTTCACAAAAAACCATGAACATTTCATAACAAAACAAATCCAATGCCAACCAAATCAAACAAATTATACAAAAATAACATCACAATATGAATTTTAAATAAAAAAAAGTTAAAATCTAAAAAATTAGTAAATTTTGACATATCTTAGTCAGTCGCCAGAACATAATTAGGGATAAGAAAACTTCTCAGTCCACTTTCGTCTCTTCTCCGGCGCCTTCCAACAAGCAACAATGAGCTGCGATAATTTTGTTGAGTTCAAGAGAAAAGAAAATAGGCTTAATATGTGAAGAAAGAGGAAAAAAATAATTTTGGAGAGTGATGACCGATTTAATTTGTTGATAGGGGATTTACGTAATTTTTAAGAGATACTTTTAATTTTTCATTTCTGAGTGGTTCTTTATGCAATTGTCTAGCCATGTGGTTGAGGTTCTTTTTATAATATTTTGGGTTAGGATTTGAAATAAAATTATTAAAGTGGCCACTAACAATTATTTTTGAAATAATTGTATGTGGTCATTTATTAAAATTTCCACTTGGAATAAATTTACCCAAATAGACTCCATTGGCACTAGTATTTATTGTCTCTTTAACCTTTCCTAAGCCAACAGAAGATTATAGAATTGCACCCAAAACGGAACAAAACGAAAGTTGGTACAAATATTTTACCAATTCCAACTCCTTCATGAAGGACAATTGGGCGTTCAATAAACGACCACAGACCTGCTTCAAGGGCAGAGGCGGACCTCAATGGGGCTGGCCGGACAATTTTTTTCAAAAATTTTTGTATACAATTATATATTTACCTTTTAAGTTTTGTAATATTATAAATATACCTTTTATCAATTAAATTAAAAAAATAAAATTTTTCTCACTTCACTTACACGGACCACAATTACATGATCTGCTCTCTCTAACTCCTATCTTTATTCTCTTTTTCAATCTCACCAGTCCATTACCAAAACTATATCAATATTTAACTGAAATAAAAAGGTCATAACACCACACTTTGATTCATAAATTGGTTCGTTTAATCTTAACACTTTATGTATCCACGACAATAACAGAACAAACACTTTCTTCTATGAAACTTCTTTAAACACCACTTTGCAATAAGATGGAGGATAATTTTCTGACAGTTTATATGATCATATATATTGAAAGGGAGATTGTTGATACCATTGACTTAGAATATATGATATACGAGTTTGATTGTGTAAATATCACAAGACAAAGTTTAAATAAAGCTTATTTGTATTTGTATTGCACGTTTATTTTTCTTTTTTATTGTTATCTTATTAAAAGTTAATGTACTTTATTTAATATATGCATTTTAAGGGGTAAAGTTCATTATGTTCCCTATCTAGTTTTATTTTTACTTTTCAATCAATTAAATTTTTTCATATTGTTGATGTTCGTTCAAAATTTTTTTTTTGTTTTATTTTCGCCCACTCTAATAAAAATTTATGAGTACGCCCCCGTTCAAGGGCATTTGAAACGAAAAGCCTAGACGATAATGCCAGTGGATTCCACTTCCACCTCTTTCATTGTTAGCCAAATAATTGGAATTTTATAGATTTAAAAAGCTTCTTTTTCTTCACCTCTTTGTGTAGAAACTCATGGGTTTCCAATTTTTGGTTCATTCAATTATCATAACTTTGAACATGGTATAAACTAGAAATTTAATTATGTTCATCAACTAATTCTGGATTCAAGCAACATGAATCTATGATCAAGAGCATAATTATAATTTGGACCTAAACATGTCAATCTAGATTAAGAGGTGGTAGTCTACAAGAAACCCAAGAAAAAAAAAAAAAAAGGGGAGACAAAAGCAGTGGAAAAAGGGGGATGTTCTATTTTTTGGTGCGAGATCCACCCCAAAGAGATTGCCAAAAAACAGGCCAGTTCTTTTGAGCCTCATTCCAACCCAAGAGTGAGCCTTCTCTCATTGGATCCCAACTGGATGACACAATACCATAGCTTACACCCAACAGAGCTGTCCCAAAGAAGACAGATGATATAATGAAGGGCACCCAATACGGAACATTAATCTTTTGGACGACCTTTAGATAGTAAAAGAATGGGAAGAAGAGCAACCCCATAAACAATGGAATCCCCACAGTGAACCCCATTCTGCTTATCATTCTATTTGTTACTATCTCTGGTATTATGCCTTCCTCAGCTTCATCATCTTCATCATCATCATCATCATCATCCTCATCATCATACCCAGTCTTTGACTTCTTGGTCTTTTTGGTTTTCTTTGGCGACTGTCCAAACCCTCTTGGACTATTTAAGGTTGCATACAAGGTTGTTGAGTGTAAAAATTGACATTGGTAAAGATATTGATTTGTAACGAAAATTGGGTATTTTTCAGCCTGTTTGATTGGTGCATATGAGGATGGGGTTCTTGTAGAAGAAGAAGATAATCTAGCTTTCTGCTTCCTTAAATTATTACATTTGTCCAAGTGGTAGCTGATGGAGAAACTGCAAAACTTTTGAACCGAAGTTGATTGCTCGTAGCTACAATCAATCTGCATAACCAGATGCAGCGTATATGAGGAGAGAGTCTACAATCAATCATACCAAATCAGGGAAACAAGGAATTTTTGTTTATAGGGATCATTATACAGTGCATAGTCAACAATAGTTGGGAGATTATTGTCTCTGCATACTTTTATACATATAGCTCATCCTACAAGTACGCAATTGTAACAAAAGCAAATTAAGGAGAAGAGAGTAAAATCATGAGATGAACTAGAATCCATCATTTGACAGAATATTAAAATTGATTTTCTTTTTGTAAATAACAAGTGTTCTTAATGGGAAAATTCAACACAACAAATCTGATTTAATCTGGATATTTGTCAAGTAGCCATGAAAAAAAAGGACAATGAAGTTAGAGAGAAAAAGAGAGGTGTATTACCTTAGACTGAGAGATCTTGTACGGCCATGCTATGGCAGCCATTCACTTTCTCAAGAAAATGTCAGAAAAACTAAACTAAAGATTTTCGAAGGAGAGAAGAGAGCAAGTTAACAATTTTCTCAACCTGAATTACAAATAAAATTCAAGTTTCAATGCTCGACGAAAACGCCATGAAACTCAGAGAGAGAGAGAGAGAGAGAGAGAGAGAGAGAGAGAGAGCTGCAGGAACTAGATGGAGATAAGATAATATGAGAGGTCGAGGAAGCACTTAATATGAAGTCAATTTTACTCTGATTATGTATGGTGGACGATCCACAATGATCCCTCAGTTCAGAAATTTTAAGATTTAAAAAACGTCCTTACACTTTTGATAAATTCCACATCTTTTATAATTTATTTATTTTTAACTTAAAGGGAATGTGAAATTTAAACTTAAAACTTTATCTTTGTTGAATTACTACTGTAAGACTATGCATACGACCATCCGTCTTTTACAATTTTAAACTCCTACATTTAAGGGCATGGACTCATGGTGTACAACAAGTCTCTAGGCAACAAGGCAAAGCCTTTTAATTTTTAATTTTTATTAAAGTTGATATATGTGTGCAGACTAGACACTTGGGGTTTCTTGTTTCGGTAAATTACACTAAGATACCCTATATTTATCTATCAATATACGTATAATGTCATTTTACCGTTTATTACACTCAACTACCTGTTGACTATGTTGATCATTATTAATTTAACAGTGGACTTAACGGTTCAAGGGTAAATTGGTCGTTTATGTGCGAATTTTTTTAAAAAAAATTTAAAAATCACCTAACTAATAAGAACATGCCACATTATTTTTTAATTAATTTTAAAAAATTAAAAACATTTAAAAATGATAGAGATATGGAAAAATTTTCCAGACCTCTTCCTTCACATTAAAAAAAAAAAAAAAAACCTAACAAAACTAGAACCAAGTCAATCGCAGATGGAGCTTCTCCATCTGCGATGGAGATGATCGTCTCTATCACTCATATGGAGAAGCTCTATCTGCGTGATTGTTAGTTATGATTATTATTATTTTTAATTATTATTATTATTTTTTAATTATTTATTTTTTAATATTATTTTTATATTTGTTAACAGGGTTAGTTATGTTATTTTATAAAAAAATTTGGTCAACCGTTAGTTTTAATTAAATCAATTAACTTTAGGGTACTTGAGTATAATAAAAAATAAATTAATGTTATATATGTAATTATGAATAAATTCAGGATGCCTTAGTATAATTCACCCTTTTTTGTTTTTGACACCTATTACTTAATTAAATTTAAAGTGATCTATTAAGTGATTTTGTTAGTTTTGTAAGTAAAAAAATAAAAAAAAAGAAAACGAAATGACCCTAGAATCATTTTATTCAATAAGTGATAATTTTCCACTTTTAACTTGAGGAAAAAAAAAAAAAATACTAAATCACATGAGTTTACTTCCAAAAATATATTATTTATAAAATGGGTAAAATAATACTTTTTTTTTTTTTTTACAAAGGGAAAATCATACTTATAACTATATAAAACTAGGAAGTATTATTTTTAGTGACATATAATAGTTTTCATATTTTTAATTACATGAAATATGCGAAGACTAAATTGCCCCATATAAAAACCAAATATTGTGTAACCTAGAAATTTTTAAGTAGAGAGAAAGTCAAACCCAATTCTAGAGAGAGAAAGAGAAAGGGAGAGAGGAGACCGTGAACGCGACACCAACGAAGGAAGAGGACATTGACAAAGGAAGAGGAAGACGCTGGGGAAGGAAGAGGAAGAGAGAGAACATTACCTCAATGTGAAATACCAACTGTAACTTCTTTCCAACTTCGTCTTCTTCGATTTTTTTTTTCAACCTGTTACTATATCAATCCAATAATATCACTCAATATTATATTGCCATATATTGTGTGATATTATTGTGATATTATTATGATATATTCATATTTCCTTATATGTATTATATGATTCCAGTTTCCATGTATAGGAGATTCTATGTAACATATAAATAGGCTCTCTATTGTACATTTATATTCAGACTGTAAAATATTATTTCAAGTTTCTCTATCATGGTATTAGAGCTATGGTAATTTAAGCTTTGTTTCTTTATTTATTTTTTCGTTTCCTGGTTGGTCTTTGTTGGGTGTTGCAACCTTCCACACCATATCTGCTCTCCTGGTGCACCGCAGGCTTTTTATGCACTTTCACACACCTGATAATCGCTCAACATCTTGTCTTCATGCAGTCTCGCGCACACTGGATCATCTCTCCTGGTTCACCGCAGTCCCGCACCTGTTCTTCACGCCCCACCACTGTCGCTGATAGTTTTCGCTCACCACCACTGCTGTCTGCACCAGCTTCTCTTGTCGATTTCAATGCCACCAGAGTTGTTGTCATCGGGTACTTGCTGGAGCCAGACGTGCGCCTTCAGCTGTTGCCGTCCCGCCTCCTTTCATCCTCCGTTCTCGCCTATTACCGGTGATTCCGTTTTCACCGCCAGTATCACCGCACTCGTCTGCCGACGAGCTTCCCCCGATCTGGTCTTTTTGCTATTAACCGTCCACCACCAGTGCCTCCATCAGACTCGGCCTAAACTTTGATTTGGTGTACTCCGGTCACTTTGACTTGGTTATTTACACTATTGGCCCTTCTATTTCTCTACATTATTTGGTTACTCTACTATTTTATTATTTTATTCATTGCTACCTTACTTGGTTATTTTTCATTATTTATTATGGAAAATTCCTGAAAATTGGATGTGTCTCAGCCTATTCAAGTTATTTTTGATGGGCCCAACTATATTTTATGAGTTCAAGCGATGCAGAGTTTTCTTAAAGGGCGCAGATTATGGCGTTATGTCACTGGAGATATTCCCAAGCCTGTTAAAACAACCGCTGAGACTGATGCCAAATATTTTGAGCTTATTGATGATTGAGATAGCTAACACCATCAGATTATCACCTGGTTCCATAATACCTCAGTTTAATACATCAATCTCCAGTTTGGTAGATTTGAAACCGCCAAATCTCTTTGAGACTTCTTGGCTACACGGTATATTGCCTCTAATCTTTCTCATCAGTATAATTTATTACGCACTCTTCATCAACTGCATTAAGAACCTTGTCAGTCTATTGCCGACTTCCACTTAAAAATGCAATTTCTCTTAGATCAACTAGCACTTTCAGAACCTACTTAGACGGATATTACTGATGTTGTCAAGTTCACTACTTACAGAGATCAGCAGCACTTATACAGTTTCTTATGGTAATACATGACATATTTGAGCCTACACGTGCATCTCTCCTTCATCACCATCTACTACTTACTCTTGAGTAGGCTGTTTCTGAGCTTATTTCTGAGGAGACTCATCTTGCCACACTTTAGAGTTAACGCACAGATACTGCTTTAGTTACTCATTCTAAGCAGTCATCCGCACAAAAACTTATTTGTCGATATTGTCGGGAGCCAAGCCACTTAGTTTTACAGTGTCCCACTAGACGTTGTAAATATTGAAGATTTGGGAGTGCACAGTTGTCATGTTACGGAGGCAATCATAAATTTCACATAATGAACTGGGTCATGAGCTTTATATTTCTAGAAAGGTCTAGATGTTTACTTTTTGAAAAATTTTACAGTTCATGATTATGAGTTTTCTAGAAGAAGTTATGCTTATTTTCGTATCAGTGTGTAGTTTCGCGACTTAGGTCACGACTTATGCAAGTAACGAGCGTATAACTCCAAAAAATAGGCCGAGACGCTCGCGACTTAGTTCGTGACATGCCAAGTCGTGAGAGCTTAATTCCAGCAGCAAACCTGAGACTCTCGTGACTTAAACTCACGACTTGACCAGCGACTTGGCCAAGTCGCGAGCGGTACTTTCCAGCTCTAAACTAGCACGCTATAAAAAGAAAAAGGAGAGGAAACAAAAGGGAGTTCGGCTAGGGCTCAATTCAGAGGACCAATAGGAGATCAAGAGAAAGAAGAAGAGGCAAATGGGGGAGAAAAAGATCACATTGGAGACAAGAGGGTTCAGATTTAATCCGTGAGCCATATTCTCACCATCAAGCTTGAATTTGGAGAAAGTGGAAGCTAGACGAATTCGCAATAGAAGGAGGACGAGCGTTCATCGCATCTAAAGCTTTTCTATCCCTTTTCTTCTTTATTTTCTTGCTTGTAATTCTATTTTATTATTGAAAAACATGTTTGGTTGTAAATATTTGATTATGAACTAAACTTGTAAGTTAGAGTTTTTATGGATCCTTTTCTATGAAACTTGAATGAATTGATTGTTTATTTTGTTGTGGTTGATTATTGTGTTATTGAGTGGTATTTTTATGCTTAATGCTTTTAAATGTGAAGGCCTGCATTTAGTTGATATTTTAGTTGTGTGTTATGTAGTGAGAGGAGACGCCCACAACGTGCTCGATGTAATGTCCACCATAGGTAGAATTAGATAGAGATATATTAATTTGCTTGTGTGATCATATATGGTGTTTATTGTGACTAATACATTTTCATACACTTGGATATACCATCGAGAGATAAGATATTAGTGTATGTAATAATAGGTCCAATTTACCTCGAGATGAGACTTTAGATAATTTAAATAAACACGGTCATCAACATGAATAATTAAACTGTAATAATGTGATGTCATAAAACTCGATTGGATGGATTAGGTGAATTCAAATACCCTAGCTCATCGCTCATATTAGTTGTTTGCTTACTTTTTATGTTTTCTTATTTCTATCTTTTATTTTCCTCTTTTAAACCTTCTGATTTTTCAAATAGATATAAGCTTAGTTAATTTTAGTACTTAATGCCTAAATATCCCTGTGGAGACAATAATTTATTCATCATTGTATTACTTGTGTCGACCCCATATACTTGCGGGTATAAAAAGGCGTAATAAGTTTTTGGCGCCGTTGCCGGGGATATTTTAGTTGTGTTGATATTAATACTAATTAGGTCTATAGCTAATTTGGATTTGTATATATTTTATTTTTATTTTTATTAATTTTTGTTTATGTGTTTTTTTGTACAGGACATGCATTCTTGGTATGAGGCGCAGGAGCTTACTGAGGAAGTGGTAACTAGTGGCTATGAAACACCTTTGGGCTGTTTCTTATGTAGGGGGCCGCATGTGAGTACTGATTGTCAGGTGGGCAATCCGTTTGCTGAGAGCCGCTATGAACAAATGCAGTACGAGCATTTTGTACACTATCAACAGAACAACCCCTACCTGAGTTTATACAATCCTGGGTGGAGCAATCATGCTGACTATTTATGGAGCAACTAGCAAGCAAATGGGTCAAGACTGGAGAACATGCTTGTCGACTACATGATAAGGATGGATATTCGAGAACAGCAGAAAAAAGGATGCAGCTTTGGAAGACATGATTATTAAATTCATAATTCCCAAGATGAGGCCCTAAAGAAGTTGGAAGCTAAACTTGATCAAGTTGCTCAACATACTCAAGCAGCTGCTCAAAGCTTAGAGATTCAAATCATCCAATGGCTAGAGCATGAGCTACATCCGATGGAGCAATGCAATGAAACAGCCTTGGAAATCGAAAAATGAGTTGAGCCACCGATTTGGATTGATCAAGTAGAGATGGAAGGGAGCAAGAACTTGTTTTATGGAGATGAGACATCTATCCTTCCAAAACCACTTGAGTTATGTTTAGTTCACAGTACCACTGCAGGAGAAAAGAGCCACCAAGATATATACATTTATGTAGATGTCGGAGAAGGGAAGCCCAAACCGCCTCTACTTTTTAAGCAGCTGCCGCACTTGAGCCGTAAAAAGATACCTTCCCATTCGAGGTATGCAGTGCTGGGAGAATCATCTTTTCTTCCAGTCATTTGGTTAGGATGGTGCGGTAAGCTGATGAAGAGATACCAATTATGGGGCAGGTGGGCAAAAGCTCAAGCGATCAGGTGACATCTATATATTATTTTGTTATTTTTATTTTTATTTATTGGTTTAAATTTTGTAGTTTAGTATTTGGTAACCCTTGCCCATGAGCTTATTTGAAGTGTTGTGCCTTGTGTTGAAAATTTTGAAGTTCGGGGAAAGTTTGGTTGGATGTAAATAATATTGAGTATTTGGTTGTGATTTTTATGTTTTTATTTGTGTGTTTAGTTAGATTGTTGCTAGTTCTTATTCCTCATTTTTAGTTTTGTTTCTTTGTTTAGCCATTTTTCCTCATGCGTAAGGTTTTAAAACATTGGGGACAATGTTTATCTTAAGTTTGAGGATGGTTTTTGGTGGTCTTTCGTTAATATTTTTTCTTGTGTTTTGATTGTGTTTAGTGCGTAGTGTTTTTGTTGTGTTTAGTTGGCGTATATCGGCTAGAAATCTAGACTTTCCTTTTACGCATTAAGCATTTGGAAGACTTAGGTATAACAACGTCACGTACGTCTAGTCCATGTTTAGTGTGTTTAGTGTGTCTAGTTGAGACTTTGAACATTTTTTAACCTTTTATTTTTGTCATGTGTGCATTTTCTATTGAAGTATAATTGTTAGCTTTTTTAATGAGTTTTAATTTGTTTGGGACCACTCAGATTTTTTTTGTGCTGTGTTTGCACCGCATTGTGTTGTACCCTGTTTATCTTTTTCTGAAAACATGCCATGTTCGATCGATTAGGATAAATAGTGGAGACTTACCCAGTGAGTTTTTGGGCTTATACTTTGTTATTTGAAAGGGTATTTTCGTTTATATTCTTTACATACTTATCTTCAATTTTAATTGATTAGTTTGATCTCATTTAGGTTTTGCATTGAATATTTTTTAATAACATCAAAGATATCATGTTTTTACCCTATGTTGAGTTGATTTTCCCCTTTAAAAGTGATGTAAGCTATGCATATTGAGCTACTATAAATTCAAAAATTTATCCTATCCTTGTGTGTGCTCCAATATCCATTTTAAAGCCAAACACTTAGAAGATTTTTCTTTTATCACCTACATAAATCCAAAACCAAGCTCTGTGTATGAAATAGTCTTACATTTTTAGTTTGGATCATTTTAAGATGATAAGAAAAGAAAATAATTATATGGATGAATTTCACAAGAAATATATCAAGGTTGTATGTTGTTATTGAAAAAAAAAAGATGAAAAAAAAAAGAAAAAAAGAAAAAAAAAACAAAAGAAAAGAAAAGAAAAGAAAAATCAGAAAAGCATAAAAAAAGAAGAAGGGAATTATGCAAAGCATTGTGGCATAAAAAAATGAAAAATAAAAAAGATTTTTCCATGTATTGAAAAATGCTATGTAATCTCTTTAACTTGATTGAAAGCTTTTTGCATTCCCGTTTTCCATTTCTTTCTTAACCCATCACCCAATAGTCTCATTACAACCTTTATTAAGACTTGTTGATCTTTTAGGGAGTCTAACTTTAATGTAGAGGTTTTTATGTTGATATCTTGTTCATAATGTTTGATTCCTTCAATGAGATATATATGCGACAAAATAGCGTTTTTCAATTTGATTTTCACATGCGATGTATATTCGTACTTCTTTGAGCATAAATTCCTTCCGCATGTGTTTGATGAGTGTGTTGCCTAGGTTTTGAACGATTTTGGAGAGAATTATCCTTAGAGGTTTAGAGTCGAGGCGGATTCTATTCTGGTTATTTGAACACAATTGTTTTCGTTTTAAGATTCTTAGAGTGTTGGCATGTGCGTGGCAAGTGGTGAAAAATTCTGAGAGTGGATGCATTCGAATTTTACTTATTGCTTTTACTAACTTTTATCTTAATGGATTATGTTTCATTTCGCAAATCAATTGTTCCTTAATGTTCAGCGATGCGTTTGTGGGTATCGTTGTTGGTAAACCCTCACGAGACTATAACTCCTCCACTAGGGACACCTATGGGTCTAAAGGCTTGTGGCACATGTTAAGTGCCATCTTGTTACCTACGAAAGTGGTTTAGGCTAGTTGTTTGTTTTTATTTATTTGTTATTTTTAGTTTTCTTTTGTTTGGTTGCATTGTTGTTTTGTTCCGATTTTGCTCGAGGACGAGCAAAAGTTAGGTTTAGGGGTATTTGTTGACTCCATTTCTTGATAAAAAATGGGCCTTCATTAGTACCTTTCTTTACCTACTTTTGTCTCGTTCGCGGGTAATTATCAGTTGTTTTTTATGTTTTTATCTAGTGTGCAGGAAGTAAGAGTCTGTGCGTAATTAAAGAGACTTGGTGGATTAAATCGAAGATTTAGAAGTGCACAGCTGTAATGTTTTGGAGGCAATCATAAATTTCACATAATGAACTGGGTCATGAACTTTATATTTTTAGAAAGGTCTAGATGTTTACTTTATGGCAAATTTTTCGGTTCATGATTCCAAGTTTTCTAGAAGAAGTTATGCTTGTTTTTGTATCAGTGCGCAGTTTCGCGACTTGACTCGCGACTTAGGTTGCGACTTGTGCTAGTAGCGAGCGTATAACTCCAAAAAACAGGCCAAGACACTCGTGACTTGCCAAGTCACGAGAGCTTAATTCAAGTAGCAAACTTGAGACTCTCACGACTTAAACTCGTGACTTGACCCGCGACTTGGCCAAGTGGCGGGAGGTACTTTCCAACGCTAAACCAGCACGGTATAAAAAGAAAAATGAGAGGAAACAAAAGGGAGTTTGGTTATGGGGGCTCAATTAAGAGGACCAAGAGGAGACCAAGAGAGAGAAAAAGAGGCAACGGGGGGGTGGGGGTGGGAAAAGATCACCTTGGAGACAAGAGGGTTCGGATTCAATCCGTGAGCCATATTCTCACCATCATGCTTGGATTTAGAGAAAGTTGAAGCTAGACGAATTCGCAATAGGAGGAGGACGAGAGTTCATCACACCTAGATTTTCTATCCCTTTCCTTCTTTATTTTCTTGTTTGTAACTTTCTTTTATTATTGAAAAACATGTTTGGTCGTAAATCTTTGATTATGAATTAAACTTGTAAGTTAGGGTTTTAATGAATCCTTTTCTATGAAACTTGAATGAATTAATTGTTTAATTTGTTGTGGTTGATTATTATGTTGTTGAGTGATATTATTATGCTTAATGCTTCTGAATGTGAAGGCCTGCATTTAGTTGATATTTTGGTTGTGTGTTATGTAGTGAGAAGAGACGCCCACAACGTGCTCGATGTAATGTCTACCATAGGTAGAATTAGATAGAGATTGTAACACCCCCTGACCCAATCCGCTCAGACCGAATTAAGGAGCGTTACCATATACTGAAATCTCTGTTTTTCTTCTATAAAACCACAACTTTAAAATTTTATTAAACCTTTTGAAAATGGTCCGAATAAATTTATGAAAATTTCGCCAGAGTTTCCTCTGTTTTTCTGACTTTCCAAAACCTGTTTACAATTTAAAATTCCATAAAAATCAACACTTCTAATTCTCAAATCACTTTTGCGCACCCTTCCAAATTTAGTGCGACTTTTCAAATCAATTTACCACAATATAATTTATGATTATTCGAATAACATCACTTATAATAAAATATTTACACAACGGAAATTCTTTAAATATATACAAACATTTTCTGTATATGCATGCTCTAGTAAAATAAAAGGACTACCAAAGATATAGAATTGATGTGACTCCGGACTCTGCTCCTGCAGTCTCTATTCTTCTCTGTCTTTATCTTCTCTGGAACCTCTTCTACCTACGTGTGAGAAAACTCAACACGCTAAGCATATGGCTTAGTGGGTGTACACATAATTGAATTTACAAATACTATACAATTTCTATCAATTTATCAGAAATATAAATAATAAATAAATTTCCAACGATTGGGCTCAAATCAAGTCAAATACTTGTAAATAACATATCAATTTCATAATTTCACTAATAATCTCAAAAAGCACTTTTCAATTTATTTCACGTTTCAATTCAAATCACAATTCTATTTTCATATCGAGCTCCTGACATACACAACATAATTTCAGGACTGGATTACGGGTTATTCGGTATTGGATACCAACGGGGCGACCCGCTGTAAATATCCCATATCAGATTTTCAACCCTAGGACCGGCACTTGGGGCCTGCACTATCCAAATGGTGATACATTCAGATCAAAGCTCCCTACCCTAGGACCGGCACTAGGGGCCTGTACTATCCATAGGGTGGCCCATCACAATATTTCGGCACAGTACTGTTCAGACAAAAACCCAATTGACATGTCAACCTCCTATATCCATATCTATGATTATATATATCAGAGCCAATTCACTTTTCGAAAATAATACAATTTATTCTGTTCAGAATTATCGAATTAAATCCAAATCATATCCATATTTATAAACATATTTCCAGAATCCAAATCACAACAATATTCATTTAAAAGCAAAATACAAAATCATTTCCGAATATATTTCTGAATCCAGAAATTGCTTCAAATCACATTTAAAATCACATGCAACTATATATCGTAAATCCAAATGCCCCGAAATCGCTTTTCGATACAAACCATATTTTCCATAATAATACTATAATCAAATCATATCGAAAATTAATTCAGAATCTTTTTCATAAATAATATTACGGATCCAAATTATATTTCAAATAAACGTAATCCAAATCATCCCAAAATCAATTTCAAACAATAAATCATAATCAATATAACTCAAATAAACTAAAAACAATATCATATAACTATTCGGAAATATTCTGGAAAATCTGAAAATTCGAAAACTAGTGTACACCGAACGTGGAATTTTCCTAAAACATTCTCTATCCTCTTCCTTCTCCCGATCAATACAATCTACACGAGAATACAATTATTTAATTTATATACGGCGGATATATAATTCAATTAACCTCCAAATAATATCCTACACTTAAACCGAGTCCGTAAATGGGTTCGAAATCAAATTCTAAGTTTAGGAGGTCGGAAACTTACCCCCGCCGTACGTGGCGGCCGGCGGCGACTTTCTGGAAACTTTCCGGCGACCTCCAAAAATGGTCGGGTTTTGTTCGCCTCGTCTCCCTCGTCAATATTTATAACTGTGGCCGGAGTGGGAAATGGCTAGAATCGCCGGAATCGGAGGTTTTCCGAATTGGAAAATCCCTAACTTCCTCCACCAAATCGGAGACTCAAACGGTCATGAAAATCTTCAAAGTTGGTATCAATAGATTCTATGTCGCAAGAGCTTTCTATTGATACCAAGATCGACTGAAACGGAGGTCTGAGTTGGTCGAAAATTGAAGTTGAAGTTGGAAGAAAAATAAGAAAAAAAAATGGAGAAAGAATGAAAATGGTGTCGCGCGAGGAAGAAGAAGACTATGTATAGATCGTGAAATTACCATTTTGTCCCTCAACTTTTATAAATTACAATTTTAATCGATAACTTTTAAAATATATCTTTTAAGTCCTCACGAATTCGTCAAAAGTTTTAAAAATATTTCAAATACGCCCTTAGTAATAAATGAAAAATAGATTGTAAAAAGTGAGATTTTACATTCTAGCAATTTAAATCGCATACTTAACTGTCGCATACTTAATAATAATTAATAATAATATTTTTCATAATTACGAAAAATTAGGGGCGTTACAATTCTTCCCCTCTTAAGAAATTTCGTCCGCGAAATTTTACCTTATACGAACAATTGCGGATACTGTTATTTCATTACTTCCTCGCTCTCCCAGGTAGCTTCTTCAGTATTATGGTTCCTTCATAGAACTTTTACCAACGAAATCCTTTTATTCCGTAATTCTTTAATCTCTCTGTCTAGAACTTTTACTGGTTCCTCATCATATGTCAGGTCAGGTTGAATCTCAATGGCTTCAGTCTAAACTCTGTGCGACGGGTCAGATCTGTATCGTCTCAACATGGATACATGAAAGACATCATGGATCTTTTCCAGTTCCAAAGGTAAAGCCAGTCGATAAGCTACTGGTCCCACACGTTCAATGATCTCATATGGACCAATAAACCTTGGACTTAACTTTCCTTTCTTTCCGAATCTCAGTATCTTTTTCCATGGAGATACTTTCAAAAATACCCTGTCTCCGACAACATACTTAATGTCTCTTCGTTTCAGATCCGCATACGATTTCTGACGATCGGAAGCAGCTTTCAATCTGTCTTTTATAATCTTAACTTTCTCTTCCGTTTGTCTAATCACATCAGGTCCAACCAACTGATCTTCACCCAACTCTGTCCAGCATAAGGGTGTTCTGCATTTCCTTCCATACAATGCCTCATATGGTGCCATAGCTATGCTCGTTTGAAAACTGTTGTTGTATGCAAATTCAATCAAGGGAAGATGATCAACCCAACTCCCTTCAAAATTGATTATACAGCTCCTGAGCATATCTTCAAGCACCTGAATGACTCGCTCTGATTGTCTATCTGTCTGTGGATGGAAAGCTGTACTGAAGTTTAATCGTGTACCCAAAGCTTCCTGAAATTTCTTCCAGAATCTGGATGTAAACCTCGGATCTCTATCAGAAATTATCGAAGCTGGTACACCATGTAATCGGACTATTTCTCTGATATACAGCTCTGCTAACCTGTCCAGAGAATAATTCGTTTTGACAGGTAGGAAGTGTGCTGATTTTGTCAGTCGATCCACAATTACCCAAATCGAATCCTGTTTACTTCGTGTGAGGGGTAATCCTGTAACAAAGTCCATCGTGATACGATCCCATTTCCATTCAGGTATTGATATTGGTTGCAACAATCCTGATGGAACCTGGTGTTCAGCTTTCACCTGTTGACATGTCATACACTTATTCACGAACTCTACCACATCTTTCTTCATACCAGACCACCAATACTGAATCTTCAAATCTCTGTACATCTTTGTGCTACCTGGGTGCATTGAGTATGGACTATTGTGTGCCTCTGTCAGGATCATCTTTCTCAATTCTACATCATCTGGAATGCAAATCCTGTCTCTGAAACACACAACACCATCAGTTCTGATTGTGAAGTCCGGATGCTTCCCCTTTGGAATCAATCCACATATCATCTGGATTCTATCATCCTGTTTCTGTTTTTCTGCAATCTGCTGAATTAAACTTGGTCTACATCTCAATTCAGCTACCAATGCATTGTCTGGATTCAACTGTAATTGTACATTCATAGCCTTTAAAGCGAATAATGCTTTTCTGCTCAAAGCATCTGCTACCACATTCGCTTTTCCTGGATGGTAGTCAATCACACAGTCATAATCTTTGATCAACTCCATCCATCGTCTCTGTCTCAGATTGAGCTCTCTCTGAGTAGGCAAATATTTCAAACTCTTGTGATCTGTGTATATATAGCACTTCTCACCATACAGATAATGTCTCCATATTTTCAGGGCAAACACAATAGCTGCAAGTTCCAGATCATGTGTCGGATAGTTCTGTTCATGCGTTTTCAGCTGTCTGGAAGCATATGCAACTACCTTCCCATCCTGCATCAATACACATCCCAAGCCATTGTGTGAAGCATCGCTGTAAACCACAAAGTCTTTTCCTGATATTGGCTGTACAAGAATTGGTGCTTCAACCAACATCGCTTTCAATTTCTCAAAAGCTGTCTGGCATTTCTCATTCCATTCAAACCTGACATTCTTGTGCAGTAATTTAGTCAGAGGAGTAGCTATGGATGAAAACCCCTTTACAAACCGTCTGTAGTATCCGGCCAAGCCTAGAAAACTCCGAATCTCAGAAACATTTCTAGGAGGCTTCCACTCCTTGACTGCTTCAATTTTCTTGGGATCTGCTTTAATACCATCTGCCGATATTACATGTCCCAGAAAAGCAATTTCATTCAGCCAGAATTCACATTTGCTAAGCTTGGCATACAAATTCTTTTCTCTCAGAATCTGTAACACTATTTGAAGATGCCGATCATGTTCTGCTGCAGTCTGAGAGTATATCAGAATATCATCAATGAAGACTACAACACACAGATCCAGATACGGACGGAAGATACGGTTCATCAGATCCATAAAGGCTGCTGGTGCATTAGTCAACCAAAATGGCATAACTACAAATTCATAGTGTCCATACCGTGTCCGGAATGCTGTTTTCTGAATATCAGAATCTTTTACCCTGAGTTGATGATACCCTGATCTGAGATCAATCTTCGAGAAGACAGTAGCTCCTCTCAGTTGATCAAATAAGTCATCGATTCTAGGCAACAGATATTTATTCTTCACAGTAAGTTTATTCAGTTGCCTATAATCGATACACAATCTCAGTGACCCATCTTTCTTCTTCACAAACAGGACCGGTGCTCCCCACGGGGAAACACTAGGTCGAATGAATCCTTTATCCAGCAATTCTTGTAACTGTACCTTCAGTTCTTTCAGCTCTGCTGGTGCCATTCTGTAAGGAGCTATTGATACTGGTGCAGTACCTGGTACCATGTCAATTACAAACTCCACTTCTCTCTGAGGTGGCAAACCAGGAAGCTCCTCTGGAAATACATCTACAAAATCACACACAGTAGGTATATTCTGAATTGTAGAATCAACCTTTCTGGAATCAACCACTTGTGCCAAATAAGCTTTACAACCCTTTCTGATCAGTTTACAGGCTGTAGTGGCTGAAATAACATTGGAGAGAAAATCCCTTCTTTCACCTACCATAGTGATTTCTGTACCATCGACTGTTCTAAGTGTTACTCTTTTCAATTCGCAGTCGATCACCACCTTATGTCTGGATAGCCAATCCATGCCTAAAATAACATCAAACTCATGGAATGACAACTCCATCAAATCTCCTGGAAATTCATATTCCTGAATCCGAATGGGACAATTTCGATACACACAATTCACAACTACACTTTGGCCTATCGGATTACTGACTAAGACGTCATACTTAGTAGGTTCAGTTTTCAAACTTTGTTGTTTCAACAATGCATCACATATATAGGAATGAGTAGATCCTGGATCTATCAATGCAATAGCTGTGGTGTCAAAGATAAAAATAGTACCAGCAGTCACGTCTGGCGCATCCTTTTCTTCCTGAGCCCTAATACCATAGGTTCGTGCTGGAGTACGAGTCTCCTGTCTGCCGGTGGACTCCGATACTCTCCTGTGACTGCTCTCTTCGGCCCTAGACTGAGTAGGCCTCCTCCCTCGTGATGCAGCTGGAATTGATCTCTCCGATTGCTGAGCAGATGTGGATGTGGTCCGATTTTTCGGGCAATCTCTCAAATAATGGTCACGGGACCCACATCTGTAACATGCTCCTGTGACTCGCCAGCATTCTCCTGAATGATTCCTCTGGCAATGTACACATGGAGATGAGGCTGGTCCTCTAGCTGTGCTCCCAGGGGTACTGGCAACTGAAGCAGCTGGCTGTTCTAATCTGACTCTGGATCCCTGCCTCTGCTGAGATGTTTGACCTGAAATCTGAGGTCCTCTAAATCTCTTACTCGGTGACTGATAAGAACTAGACTGTCCGTGACCTCGCCTCTGCTGGCTTCTGTCTTTCCTAACCTGTTCATCTTTTTCGACCCTTTCTATATCAAGGGCTGCTGCCACCAGTCTGTTAAAATTTTCCATCCTTAATGTTGCAAGATGGACTCGTATGTAATTATTCAGGCCATCTTCGAATCGTCCGCATTTTTCTACCTCTGTGGCAACCATCTCCTGTGCATACTTACTTAGTCTGACAAACTCTCTTTCGTATTCTGTGACCGTCATCTGTCTCTGTCTTAAATTTATGAACTCTCTTTTCAAATTATCTGTATAGATTCGGCCAATATACTTATCTCTGAACCCCCTCAGAAAGAATTCCCAAGTTCTGGCTTCTAGCGGAACTGTTCGCCTAACTGAGTTCCACCACTGATAGGCATTTCCCTGTAACAATGACACTATACACTCCAAGCTCTCCGCAGGTGTGCAATGCATCTGCTCAAATATTCTTTCTGTCCACTCTAACCACTCCTCTGCAATGGACGCATCTTCATCTTTCTTGCCATAAAAGTCTATGGGTCTGTACTTGGACAACCGCTCTATGGCTGACCTCCGTGGCGCTGCTCTCGCCACATTTTGTAAGAGTTCTGTCACCTGCTGTAGTACTGCAGGCTGACTCTGAATTTCTGGCCCCGCCACTCTGGGACCCACTGATTCTCCAGAATCTCCCCCAGCCACGCTGGTAGGACTACCAGGTCTGCTTCTATTTTCACTTCCAGAAGGTTCCATATCTTATTTCTTTCTTTCACCCTATCTAAGACAGAAGAGACAATCTGCAGGTTAGAGTCACATCCTCTTATTTTTCTTTTCTACAATGCATGCATATACAAAATATTTTACATTTACAAAACATTTCGCTCTGGTCTAGGAACGCCTAAACCATTGCTCTGATACCACTAATTGTAACACCCCCTGACCCAATCCGCTCAGACCGAATTAAGGAGCGTTACCATATACTGAAATCTCTGTTTTTCTTCTATAAAACCACAACTTTAAAATTTTATTAAACCTTTTGAATATGGTCCGAATAAATTTATGAAAATTTCGCCAGAGTTTCCTCTGTTTTTCTGACTTTCCAAAACCTGTTTACAATTTAAAATTCCATAAAAATCAACACTTCTAATTCTCAAATCACTTTTGCGCACCCTTCCAAATTTAGTGCGACTTTTCAAATCAATTTACCACAATATAATTTATGATTATTCGAATAACATCACTTATAATAAAATATTTACACAACGGAAATTCTTTAAATATATACAAACATTTTCTGTATATGCATGCTCTAGTAAAATAAAAGGACTACCAAAGATATAGAATTGATGTGACTCCGGACTCTGCTCCTGCAGTCTCTATTCTTCTCTGGAACCTTTTCTACCTACGTGTGAGAAAACTCAACACGCTAAGCATATGGCTTAGTGGGTGTACACATAATTGAATTTACAAATACTATACAATTTCTATCAATTTATCAGAAATATAAATAATAAATAAATTTCCAACGATGGGGCTCAAATCAAGTCAAATACTTGTAAATAACATATCAATTTCATAATTTCACTAATAATCTCAAAAAGCACTTTTCAATTTATTTCACGTTTCAATTCAAATCACAATTCGATTTTCATATCGAGCTCCTGACATACACAACATAATTTCAGGACTGGATTACGGGTTATTCGGTATTGGATACCAACGGGGCGACCCGCTGTAAATATCCCATATCAGATTTTCAACCCTAGGACCGGCACTTGGGGCCTGCACTATCCAAAGGGTGATACATTCAGATCAAAGCTCCCTACCCTAGGACCGGCACTAGGGGCCTGTACTATCCATAGGGTGGTCCATCACAATATTTCGGCACAGTACTGTTTAGACAAAAACCCAATTGACATGTCAACCTCCTATATCCATATCTATGATTATATATATCAGAGCCAATTCACTTTTCGAAAATAATACAATTTATTCTGTTCAGAATTATCGAATTAAATCCAAATCATATCCATATTTATAAACATATTTCCAGAATCCAAATCACAACAATATTCATTTAAAAGCAATATACAAAATCATTTCCGAATATATTTCTGAATCCAGAAATTGCTTCAAATCACATTTAAAATCACATGCAACTATATATCGTAAATCCAAATGCCCCGAAATCGCTTTTCGATACAAACCATATTTTCCATAATAATACTATAATCAAATCATATCGAAAATTAATTCAGAATCTTTTTCATAAATAATATTACGGATCCAAATTATATTTCAAATAAACGTAATCCAAATCATCCCAAAATCAATTTCAAACAATAAATCATAATCAATATAACTCAAATAAACTAAAAACAATATCATATAACTATTCGGAAATATTCTGGAAAATCTGAAAATTCGAAAACTAGTGTACACCGAACCTGAAATTTTCCTAAAACCTTCTCTATCCTCTTCCTTCTCCCGATCAATACAATCTACACGAGAATACAATTATTTAATTTATATACGGCGGATATATAATTCAATTAACCTCCAAATAATATCCTACACTTAAACCGAGTCCGTAAATGGGTTCGAAATCAAATTCTAAGTTCAGGAGGTCGGAAACTTACCCCTAACTTCCTCCACCAAATCGGAGGTCGGAAACTTACCCCTAACTTCCTCCACCAAATTCTAAGTTCCGGCGGTGACTTTCTGGAAACTTTCCGGCGACCTCCAAAAATGGTCGGGTTTTGTTCGCCTCGTCTCCCTCGTCAATATTTATAACTGTGGCCGGAGTGGGAAATGGCTAGAATCGCCGGAATCGGAGGTTTTCCGAATTGGAAAATCCCTAACTTCCTCCACCAAATCGGAGACTCAAACGGTCATGAAAATCTTCAAAGTTGGTATCAATAGATTTTATGTCGCAAGAGCTTTCTATTGATACCAAGATCGACTGAAACGGAGGTCTGAGTTGGTCGGAAATTGAAGTTGAAGTTGGAAGAAAAATAAGAAAAAAAAATGGAGAAAGAATGAAAATGGTGTCGCGCGAGGAAGAAGAAGACTATGTATAGATCGTCAAATTACCATTTTGTCCCTCAACTTTTATAAATTACAATTTTAATCGATAACTTTTAAAATATATCTTTTAAGTCCTCACGAATTCGTCAAAAGTTTTAAAAATATTTCAAATACGCCCTTAGTAATAAATGAAAAATAGATTGTAAAAAGTGAGATTTTACATTCTAGCAATTTAAATCGCATACTTAACTGTCGCATACTTAATAATAATTAATAATAATACTTTTCATAATTACGAAAAATTAGGGGTGTTACAGAGATATACTAATTTACTTGTATGATCATATAGGGTGTTTATTATGACTAATGCATTTTCATGCACTTGGATATACCATCGAGAGATATGATATTAGTGTATGTAGTAATAGGTCCGATTTACCTCGAGAGGGGACTTTGGATAATTTTGAAAAACATGGTCATCAACATGAATAATTAAACTGCAATAATGTGCTGTCATGAAACTCGATTGGATGAATTAGGTGAATTCAAATACCCTAGCTCATCTCTCATATTGGTTGTTTGCTTACTTTTTATGTTTTCTTATTTCTATCTTTTATTTTTCTCTTTTAAACCTTCCGATTTTCCAAATAGATATAGGCTTAGTTAACTTTAGTACTCAACGCTTAAATATCCCTGTGGTGACGATAATTTGTTCATCATTGTATTACTTGTGTCGACCCCGTATGCTTGCGGGTACAAAAAGGCGTAACAAGTTTTTGACACAGCTGCTGACACATACGGTATTGCTAGTCATGACCCATCATCCTCTTCATTCTCCATTTATGATCTTGAATCCATGCTTTATCAAATTCTCTCTAAGTCTGGTAATTCCTTCACTTCTGCTTCATCAGTATCTACAGGTAAACCTTTTTGGTACTTTGATTCTGCATGTTGTAATCATATATATGACCTCTGATCCTACTTTCTTTTCCACAAAATTATCTAATCCTTATTTACCTGTTATTTATACTGCTCTTCGATGCATGTTCAGAATGTGGGTCACATTTTTACAAAATCATTCTTTAGTCGTTTAAGTTCTTTAATATCTAGTAGACATTTGGGCTCTGTAACGGATGAACATATTGATTGTTTTTCTTGTCAGTTAGCAAAACAACATGCTCTGCCTTTTAATAATAGTGATTCCATTTCACATGCACGTTTTGATTTGATCAATTCTGATATTTTGGGGCCCTCACCAACCACTACCATGGGGGGATTCAAATATTTTGTTGTATTTGTGGATGATTATTCTCGATATACATGGCTTTATCTTTTACATAGTAGATCTGAGTTATCTAAATGTTATTTTGACTTTGTTAATATGATTAAAATTGAGTTCTCTAACAATATTAAAATTTTTCGTACTGATAATGCTATGGAGTATAGGGATACAGCATTCTTAAATTTTTTACATCAGAATGGCACCATTTGTCATTGGTCATGCCCAGGGACGTCCCACAAAATGAGCGCGCTGAACGCAAACACAAACACATTCTTGAAACTGTTCGTGCACTTTTTATCTCTGCCTTATGTCCTGAACGTTTTTGGGGGGAAGCTGCATTAACTGCAGTATACACTATCAATCGTGTTCCTTCTCCTATCATCGAAAATCAGACTCCTTACGAACGAATTTTTGGTACTCCTCCAACTTACCAAAATATTAAAGTCTTTGAATGTTTCTATTTCGTTATTCTTCAATCTCATGAGCATACTAAGTTAGAACCACGGTCTCGTCTGTGTTGCTTCTTTAGATATGGTATTGAATACAAGGATTATCGATGCTGGGATCCCATTTCGAATTGTCTTCACATATCTCGTCATGTTATTTTTTGGGAGCATAAAATGTTTTTCACTATGTCAAACTTTCACATTTCACATAATTCATCTCCGAACTTCTTCATCAATACTACTATTCCTTTATTTCCGGATGACATTGACCTAGGTACATCCCATGAGACTCAAACAAGTGCTCCTAACCGTAATCTACCAACTCTCGAGTTATCTGAATTGCATGCTGATCCTGTACACCATCTGTCAGAGTCTTCTCATTCTTTTTTCCCTCATGTTCGTCAATCTAATTAGGTAAGGACACCATCTGTCAAACTTCGAGATTTTCATTATTTCTTTACTATTCTCTCTTTGCATGAGCCTTAATCTTATAAGGAGGTCAGGTCTAACCCTGTTTGACAGCAAGTTGTGGCAGAAGAATTGCAGGCTCTTGACAAGACTCACACTTGGGATTTGGTTGATCTTCCTCCAAACAAAACTGCAGTGGGATGCAAATGGGTATATAAGATCAAAACTAAGTCTGATAGCTCTGTTGAACGGTATAAAGCCAGTCTTGTCGCAAAAGGGCTTTACCTAGGTATATGGGATTGATTATGAGGAAACATTTGCACCAG
Organism: Xanthoceras sorbifolium; assembly: GCA_003430845.1. Lineage (NCBI taxonomy): Eukaryota > Viridiplantae > Streptophyta > Magnoliopsida > Sapindales > Sapindaceae > Xanthoceras > Xanthoceras sorbifolium. The sequence goes on from CM010608.1 coordinate 32,194,016, forward strand.
TTGCTAGATTTACCTCTGTTCGCAGCTTACTAGCCGTTACTGCGGTTCGACGATGAAACTTATTTCAGATAAATGTGAAGAATGCATTCCTTAATGGTGATCTTACTGAAGAAGTTTACATGAAACCTCCCTCAGGGTATGATCATCTTCCACATAAGGTGTGCAGATTTCGACGTGCATTATATGGCCTTAAACAAGCTCCTCGGGCCTGGTTTGCCCAATTGTCTACCACTATCCAGCAATTTGGTTTTCTCTCTAGCTCTTATGATTTTGCATTATTTATTCGCAAGACTGATCATAGTTGTATTTTGTTGTTACTTTATGTGGATGACATAATTGTTACAGGAGATGACCTTGCTGGTATTTCTGATCTCAAAGACTTCCTTCGGAAACATTTTGAAATGAAAGATCTTGGAAATCTTAACTATTTCCTTGGTCTTGAGGTTTTTTGTGATTTTGATGGCTTTTATCTTTCACAAGCCAAATATGCTTCTGATCTTATTGTTCGAGTAGGTTTAACCGACAATAAGACTACTGCAAGTCCCTTAGAGGCCAACGTCAAACTCACACCCTTGGAGGGTATACCGCTCAGTGATCCTACTCTTTATCGTCAACTTGTTGGTAGTCTTGTCTATTTAACAGTGACTCAACCGGATATTACGTATGATATACATGTTGTCAGTCAGTTTATGACCGCTTCACACTCCACTCATTTTGCAGTTGTTCTTCATATTCTCCGGTATATCAAAGACACTATGTTTCATGGTCTTCATTTCTCTGCTCATTCATCTATAGATTTACAAGCCTATTCAGATGCTGACTGGGCCAGTGATCCTACTGATCGACGATCTACTACTGGATTCTGTTTCTTTCTTGGAGACTCTCTCATTTCCTAGTGTAGTAAGAAGCAAACTGTTACTGTATGTTCTAGTACTGAGGCTGAGTATCATGCCATTGCTGATTCTATTCAAGAACTTCTCTGGTTACGTTGGTTACTTGATGATATGGGTCACACATTCTACTGCTGCTCCTCTTTATTGTGACAATCGTAGTGCTATTCAGATTGCTTACAATGATGTTTTTCATGAACGTACTAAACATATTGAAATTGATTGTCACTTTGATCGCCAGCATGTCACTCGAGGTACTGTTAAACTTCTTTCCGTCTCCTCCGTTGATCAGCTTGTTGATATCTTCACCAAAGCCCATTATCCTAGACGTTTTCGCGATTTGGTTTCCAAACTCATGCTTGCTTCTGTCTCGTCATCTTGAGTTTGCGGGGGGATTTTACCATATCAATCCAATAATATCACTAAATATTATGTTGCCATATATTGTGTGATATTATTATGATATAGTCATATTTTTTTGTATATATTATATGATTATAGTTTCCATGTATAGGAGATTCTATGTAGCCTATAAATAGGCTACCTATTGTACATTCATATTCAAACTGTGAAATACTATTTCCAGTTTCTCTATCACAACCATTGAAATATACATCCAAAACCCATCAAGTAAATGATGCAACAAAAAAAATAATGTAACTAAAATAAGATTTTTACACACATTCAAGAAAAATCGTGACATTTGATCCTCAAATTTGAAAATTTCTCAACTTCAAGAATCCCTTCCAATATCCTTTTTTCCTTAAGCTGTTCGATGATTTATTGTCACCAAATCTTAACGTATTCGTGTTTGACACAAATCAAGTGATAAATAGTGATACATTTGAGAGATAAATGTTGTAGATTATTTGATTATAGAGAGAGAAAAGAATGATAAGATAAAGATTGAAGAAGAAGATGAAGGGGGTACTTATATAATTATTTGGCTATGAGGTAAACCGAAATTTTCATGTTCGGTTAAAACACATGAAAGTTTTTATATATAATTAAAAACAAATTTTCAAAATTTTATATTTTGACAATTTCCTCTCATAAAATTTACTTATTTACAATCATAACTTCAACATTTGTTTTTTTTTTCTCATGTCTACTTGAACTAACTTAGGCAAAACCCTCATAAAAAAAATACATGATGACTTATTAATCTCTTATATATGAAAGAATACTTTTCTAAAATATTTATAAAATTAACTAATATCTTAGTTGACATCATTAGTCATAAAATTTAATATTTGAAATATCATTAATAACTAAATTTGACTTTCAACACATATACACCTTTATTCATCTTACATGTCATATTGATCATTTGACTTTTTTATTGATCAAATTTGACCGTTTGTTGCTGGAAGGAGGGCTGATTCCCAAGTCTATACGAAATCCTTTGCCCAAATCATGGACCCACCAAACTAGACCACTTAACCCCAACATTCCAATCTGGCTGAAAAATCGCTACCATAGGGCATAGGCTAGACAAACCCCTAAAGTAAAACATCCAAAACATGCTCTTCCTAATGCTAGCGTATGTACAGCTCACATCGCGTGCTAGCACTAAACTCACCTCATGTCACTTAAATTGTCCTAAATGTTTCGACTGACCTCCAAATTTTTAATCGTTATTTGTGTTAGAAACTAGACTTCCGTAGCTTTTACATGATAAGTTTTGTAGATAATGGATAGGCGTTCGCAAGCTCAAAAGAGTGACGTATTGCAGGATGTCATTGGACTTCAGCGCAATCGTGCTACGAAGCGCACGCGATAGCACCGCTTATTGTGTTACTACTAAAGCAAGGCTGATGCTGCACGCCCAAGGTTTTATCGCTGAGTTTTTGTGCAGTGTTTTTCATCTTGTCATAACTCGAAAACGCGAACATGCACAAGAGTTAGCGTCAATGTGAGCGTTGATACTCAAATGCATGCCGCTCTGTTTAAGCGTTGGTGACTATGACTTGTCATATAATTAGGAAATTTTCTTCCTATTATTTCCGATTCAGGTTTATTAGTAAAAGAATTAAAATCAATTTAGGAAATATTGACTTGTTTTATAATTATTTTAGAAAATCTCTTTAACAAGTTTTCTTTTCCTAAAAGCTTTTTAAGAAGCCAATTTGAACAAGGTTTTTTTAATTATAATCTCTTTCGTATAACCTTTTAAATTAGAATTCTAACTAAAAGAAGAAGTGAAATTAGGAAACAATGACTTGTGTCCTATTTCTTTTTAAAAAATTTTTTTTAACAAAGTTTTCTTTTTCCTTATTACTTATCTGCTTGATCTAATCCTTCCCCTTTCAACTGCAGTCAAGCATGTCATTTTTGAAACCAATTTGAGGAAAGGATAATTTTTCGAACATATATTTAACGATGCTTTTTTTTTTTAAGAGGTATAAGAATAATACTCACACATGCTAGTAAATACGCATAGTGTAACTTGAACCCTTGCTATTGAGGTGTGAGAAAAGTGCACTAACCAATTGAGCTATTAGTTGATGTACTTTCATGCTACTTATTATTTGGTTAGTACTAATTGTCAAATTTAACTTTATTAGTTTGTAAAATTTTATTTTTAACCACATTTTTCCTACTAACCAACTTTTAGAATTTCTTTTCACCCTATAACTAAAATTTTTTTAAAATATTCTCAATATCTTCAACCTTCAACGTTTATTCTTTCTCTCTCTTCTCTCACTTTTCTCTCACTAATTTTTCACTCTTTTCCAATAGATCCGTGCAAATACAAAAGTAATTAGATTTAGAGACAAGATTATTTTTAAAAAAAGGCTTTTAGTCTAGCATAACTCAAGTGGTTAGAATATTTATATTTCAAATTGCAAAAGCAATGCTTGATTTCATGTCGCTCTTGGTCTTTTTTCCCTACGACTTCACGCTGCTCTTAGTCTTTTTTCCCTGCGATTTCATGTTGCTCTTGGTTAGAGTGGCTATTCGGGTTGGCGGGTCAAGTTAAGATCAACCCGCACATGACACGATTATTTTAGTGTCAACCCGAACACGATATGATTATTAAACGAATTAAATTCCCTGAACCCAAACATCACTAAGTATGGGTCAACACGAACACGACACGCCTCACCCGTTTACTATATGGTTATGCATGTGTCGTGTCAAATGACCCATTTTAGTGACACGTTTAACCCATAAAAATGACCCATTTAGCTTGTTTATACATTTATCACAAAGTTAATATTTTCTATATTTAAAATAAAAAAAAATCTGTAAAACATACAAAACTAACAATAATAAACAAATAAATCACAATCCAAAAATCTAAAATGTTAATTGTGATGTTCAAAGAAATCGAAAACACACAAAACCACAACCATAATTCCAAAACCAAAAAATCCAAACTATAAGTCCCCAACATTCATAATAGACAAAAAAAAAAAAAAAAAAGAAAAATAAAATCGCAGCGGCAATGCGAGGAGTGGCAAACAACGGCTATGGGAGCAAACGAGCAGCAGTAGAGATGGAAGTAGAGGAGCAGCGGTAGCAATGGGAGGAGAGGAGCGGCAGTGGCTAGAGGTGATGAGCAGCGGCGGCGGCAGGAGGACCGCGGTCGCAGAAAGAGACTGAAAGAGAGAAGGTGGTGACTGGTGGTGTGGCTGAGGCGTAAGAGGTAGGGTGAGAAAATTGAAAAGTGAAAACTGATTGGCGGTGTGGGTGAGAGGCGTGAATTGTGAAGGCGTAAGAGGCATCAGACATTAGAGATTGAGAGGCGTCAAAATTTTCACCTGCATCATTAACAATGTCATCAGTAATATCGGAGTTAATTTTATTATCAACTACCTTACCACTCCGAAGAATTGTGATCGCTTGGGCTTGCTCAGGTTGACTAGGAAACTTTCCAGATTCTGAACGTTTTATATGGTCAGCAGGTTGACCCAATTGTATTTCCATCTTCTTCATTGATGCATCATTCTGTTGGAATTCTGATCAACTTTCTGGATGAAGGTGTTCAAAAATTCTTCTGTTGATGGCTTCCTGGCCTGAAAAGAAGAATTTTGATTCTATACTTGTCCTTGATTCTGATTTTGATAATTGTTGTTCCAAGAAAAGTTTGAATGGTTCCTCCAACCCGGATTGTATGTGTTTGGAAATGATCGTTCCTTTGTCACGGTTGGAAGTTATTCATTGCTTGTGCTTGTTTCTGCATATATTCTGGAAAAGCTGTTCGAGATGGACAATCATTCAGCTCATGGACATACTCTCCACAAACAGCACATGTTTCAGCTGCAGGTTGCCCTCTTCCAGCCATCATAATCTTGAGCTGCCTTGTTAAATCTGCAACCTGCATAGCAAGTTCATTATTATAATTTAACTCATGAATTCCAGCTCACTTACCTCGAACACTCTTTTGTTGAGAGTTTGCACTCAACATCTCATACAAATCATAAGTTTGTTCAACTGTCTTCTTCCATATTACACCAGTTGCAGCATTGTCAACGGTTGGTTGACAAGATTGAGTTAGTCCACCAGAAAAGAATTGATTTTGCAATTGTAAAGGATAATGATGGTAAGGACAATAAATTAGGAGCATCTTAAAATGCTCACATGCTTCATGAAATGGTTTACTCTCAGCTTGGGCAAACATAACAATTTTACCTCTTTACTCGGCAGTTTTCTGATGGGAATAAAACTTACTTATGCATTTGTTATAAACCACATCTCAGGTGGTAAAGACATAAGCCAAACCTTAGTTTGTCTTTCATGGTGTATGGAAAGCATCTCATTTGCAACTGATCTTCTAATAACCCTTGCAAAGGAAAGGTTTAATTAGTATAATAGAAGTCACCAATGAAAGTTAGAGGATCCTCACTAACCAATCCATGGAAAGATGGGAGCATGTTCAAGTGGATCATTTTGAGCTCGTAGTTCCTAGATGAAGCATCAAGTAGGATGCAAGTTGGCGGTGTCCCCACGAAAGGACTAGCGTAGTCCTTCATAAGATACCGGGGGGGGGGGGGGGGGGGGGGGGGGGGGGGGGGGGGGGCGCGGCAAGATCCGTCTCGTATGAAAGTGAAGACTTGTAATTGTGCTCATCTTCAGATTCAATATCCAACACTTCAGGTTCTCGCATAGCTGTACGCTTCCCTAATTGGTTGATATTATCATTTAATGGCAATAGATCGTGATTCAATGATCGCCTTCCTTGCATTTAGCCGATAAACCTACCAAACAAAAAGAACAAAATTAAATTAAAAAAACTAATATCAACTAAACTAAAATCAAAAGAGTAATTAAATTAACAATTCCCGACAACGACTCTAAAAACTTAATGTACCAAATTATACCTCTTTAGTGCACAAATCTATATAATAGTAGGCAAGTACAAGGATCGATTCCACATACATTGACAATTTAACTACTAATCTAATTCTAATTTAGTAAAGACATAAAAGTAAAGATTGAGTTGATTATTAAAATGAATAAAAGATCTAAAACTAAATTAACAGAGAAAATCGAAGTTGTGAAAATATGGATAGAAAACTAGGTCATCATGTTTCAAACACAACCACTCAATGCAATCAACTATTTAATATAAAGATGTCTATTCATGTTTAGGAATCATTCTTATCTTAATTATGGTGATTACCTTCAGGTCAATGACTAACCAAGTATTCCTATTACTACTGATGTTACCGTTTGGTCATGGACTGAGCAGATAATATTAGGAACCCATTAAACTCTAAGAACTTAAGAATCAATACGTAATTTAGCGATTAATATATAAATCAAATACTAATTATTCATAAGAGCTATCTAACCTCAAATTAGCATGTAACAATGACAGACTAATCCTTTGGTTTCTCAAATAATTATAAAACAAAACTTAATTTAATTACTATTCTTCATCAACAATAAGCAAGAATTATAATATCACAGTGAATAAAACTAAATCTCGAATAGAATTACGAACAATAGTTGTTTACATATGCAGTTGATATTCTTCACATTGATTCCCTAGTTAATAATTTAGTTACACATCATTAGAATTAAAACAATAGACATAGGAAAGAAAGTAGGAAATATCAAAACAATCTCCTTGACTAAAACAATAATCTTCGGATCGTGTAATATGATGTAGACGGCAAAAATCTGATGAGAGATGTGACTGGACCTAAGATGCAGATGACAGAATGTAGAGCACCTTTTTCAATTGATGAAAGACTTATATTTATATGTTTCCTTCTCAGCTTCCTGAATTGATTCGTTTTAGGCCTCTTTTATGTCCGCGCGACCACGCGTGCCACATAGGTTGTCGCGCGAGTTTATTCACGCGACTTACTTGTTTTTGGTACTTTCATCATCCACACAACCTGTTAACGCGATCTGGTGGTCTCGTGAGCCTTGGGTCGTGCCACTCTATGGTTTGTGAACCAAAAATTACTTTTATGACTCTTTTCATCCGAAACTCCCGTCAAATGATTAAAGTGTTTCAACTTGGTCTTTTATACTTGTACAACTCAAAAACGCATCAAAAAGTTCATATGATTCAAAAACATAATAAAAGATTGATAAAATAAGGGTGAAATTATATATAAATTTGACGTTGATCATTAACTCGCAATGCAAACAACAACCATTTGGTCGCGTTAAACCATTCGCATGACAGGACCAAAACAACTAGTCTGAAAACGTGAGGCAACCCGCGATCACATGATTATGTCACTTGGTCGTAAGTCTGAACTGGCATTTCCAGGTCGAAACCGTGACCAGCCACTATAAATGTACCATCACACTATAGGTTCATGAGACACAACCAATAAGCAATTGGAGGAACCGTATCGCAAGGGAGAAACCAAAAAGTTTCTCAAAGTAGCTGAATTCAACATGCTTGCAAACGTAATGAGTTCAAAGACTCAAGCACGAACCTCAATGTGCTTGCAAATGTAAAGAGGCCAAATACTCAAGCACGGACAACACAAACATGCAAACACAAAGATATGAAACTAGTTTGAATGCGACTAAGTTGAGCTACTATGTAGGGACACATGTGTATGAAATTTTATATGCATGGTATGAATTGTGCACAATGATGTAGGGACACAAGTATGCAAATTGTTTATTTGTATGCCTAAGTCACTTCAATAATCCAAGCCAAGTTAGAAACTAACCAAGACTTGAAGGGATGACAAACCTGAAATTGCTTCTCTTGAAGTGCAAATCCAAACGGACAACCTATGCAACTATAAATAATGGAAACAAGTCTTTTGACATAAGAATAAGCCAACCTAGAAACATATGTCCTTACAATCTCCCTCTTTAAGCTATTTTGAGTCAAAACCCCAAAATCTCACAATATGGATAAAAAGTTATTGGAGTAAACATATGTTCTTACAATCTCTCCCTTTACCTAAACTAAACTTGAAAGCTTCATCTCCAATCTCTTGTAATCAATAAAACCTGTGAGAAAACAACAAAAGCAACTCTTCCAGACATCAAGTACAATGACATATAAACATGGCATGAATGCAATGCATGCTAACCCATTTCATCAACAGTCAAAACTCTACTCCCCCTAAATTCAAGATCTCCCTCTTACTCTATTTTAAACATCTCCCCCTTAATCATCTAACACATTCTCCTCCATTTTGGCACAAGATAGATAAGGGAGCTCCCCCTAACAAGTTGAAGGAACTATCATACCCCAACCCGAAGGTCAAGATATGAACTTACTTAATGTCAAATAACTTGCAATAAATCTCAAGATAAACTTGAAAACAAATACAACATCTAACAAATGTTCAAATAACATAAATAGCAGCCTAAAAATAGCAAATAAACTCCTAAAGCCTAGGGAATCGAGAACTAATGTTCACCGAAATGCCAATCCATGCTATGCGCGAATCGAAACATCAATCATCTGGAATCACAATGGACTAAGTGAGTTGGATACTCAGTAAGTATACTAAACATTAATTTTTATTTATCAAATCAAAATAACATTCAAAACACAAATAATAAGACGTATCATATATCGAAAATCACATACTTATCAACTATCAAAATAATACTATGATCCCTTTACTCATCACTGCATAGTAGGACTTGCACATAACACATATACATATTAGAGCTAAAGTTACCTGTCGGCAACTAATGTATATAGAGAAAGTGTAAGTGAGGATTATTTTCTTAAAAACACAGAACACTCATACCCGAAGGTAAGAGCTAGACCTTCATTGTGATCATCAACGAGTCCTCCCACATGCACCAATACGTCAACACATAAATGTGAAGACTCTTTAGTCCCCAGGGTGCCCTGGAGTCACTTCTCATATACCACACACATAACAAATCACATATCACATAGGGCTCCACATAAAAATTATAAGGGTGCCTACTATCAGTAATAAATAAAGGTATCATCGTCAAAACGTATTTTATGGTACCATGTATTCATATATTTTCAAAACATAATGGTTGTATAAACATATTTCAAAAGCACACATAAATACATTCATATACATATAACATTGTGATTTCGGTTTTGAAAATAAAAGATTTAGTATACTTACCTTTCAGCAATCCAAGCAAAACAAATCCTCCAAAAAGACAACGATCCAAACCTTAGCCTAAATCACATATCAGGCTCAAAATAATATCTTAGGACTGAAATATGACTCTCAAAACATTTCCCAAACCAAAAACTCAATACTAGAACTAATTAGTGCTGTATTGGAAAAGGAATGGTGTCCAATGTTCGATTTTTCATAAATTAATCACATGCGTGAAAATTTTAAAACTTTGTAGAAAACTTTTAAACGAACATATCTTCTCATATAAAAATTATTAGAATTTTATAAAATTTTAAACTATTTTAAAATAATTTATTTATTAGAGTATTCTGATCTGCCAGACAGTCGGCAGTACAAAACACTATACAATGCCTAATTGTTTACAATTTCGACAGAATTCTAATTGCTATAAAATTTTGCAATAACGTGAAATAAACATATATAATTCCAAAAATAAAAGTTTCAAACCTAAATAATATATATATATATATATATACATATTTTAAAAGTATTTTTATTTTTACGTTTCTGCCATTTGTCTACTGCTGGACAGATTACAATACCCTATTTACAAAATTCATCACTTTTTCAATATAACTCCAAAAATCATGAACATTTCCATAACATCTTGAAAATCCTTTGTACAAAATTTCATAATTTTCTGAGCAGTATAACCTGTTAAAATAATGGTTCGAACTGAAACTACGTTTTAAAACAAAAACTTTTCAGTAACTCTATTAAAGAATCGAAAATTCATAACAAATTCAATATTAAAGATTTTTAAGCGAAACAAATTTTTATAGAAGTGTTTAGATGTCTAGTTTACATAATGCAAAACTAATTTACCAAAACCAAACATATATTCGCACTAAAATTCCCGAAATAAGTACTGATCAATCAGACTATATATAATTTTATAAAATTAAAACTAAAAGCAAAACTAGTATGCCTTTAGGGTTTATACCCAATCAAAACCCTAATATTGAATCACTAAGTATATAAGTATAAAAATACAAGAAATATTAATAACATACCTTAAAAACCCCCTTTATCCTTCTTGATGGAAAATCACATTCTTTAGATTTCGGTAAACTTCAAAAGATGAGAGTTTTTTTTTTCTTTGTGTCGTTCTTGAGCCGTAAACAAGAAAATAAAGTAATAGGGTTCTGCTAATAAAAGTATTTTAAAGCTCCTAGAAAGTCTAATATCTTATTTTAAAATACAACGGGTTTAAAACAATATTAACCAATTTGTTAATAAGAATTTATTTTAAAAATTAACTCCTATTAATTTAAACTAAATATATAAAAGTGTGATATTAAAATTTAAATGCTTAGAAAACATATTAGGTTTATTTAAATTTGGGTATTACAGGAACATACAAGATTTTTTCTGCATATGAATATGATATTATCATACAACTCAAGCACTAAACTAGGGTTTCAAGAACCTTATCATAAAATGTGTGTGTGTGGACGTTGCTTATAGCATAAAGCACGTATTAACATATATCACTCAAGAAATCATGTCAAAAAGACATAAAAAAGATGCAAAAGAATTCAAATCAGTTTCATCTAAATGACAATATAAGAGGTTCCAAAAATCATACAAGCATAGTATGTGCAAGCAACATCACTTTTTGCATAATTTTTTGTGATCCACCTTATTTCATCAAATTTTACTTTCATTGATCTTTTGATTTGATTCTTTTCACACATTTTGAAAATTTTTTTATATTTTCTATTTTTGCGACTTTATCATATAAGGGTGCATGTTTTCTGTTTTTCGTGCGTAATCTACATGACGGCTTTCACTCAACATTGTCGCAGTAACTCTTTCCTACATTTGGGTGGTTGCACATATGAAAATTGTAGCCCTTTACCATGTAGGAGCTCAAGATTTAAAATATCATCAAATTATCAGATGGATTTCAATTATAGGTCATTTTAGAGTACTATAATCTAGACATTCAACAATCCATGATACGCAAGCTTGAGCTATATTAAAGCATGCAAAAAATGCAAAGCAAAGGTGCAAGGTTTGAAAATAAAATTTTCAATTTAGATAAAAACCTTGAAACTCAAGCAACAACAAGAGAGTAGTCAAAATAATCAAGTTTCTGCATACTAAAAACATTCAAATGTCCTCTTGCTTGAGCATCCCTGAAAGGGATTTTCTGTCACATATCAAGTGACCTCTTGGGAAAACATCATAACGAACATGTTTATTCTTCCTTAACTTCATTTTCCTGAAATTTTCTTTCTCATTTCTAGGTTCCCTAGGAGGAGAGATCTTTGTGGTTTTTTGAGTCACTCTATTTTCCATATGGGTCAAACTCTTTGCTACCACCTATCATGCTTGCATTTCTTTATAAATTTAATGCACATTGGTTTAATCTGACCAATCATACCATATAAATGACAAATAGGAGTAAAGACAGAAATTGTATCTTTTTCATACGCTTGTGAAGGTTGTTTACCTTTTCCTTATTGTGTCTTGGGAGGTTAAGATTGTCGCGGTTGTCTTTTTGGATTTTTCATGGAAGCTTGCATCAAGGGTTGAGCTGGCCTTGATTGTTGAGACTTTGGATTTGATGGCACTTGGGACTTAACTTGTCAGATCGAATGAACTTTTGGAGTTGACCCCTTGACAAGTGTAGTCTTGCTAGTGGAAGGGGTTGGTTTAGCCTTTGATGTTGAACTCTTGACAAGCGTTACTTGATTGAGGAGGAAGTTGACTCTTCATTCTTATCCCAATGCTTCTTGACGAAGCTTATCATGTTGTCAACTTTCTAGACCTCGATGGTCAATCCCTTTAAGAAGTCTTTTGCATTTTCTAGCTCACTCTCAAGCTCCACTAACTTCATTTGAGCAAGGCATAAAGTATTTTCCTTTTCTTTTGCCTCCTTGCTCATGGCTCCGATGATCTCATCCTTTTCATCATTTTCTTGACTAAGAGAGACTATAATCTATCTAGGCTTCTCGATGTAGGATGGACTATCATTCTTCTCAAATTCAAGAGAAGTTATATTGTCTTTCAGTTTCAAGTTCTCATTCTTCAACTTGAAATTTTCTTCAAAGAATTTACCTAAGGCTGCTTCAAGACAGTCTTTGGCTTCATTATCACTTGAAGCATTAGAAGATAGTTCTTTGTTTCATCTTCTTCATTGTAAGATGCGGGAAAGGCGGTGAAGGTAGTTGCAAACTCTTTAGAGCCAGAAGAGCTTTCTTATTCTCCTTCACTCGTGTTACTATCGCTCAAGCCATTGCTTTCCCTATCTTGTGCTTATTCTTGAAATTTCAACAATTCGTGGAAATATAACCGAAGGCGCCACACTCATAACATTTGATCCCACTCTTCTTTGGTTTTGCGTGATGAAGATCAAGCTTCTCTATGGAAAAATATTTCTTTACTTCACTCTTTCTAGAGGTGTTAACTCTCTTATCTCTCAACGCTTCCCTTATGTTGACACAAACACAAAATCACAAGGATCAACCTAAGTATGTCTACGAACCCGCTTTGACACAAATTAAAAGTGCGTGTTTACTTGTCACTAACAACCTAGAGCGGGGTGAATAGGTTTATACCCAATTTTCGCTTAATAACCCCAATATAGCACAACGAAAATAAACAATAAAATCAAGAAAAGGATAAAGATATTTGACACTTGATTTTTACATGGAAAACCTCAAGTAGATAAAAACCACGGGACCAACCACCTGTTGGCCACTTGTCACAACAATCCACTATATGGTAATTTAATTACACCGTCAAGTTTACTATTTCAGAGTCCACCCCTCTTACGTCATAACAGTTGTGCTTGACTAATACTTGTAGCAACTGGACCTTCGTTTGCCAAGACTTGAACTCACACAAAGTTTTACACAGTTGCTTGCTTCGCCAACACCTTCGGCTAATAAGAGTTAAAATGCTCGTTCAAGTCAAACCTTCAGCTAACGAGATTTGAACTCAAGAAGAAAGTTTCAATAAAGTGTCTATGTATGAACATGAGATATGTATAGAATGCTAGACACAAAAAAACTATACTCTCTAGAATATGAAATATATGCCTTAATCCTAGTCAATATAAACCCTAACTCAAAATGTCTCCAACATCAAAAGACAATACACAAATAAATTTGTAATACCCCCTGACCCGACTCGTTTGGATCAACCCAGGGAGCGTTACCGGGTTTTCAAATACTTTACTTAATTTCGTTTATAAACTGAAAATCATATATCATATAAATTTGTAAATTAAAAATATTTTTCTAGTGAGCCCATCAAACTTTATTTTCAAAAATTTCGGCAGAGTTCCCTCTGTTTTTCTGATTTCCCAAAACCTGTTTTCCACAAAACTCAAATCAAATAAAATTCACAACAACACTTCAAATATCACTTCATTCAAATGCGCACTCTGCCGTTTAGTGCGACTTTCCAACAGTTTTAAAATAAAATAATTCATAATTCAATATTTACAAAACTTTTAACAAAAATGATAACAGAAATTATAAAATTATTTACAAAACATATATAATCATCGAATTTACAGACTTCTGTATATGCATGCTTACTGAATATAACATACAAAACTATATAACTACCCAGTAAATGTGGTGACTCTGAACTCTTCAATCTGCAAGTACTTCCTCTCTACTTTTTCTCTGCCTCGGTATCCCTGTGACCTACGCGCGATAAAAACCGACGCGCTAAGCATATAGCGTAGTGGGTGTACACTAAACTCATTTATCAAAAGCATAACATAATTTTCATATTATAAATAGCACAATACGAACATAAATAAAACAGTACAATATTCAACTCAGTCACTAATTTAAATCATATGAAATCCGTTTAATAAAAACAACTAAATCAATTTAATAATTTATACCAAATGAAATTCTCAATTTCTTTTACAATCATTTTAACTTCGATACTGAAATAAACGAATAAAATCAATTTCTAAATTCACTTATAAACATATCATTCAATTCACTTCAATTCTGGCCCCCTGGAATACTCAACATAAACCAAGACTGGAATATGGGTCGTTCGATCATAGTGGCTGTCTGTCAAACATAACTCCCACCCTAAGACGAATCCTATGAGTGGTACGTATCTCCCTACCCTAGGACCGAGGGTTCGGACCCTAGAGAGGTACATAGCTCCCTATCCCAGGACGAATCCTTAGGAAGGTACGTGTCTCCCTACCCCAGGACGAATCCTTGAGGAGGTACGTGTCTCCCTACCCCTGGACGAATCCATGAGGAGGTACATAATAAATCATCAATATCAATATCAATGTCGGTGCAGTACTGCTCAATGAACCCAGCTGGTATACCAACCTCCGATATCCATTTCTATGTCTACATATCCTAGGGCCATTTCAATACAACATTTTCAAATAATAACTGTAATTTACAAATCGATGTTAATCTCAACAAATAGCAAATTCAAACGATATTATTCAAATATATACATATATATATGGTTTCATGGAAAGTAAACAATTTATTCATATAATGTTCTAAAACAATTAATTTCAACGAGAACATAATAATCAAAATACGATTAAAGTAAAATCATTCAAACGAAAACAATATAAACACATAATTACGAAGTTATTCAAATAAATCTCAGATTCAGACGAAAAATGCTTAATACTTTTGTAAAGATTTCGAAAACGGGTGTACACCAACCTGGATATCGTTTTCTTTCTAACAAATCCCTTTTTCTTTCTCCTTTCTCTTTCCTTTTTCTTTCCTTTTCTTCTTCTTCCTCTTCTCTTCTTCTTCTTCCCTTCTTCCTCTTTTTCTCTTCTTCTTCTTCCCTTCTTTCTCTTTCTTTCTTTTCTTTTTCCTTTCTTTTCTTTCTCTCCTTCTGCCTTTCCCATTTTTTTCTTCTTCTTTTCTGCTTGGCTTCCGCGAGAAGCTTTCTTTTTTTATACAAATTCGGTCATCGCGACCGTCATCACGACCTGTGGTCGCACCACCTGGTCGCGGTACTCACTGGAGAAGTTCCACCGCTTTCATCACGAGCACCCATTGCGGTATCATGGTCGCGCTGGTGGTCGCGTTGCTCACTGTCCGAATTTGATCTTTTTCACCGCGAGCTAATCAGCGCGATGTGTGGTCGCAGTGACTGGTCGCGGTGCTCACTGTCAGAAATCGCTATTTTTCACCGCGAGCAGCTCATCGCGATCTCTGGTAGCGGTGAGGGGTCGCGGTACTCACTATCTACTTTTTCCTTCACTTCATGCAATCTTTCTGGACCGCTCCATCTGGTTTATCAGGAAACCATAAAAATAAACATACTTTTAATTATATTTTACACCCCTCAAATTATAAATTTTTATATCCACATATTCAAAATTAATTTTTCGAAATTAGGGATGTTACAAAATTATAATGGAAGAAAGTAAATACAAGTAAAGAAGCAAGACAAGTACTTACATGGACTTTGAGAACCCATGGAGACAAAACCCAATGAATCTAGAAAATGAAGAGCATGTGGATCCAGGGTTTGAGAGATAACGTGAGTCAATCAAAGATTGAGCTTGAGAGATAGTTTTTTTTTTTATTATTTCTATTTCATTTAGCTCTCAATTTCTCACATCTCTAGGGTTTCAATAGAAAGTGGTCTTATTTATAGAGGATCCCAAAATCTCATTAAAAATGCGTCAGACGCTGAAACTGCTAAGGCAAACCATAACCACACGGTCTTGATTCACAGTCACAAGTTGGAACCACTTGCCACTAAAAAACAACGACGACCTTCTCTCGCAATTATGCAATCGCACTTAAGGTCGTGAGATGTAACACAAAGCAGTTGCACGCCAATCTTGCTTGTAAGGGTTAGCGATCAAGGTCGCGAGTTCAAACCAGGACCTCTCTGAAATGAAAACACTATTTAAAATCATGAGCATAACAATGCAAAGCAAGGTCACGAGTTAGTCCAGAAAATCACTGCAATCGAGTTGCGATGCAAACTGTAACCATTTGATCGCGTCAACCCATCACATGACAAGACCATAAACAACTGGTCTGAAAATGCGAGGCAACCCGTGATTATAAGATCACGTCATTTGGTCGCGAGTCTCAATTGGTATCACTAGGTCGAAACAGTAAACAACCACCGCAAGTGCATCATCGTGCTATAGGTTTGCTAGACACAATCGTAAGAAACTAGAGGAACCATAACCGAAACCCCAAGTGCACCATCGCACTTTTAGGTCGTGAGAGAGAAAACAAAGAGTTTCTAAAAAGTGCTTGCAACCGCAAAGAGTCCAAAGACTTAAGCATGGACATCAACGTGCTTGCAAACGCAATGAGTCCAAAGACTCAAGCACGTATAACACAAACATGCAAACACAAAGATATGAAACTAGTTTGCATGCGACTAAGTTGAGGTACTATACAGGGACACATATGTATGAAATGTATGTGATGCTATGAATTGCGCACAACGATGGAAGGACACATAAATATAAATTGTTTGTGTGTGCGCCAAAGTCTCTTTAAGAATCCAAGCCAAGTTAGAAACTCACTAAGTCTTGAAGGGATGACAAAGCCTTAAGTTGTTTCTTTTGAAATGCAGATCCAAACAGACAACCTATGCAACTATAATTACAGACAACATGTGTTTTGACATAAGATTAAACCAACCTAAAAATATATGTCCTTACAGCTATAACTGGAAAATTGTTTCTTCATACCTTTAAGACTCTCCTAGGTAGCTTCACTTGGTGACAATACTTGCCAATTGATGATAAATTCTTCTCTTCACTTGCGAACGCAATGACCTTGAACACGTTGAGGCTTAGGAAATAAACGTTCATCATCACTTTGCTTTTTCTGTATGGGAATACTTTCACCAATTTTCTTTTTCTAATAAAGAAACATGGAACATCGGTGAATACGTGACTCCTTTGGAAGCTCCAATTTGTAAGCAACTTTACCTATCTTCCTAAGAACTTAAAATGGTCCGCTAATACTTAGGAGATAGCTTTACATTCTTCCTCAATGATATAGACGTTTGCCGATATGATTGGAGCTTCAAATAGACTCAATCTCCCTCTACAAATTTCCTTTCTCTATGCTTTATGTCATAAATTTGTTTCATACGTGACTGAGATTTCTTAACAGTTGCTTGCAATTAGGGTTGGCCACGGTTCGGTTCGAACTGGGTAGGTCGGCCACAACTCGGTTCGAACCGAAGCTTTCCGTTCCTAACCGGACGGCTTGGTTTTGATTTTGGTTAGGAACCGAGAACCACAATAGGTCCAGGCGGTCTCGGTTTCGGTTCTAACTTTTTTGGAACCAGAACCACCGATTCCCGAACCTGCGGTAACCGGAATAGCCAGAATCGCTGGTTCCGATTTTAAATTTAAGAATAAAAATAATATAACCGTTGGGGCCTGGCAGGCTCCAACGATTATATGGCCCAACAGCAACATTACTGTTGGGCCAATTTTTTTTTTTTTTTAAAAAAATTCGGAACTGGTTCCGAAAATCGGATATTGAATCGGAACCTTAACCGATATGGAACCGCTGGTTCTCCCACCTAGGAGAACCGAAACCGTGGTCATCCCTACTTGTAGTTCCTTAATAGCATGGTCTCTGTTCATTAATTTCGCCTTCTATCTTTTTCTCGAATTATAACTTTTTGACTGAGGTTTTCTTTCTTGGTCCAGGTGAATAATCCATCATTTTAGTCCTTTTGACTAAATTTTTTACAGTTAAACATGACAGAATATGCACATTGACAAATTTACCCTTAACTTTAAATGATTAAGTTAAAAATACGATTTTACCCTTTATTTTTTTTTAAATTTAACAAAACGACCTTAATTTGTACATCCAATAAGAATATAAAATGTCTCAACAAAAAATTAAAATTATAAAATATACAAAATTTATAATAAAAGTAATTAAATATTAGAAATTAATTAATACTAAAATTAAAAACTTTTAAAAAATAAAAAAAATAGTATAATAATAACTAATTAATGAAAATTAAATAATTAAAAATAATACTTTAATTTAATATTATAATATAAAAATAAATTTTATATATGAAAATAAATAATAATAAATTCAAATTTATAAATAAATTATTAAAGTAATAAAAAATTTTAAAAATATTTTTTTGGAAATTTCAAGAGGGTAGGGATTATTATTTTTAAAATTAAAAATTTTAAATTATTATCTTTAAAAATAAAATAAATAATTAAAAGTAATTTTTAATTATTTTTAAAAAATTATTTTTTTTTATATTTTTTATTTTTTTCAGTTGTTATTATTTCACTTTTAGAAATTAATTTTATTTAATAACTTTTTATTTATTTTTAACCTTAATTTTTATTTAGTGTCTAAAGACTAAAATACCCTTAATACCATTAAATTTAACTAACTGTTACTGACAGAAGGACTAAATTGATGAATTTTTAAAAAAATTAGGAATTACTCGAGCTAAAATAGAAAATATCGGTCAAAAAAATAATTATTCGTGTTATAAATAAGAGAGAAAATAAAATAAAATGTAAACAATAAAATCAAATAAATCACATAATAGAGAAATGAATGACAGAAGAATATAACATGACTAAGAGAGGAGAATGCTTATTTTGTTTTTCGAAATCTGACACCTTTACGGGTTATAGGACTACCGGTACCAACTGATATTAAATCATACAAGCACGGCCCGGACAACTACTCCCAGCAACGAGAGACGATAACTACCGGGACCAACGGCCCGGACAACTACTCCCAACAACGGGAGGGGTCTACTCCTAACACGGGTGATAGGTCTACTCCCAACACGGGGAAGATGTCTACCCACACAATTGTTTTTTTATTAAACATCAGATTGCACTTCACAAAGCAAAATACACTTATATATATAGGCATCATAACCGCTTCAACTTACCACAAGTATCATACACGTGTAAAGAGATTTTCTAAAACAGTGACGCATGTGTGTTGATTGTGTGGTGATAATTCACCCAGATTTGCAACACTCCCCCTTGAATTTTCACCACTTTATCGTATTTGCTAGGAAAATTCAATGGGATAAAAACCTTAGCAAATTATATGCAATGATATTTTAGATTATTCTTAATCTTTTGGATCATTCTTTAAAATATATACCATGATTTTCTGGATCATAAATGATATTTCATATGCTCAAATAACTGCCTCATTAAAAACCTTGCCGGTAAAATCCAATGGGACAAAATTCGGTCGAAGGAAAAAAAGAGTATAGTACACATATATTGCTTTCTTCAAAAATTTGCTCCCCCTGGTTGGATGCTCCCTTTGATTGGATGCTCCCCCTGATTGGACGCTCCCCTGAAAAAATTCTTTTATGTTAATTCTATAGTTTGCAAAGCTGACGCATGCCAATGCCATATATTAATTTTTCAAACGTTAACGTTGGCAATATTTTAGTAAATAGATCTGCAAGATTATCTATAGACCGTATCTGTTTGACATCAATCTGTCGACTTTGTTGGAGTTCATGAGTATAAAAGAATTTTGGATAAATATGTTTGTTCTATCTCCTTTGATATATCCTCATTTGATCTGAGCAATACAAGCTGCATTATCTTCAAATATTGGTGTCTGCATTTTTGTGGATGATGGAAATTCGCATGTACTTCGAATATGATGAATAACAAAATTAAGCCATACACATTCTCGACTTGTTTCATGAGGTGTAAGGATCTCAGAATGATTGGAGGATGTAGTAACAAAACTCTGTTTTGTAGATCGCCATGAGATTGCTGTGCCATTATAGCTAAAAACATATCCTGTTTGCGAACGAGCTTTATGAAGATCAGATAAATATCTAGCATCTGCATAACCAACTAAACCTGAAAAATTGTCAGATGCATAAATTAATCTCAAATCTATTGTACCACGAAGATAATGAAAAATATGTTTGATTTCATTCCAATGCCTTCGAGTTGGTGCAAAACTAAATCTTACCAATAAATTTATTGAAAATGCAATATCAGGTCTAGTACATTGTGCAAGATATAATAGAATACAAATTGCATTTAGATATGGTACTTCAGGACCAAGTATCTTTTCATCATCTTCTTTAGGCCGGAAAGAATCCTTTTTAGGATCAAGAGACCTAACAACCATAGGAGTACTTAACGGATGAGTATTGTCCATAATAAACCTTTTCAGAATCTTTTCAACATATACTGATTGATGGACAAGTATTCCCTTTGATTTATGCTTGATCTCCAAGCTGAGACAATACTTCGTTTTTCTCAAGTTTTTCATTTCAATTCCCTTTTTAAATATTCAGCAGTTTTCAAGAGCTCTTCAGGAGTTCTAATTAAATTCATGTCATCAATATATACTGCTACAATAGTAAATCCATATTCAGATTTCTTTATAAAAACACATGGGCATATCAGATCATTAATATACCATTCTTTTGTCAGATATTTACTAAGACGGTTATACCACATCTGTCCAGATTGTTTTAATCCATACAATGATCTTTGCAACTTTATTGAATACAAATTACGAAATCTAGATTTATATGCTTCTGGTATTTTAAATCCTTCATGGATTTTTATATAAATATCTGAATCGAGTGAACCATATAGATAAGAGGTCACTACATCGATTAAATGCATTTCAAGCTTTTCTGAAACAAACAAACTTAATAAAAATCGAAATGTAACTGTATCCATCACTGATGAATATGTTTCATCGAAATCAATACCAGGTCTCTGCGAGAAACCTTGTGCTACGAGTCGTGCCTTATATCTTATGACTACAGGTCCAAATACTTCACGTTTGGCTAATGAATTTAATTCTGCTTGAATTACTTCTTTCCATTTAGGTCAATCATATCTTTGTCTACAATCATCAATACTATGATTGTTTCTTCACGATTCCACATTTAACTTGGATACTTCTTCATTTTTAGTTTTTTGTTTCTCTTCAGGGATTTCTACCGCTTCAGGGGCTTCTGCTACTTTAGGGGCTTTTGCCGCTTCAAGAACTTAAGTCTCTTCAGGGATATCTAACTCTACTGGAGTTGATCCAGAGAAAATGGATTTATTAATAACTCGAGTTTTATTTATATTAGGATCCTAATAATTAGCTTCCCTCTTCTAGGGAACAATATCTTTCAAACCAAGTGGTCTGCCATACTTTTGGCGTGCAATAATTAATTCATTTGCTGCCATTTGTTTAGATCGTTCTTCTGGAACAATCACCCGGACTGGTATATTAGCAGCTGGTATATACGATTTTATAACCCTATTAGCATCTATAAATGCATATAGTAGCTGATTAGAAATTGTTTAAAGATACACTATCTTGCGCACTTAATTCTCACACTGAGATGTGTATGGATCTAAATGGATCAAACTTAGAACCTTCCAAGAAAATTTCCGCTTCTCGTTAGGAGAAGTTTTTCTTTCCCCTAGAGATAAGAAATTTGTCTTATCAAAATAACAATCCGCAAATCGTGCGGTAAAAAAATATTTCGTCAAAAGTTCTAAATATATAATAATTGACGGTGAATAAAAAAACAACATATATCTCTAAACGTCTTTGGAGTCCCATTTTAATTCTTTGAGTAGGAGTAATTAGGACATATACAGCACAATAAAAAATATGTAAATGATATATATTAAGTTGATGATCAAACACAAGTTGTAATTGTAAATACTGGTGATAAATAGTGGGTCGAAGACGAATTAATATAGTAGCATGTAAAATAGCATGTCCCCATACAGAACTTGGTAATTGTGTTTTTAATAATAAAGTTCTCATAATTACCTAGAGACGTTTGATAAATAATTCTGCTAATCCGTTCTGGGTGTGCACATATGGAACTAGATGTTCAACATCAATCCCAACTGCTTTGCAATACTCATAAAAAGTTTTGCATGTAAACTCACCAGCATTATCAAGGCGTATTGATTTTATCGGATAATCTGGAAAATGTGCTCGAAGCCTAATAACCTGTAAGCAACATTATGAGTAAATAATAAATAAACATGTGACTATCTTGCAAATGCAACAATTAGAACCATAAAATAGTGGAATGGTCCACTTGGGGGATGAATAGGTCCGCATATCTCCCATTGAATTTTTTGTAAGAATGATGGGGATTTAAAACAAACTTTAGAATAAGATGGTTTGGTCACTAACTTCCCTTGTGAACATGCAGAACATATATTCTCATGTAACAACTGAATCTTCTGGTTCTTTAATGGATGTCCATGGGAATTTTTAATGATCCTACATATCATCGTAGATCCTGGGTGACCTAGACAGTCACGCTAAAGTACAAATATTTTTGGATCTGAGAACTTTTGGTTCATAACTGCATAAATCTCTACATGTTTTATAACTATATAATATAATCCGGATGAAAAAGCACGTAACTTCTCTATAATGAACTTCTGGCTCGAGTCATTAGAAGTAATACATAGATATTCAATATTCTTTTCGTTTATAGTCTCAATATGATATCCATTACGCCTTATATATTTGAAACTAAGCAGATTTCTTCTGGATCTGCTTGAATATAAAGCATCATTAATACATAATTTTGTACCATTTAGTAAAAATATTGTGGCTCTTCCGGTGCCTTCAATCAGATCTGCTAGACCTGATATGGTATTAACCTTTACTTTGAAAAATTTATACTCCGAAAATATTTCTGATTCCGTAGGATTGTATGTATCGTTGCACTATCAGCAAGACATATATCTCCGTCATGTTTATCAGTAGCAGATATTTCATTATCTAGATTCATATTTTTCTGATCAAAGAAAAATCGTGTTAGATAATAAATTAATAAAAATGAAATATATTATATCAATATAAAGCAAAAGTGTATGAAGACGGGAGAAATATTTAATAAGTAAAAACATAATAAATATCTATCAAATACTTGGGTGTACAATAGGTACGATCCCTTTCGCTATAAATTTAAAACAAACATCATTTATTATTTTACAACTTCATTTTGTAAATCTTGTCCTTGTCTCGTTAACTTTATAGACATTCCACTTCTAGGGAATTGTCTTTGATATTATGATGATTTAAGAATTAATAACCACCACATCTATGTCCACAACTACAACTATAGCCATGTCTAAATTTTTATAGGTATTAGC
This sequence comes from Xanthoceras sorbifolium, assembly GCA_003430845.1. Lineage (NCBI taxonomy): Eukaryota > Viridiplantae > Streptophyta > Magnoliopsida > Sapindales > Sapindaceae > Xanthoceras > Xanthoceras sorbifolium. Next base: position 32,217,622 of record CM010608.1, read on the forward strand.
GTTCACTTCTGGGAATATTGCGGAATCGGTCGAGCAGTAGAAGTAACCACTTCTTTCTCGTGGTAATATTTGTCTTTACTTCTTGCCACAAAACTTCTGGTTCTGTAATAGTAATATATTGGGTCTTCAGATTTTAGATGCAATTCAACATCAATGACCCATAACATGTAATTGTCTCTATAAATTTAAAGTACATCAAATGTTAATCCGCAAGGTTTATCATGTTTAGATCTTCTTGATTTAAAAAAATCACATATAGAGTCAGATGTGAATCAGAATTGCGGGACTGAAAATCACAAATGGAATCAGAGCTTCTAGTCTGAAAATCATATGTAAAATCAGAACTTCTGGTCTGATAAAATTTAAATTTCCACCATATATATTTCAAATATATATATATATGCAAAATTTAATTAAAATTAAGAGCAATAAAGTATATAATTATGAATAAAAATGCATAAATAAAATAATATCGGTATAGACAACTTAAGATACACAACAGTAAATAAATTGCATAAATAATAAACTATGTCGGCATAGCCAACTTGATATGTATAACAGTAAATAAATATATATAAATAATAAATATTGTCAGCATAGCCAACTTAAATGCATAATATTAAATAAATATGCATAAACAGTAAATGATGTCAGCATAACCAATTTAAATGTAAAATAGTAAATATGTATAAACAGTAAATAAAATATATAAACAGTAAATTAAAATTAATATTATTAGATCTAGAACTTCAGGTTTTTACTAGATTAATGAAATATATAAATAAGAAATTAAATGAATATTACTATATCCAGAACTTCAGGTTTTTACTGGATTCAAATCATTATATTTAGAGCTTCTAGCTATTTTATTTATTTTAACAATCTTCAGGTTGTAATATTGTAAATATAAATAAAACTAGACTTATTTTCTTATGTGAAAGATTCAATATAGTGATAATCATCGAGCATAATAACAAGTTAGTCGTGCTGATAACGTGTTATAAATAAGAGAGAAAATAAAATAAAAGGTAAACAATAAAATCAAATAAATCGCATAATAGAGAAATGAATGACAAAAGAATATAACATGGTTATCTTCAATCACACTCTAATTATCCAATTTAAAGATCAAAACCTCTCCAATCACACTCTAAATTGTTGTTCCAAAAAAATATCAAATAGAGATTGGCAAATGGATCTCCCAATTTGGATATCCACTATTCCAATCTCTATTACTTTTTCAGCATTATATATTCCACTATTACCCTTCCATCCTTTCTTTAAACAAATTTTATTACTCCCATATCATTTTTAAATTTTTAACTAAACTCAATTAATTTATTATAACTTTTTATTTATAAATGTGATTAGTATAAAAATTATGTCATGAGAAATGTTTTGTTGAGATCTTTCAAGTGAGTATAATATTAACTGTATTTTAATTATTTTTAAAATTTTCATTTATTACATCTATTTATTAATCAATAATCTAATAATTATTTTATTTAAAATTAAATTATTTGAAAGGACAGACACCATGACCGCTTCAACTTACCACAAACATCATACAAGTGTAAAGAGATTTTCTAAAACAGTAGCGCTTGTGTGGTGATAATTCACCAAGATTTATAACAATTTGAAAAAAAGTTAAGGATTAAAATAATTTTTACCCATTCCACTTGAGTCATTCAGGGAACATAGGGCCTTGAACTGATGAAACACCGCAAGTACATTTCAACAGTACGGTTGACCACCTCGTTTTGGCCATCTATTTGAGGGTGGTATGCCGAGCTAGTTAATACTGGTACCATTCATCTTGAATAATTGTGACTAAAATAAACTTATAAATGTTGCAGCTTGAAAATATTATAAAAAAAATATTCGAGCAACTCGAATGGCAGTATGAGGATGAGAGAAGGGAAAGTCTATCCACAACAACCCAAATGGTGGATTTCCCATTACACAGTCAAACTATCAATAAAATCCATGGAGATATCTTCCCACACCTGTTGTGGAATGGGTAGTGGGTGGAGGAAGCCTGCAGGAGCAAGTTGTTCTGTTTTATGTTGTTGGCATATGTCAACTCCGAATTCTCTTTCTCATTCATTTCCAGAAGACATTGGCTCTATTCCTCTGAGAGGTCTTGTGGTATCCCTCGTGACTACTGTTATGAAATTGTGCCATAATATCTTCGACTACGGAAGAATTTTCATCATGATAAATTCTATGCTTCAAGAAAATAATTCTATTCAGGAGTTTCCATGGCCCTATTGCTTCCTCACCTTTAATACGCTGAAATAATATCTGCAAAGCTGAGTTGGAATTTACTTTTTCTTTGATTGCTCTACCCAGAAATTGCTGCTAGTTCGCCACTTGTTTTCTGCTTTAGCTTCCACTGTATCTTCTCTTCTTGAAAAGGAAATCAGCCACAATATTTTCTTTCCCTTTTTTGTATTCAATTACAAAATCAAACCCCATTAATTTGGACAGCCATATTGGTTGAGCCACAGTAGTGATTCTTTGTTTCCATAAATTCTTTAAACTCCACTGATCAATTCTAACTATAAACTGATGCCCCAATAAATATCGCCAATTTTGCACTGATAGAACCAAGGCATGCATTTCCTTCTCGTATGTTGACAACAACAAATTTTTTCCATGCATAGCTGAAAAAAGCAATTGGTCGCTCTTGCATTAAGACAGCTCCCACTCTCAATCCACTTGCATCACATTCGACAATAAACCTTTTTGAGAAGTCAGGAAGAGCTAGCACTGGAACTTTTGTCATGGCCCCTTTCAATTTTTGAAATTCTGCTTCAGCTACTGGTGTCCAAACAAATGAATCCTCCAACATTTTAGTAAGTGGTTGAGCTATTTTTCCAAAATTTTATATATATTTTCGGTAGTAGCCAGTTAGCCTAAGGTAAAGGAAGCCTCTCAAGGCTTTTGGTGTAGTAGGCTTGGGCCAATTCAACATTGCCACAATATTTTTGGGATCCATCGCAACACCTGAATCATAAATTCCATGGCCAAGGTATTGCAACTCTTTTTGGCCCAACTGACATTTTTTTTTTCTTGTTTACAAACAACTTGTGAGATCTCAGAACAGCAAACACAATTTTCAAGTGTTGTAAATGTTCAACCCTAGATTTACTGTATACAAGGACATCATCCAAAAATTAAAAAAAGTGCATTTGTAGCTATGCCAAACCTAGAGGGGGGAGTAGGTTTACAAAAAATATTACAGAATTGAAAACAAGTAAAGTTTAATTAAAAAATTAACACTGAGATTTTTAGCGTGGAAAACCCCAACGGGTAAAAAACTACGGGACCAACTCGTAGGTCACTTTACACATCTCACACAAATTTCAACTAGTTGATATATCGCTTACAACTCATATTGATTGACCACTGAATCACACGACTCTTGTTATAACCCAATACTACCTACCCGCATACCTTTTACTAGCAAACCCTGTGAATACTGATCAGAGACTGCACGCGCTCCAAGACTTAATGTTCCTTCAATTTATGATATCAGATCTAGTGCTCAATAAAACATGAATAATCAAATAATATACATAATCAAAGACGTGTTATGAATAGACTAAAACAATTAAGCGCAAAATTAAAGCATAATTAGTCTATATTAAAACAAATTCTCTCTTCTCTTCACACATAAATAAAAACACTAGAGCATCAAAATAATAAAACATGTGAAAGGAAAAGAATAAAGAACTTCAAAGCTTTTCAGAGAGTATAATTGAGCCTAATAATAGAGCTAGTGAATAATGAATTTTAGTTCACTATATATAGGCAAACAATAGAAACCTTAATTCCAATAAAAGTAGGAATATAAAAGCTATTAGGTTTTCTAATGACTCTAGGAAAATAAAAGATTTACTTTCCTTATTTAAAAAGAATAACTTTTAAAAATAAAAGACTTGAAGAGTAAGTTATTCTCTTGCTTTCACATTCATTACAAATTTCCCAAAATAAATTATGAATGAATTAAACATTGTTTGAAAGTCATTAGGAGACCAAAAACACAAAACACAAAAACCTAACCCTAGTTGGGTTCGACCTTGGTAGACCACACACGATTGAGGCGTGCACCTAAGCCTCAGGCATGAGGTTGCTACCAGGCAGCCATGCCAAAGGCGTTCACCCACGCCTGAGGTGTGATCTTATTGTCCCATCTCCCCTCTTTCAGCTTTTTCAACTGCACTTGACTCGATTTTGAGTCAATCGAAACCTATCCAAACGACCTTGGAATTTTTCGTTCTTTATACCATTATAAAGATACGAATGTTTAGTTTCATCTCCAAAAAAAAAACCATTTGAATGTATAAATAAAATGTTATTCCAGTTCAAGCATCCAAATGTCAGTTTTTCGAAAACACAAAATGTTTGAAATTAAATTCCAAAACTAGACAAAACAAAACAACTAAGACTCGACACTTATAAATATTTAAACCAACATGTTAGTATTAAAATACAAATGCATGAATATGTTATAAGTGTGTGTGTGTGAATCATATCTGATCTCAAGAATTAAGAGTGTTCAATTCTTCGAAACTTACCTTTACGCACTTTCTTGAGAGTTCTCAGAAGTTTGCCGTCTTTGTATGATTTATTTGAATATTCGATACGCTCAATTCATGCTCTAACTAAGCTATCTAAGAATTACATAAAAATGCGTTTTGCTCACGGAATCACAGCCAACAAAATAATGACCTTACAGTCTATCCTTTTGGCTATTCCGTGACAAAATACTATTCACAAAACAATCAAGTGATTACTTTTATAAACACTCGAAAACTCAAAAATTACATAGAGAGACCTAATCTAACATTCGTCAATGTCTTCAGAAGTCTTCACTTGTACCTGAGTAAAATAAACACAAAACTATGCTCTTCCCAAGAACATTGGTGAGTGAAGCGTCACTAATTAATATCAATTACCACAATAATCAATTTGTCAATACCAAGTAATAATATGCAAATGTATCAATTAAAGTTCATCGAATCAAATATAATTATGAAATATCTCCCCCCCTAATAAGGTCTCCCCCTAAGTATGCTAATGAACACAAAATAGCAACTTAAGATGGGGCTTAGACGAAATAACTTGAATAAATTAATGCCCAAATTACTCTCCCTTTTTATCATGAGAAAGACAAAGACCAAAAACAAAGTATTAAATCGTCAACACGAATTTAAAGATACTTGTTCATGTAGACATAAGAAGGGTAAAGAAAATATTAACAACAAAAAATAAAATAGATCAATATAACCTTGAATAAGAATTAAATTACTCTTATTTTCAACAAACAAGAGATAATTATCAACATATGAAGATCAATAATACGAGGTTATATATTACATGCATAAATAGATAAGTTCACAAAATTGTGTAGGGGAAAAAGAAAGTCGATTGAAACGGGCAGCAGAAGTTTTTGGGTTTTAAAAATTTGCTTTTTCTTTTGAAAACACTTCTCAAGATGAAACGATTTGTACATATGGAATATAAATTAGTAGACTTTCTTGATCGTTTGATTCCTTTTGTCACTACCAAATCTTTCAAGCTATAACATGCAGTGTGACAATGCGTGTGTGGGCACGTCATGGATATAGAGATAAAGATCACAAGCAAACCGAAAAAGACAATTTCTTTGTCTCTTGGTATGGACGGCCAAACACTTGCGCAAGGAAGAAGAAAACATTTTTCTTTTCTCTCTTTTTCTTGTGTTTGCCGCTCACTTTAGCTTGCCTAGGGTTTTCACCCCTTTCTTTTTCTGATATATAGTGTCTTATATATTAGTCTCTATGTTTTTGGTTTGACCAGATCAAATAGAATTCTAAATTCTATTAAATCTTGGTCACCACTAGAGTTTGAACTCTTGACCTCTAGGGACTTTAAATAATCATATTATTTAATTCCTCTTTTTTATTAGTCGAGGTTCAAACTTGCAACCTCCTATTTATTAATTAAAATAATTAATAATTTCAAATTATTAATATTTTTTTAATTATTAAATCATTAATTAAATAATCATATTATTTAATTAATTCTCTTTAATTAAACCGTGTCATTTTCGTAACACAATTAATTGGACTATCTAATTAATTTACCGTTAACCTCGTTACCAACAACCATAAGGTCTAGTAAGGGGACCTAATGGACCAACAGTTTTGAGCTCCAATAATACTCCATGATTATTAACCTCGGAGTTACTCCACTAAAAACCCGATGCTGAACTCTTAAAACTGCAGATGTTTTACACAGTCTGAAATCTCAGCGTCCATCGATATAGCTATTTTCATAAGGTCTGACCCTCTACAAGTAGTTCATAATTAGAACTGGGTCATAAAGTCTGTTATACCCCTCTAATTATATCTTTTTCCTTTAAGCATGGTTGATTATCTAATGAACAACTAAATTTTATCTTCCTTACGGAAGAAGAAGAGCGCTCATAATTATTCAAGCCCCAAATCTACCTTTAAGGGAACTACTCATCCACTTCAATTAAGAAGAAGTGGATTCCAATATTGTATTCAAACCTTTCCAACCACAAGCCAAACTGCAATTTCAAAATACGGATGTATTGATCGAGAAAACTACATTCGATCTCACTCATGGTAAATCAAAAGCCACAATCTAACCTGAAGGAGTCAATAAGACGCTCAAGATTAAGATCACCCATAAATAGCCATCCGTTGTCGATATATATGAGTCTCATCTACTAACGGATCTTGGTGAGAGATTCATATAAATCATGGTCCAGTCCTATATGATCTCATTATATAAGGTGCCTCCATTCTCATGTCAACTATACAAATAGTTCAGGATAAGACCACCATATATTACATAATGAACCGCATCAGTAGATCAACCACAAACAAAGTACTCATCTTTGTCTGCTCTACGGACTCTTTAGATTGCAAGTCTCAAAATGAATCCTCTTGTATATGACTTTTATATACTAAGATTGAGATTACATTTTGCAATCTTAGATGTTACGTGCACATTATATTTACATATGAACTTGAATAAAAAACACTTTTATTTGAATGAATAACAAGTACTTTTATTAATGTTTAATCTCATTTACAAATACAAGTCTTTAAGGCATAAAATCTCAACAATCTCCTACTTGCACGAAAGCAAGTCAGACATGTCTCGTAAACCTAGACCCTTTAAGTGAGCTTCAAACACTTTAGCCGTTAAGGTCTTCGTAAATGGATCAGTCGGGCTGTCCTGCAAAGCAATCTTCGTCACAGTCACGTCTCCTCTCTGTACTATCTCTCTGATCAGATGATATTTTCTCTCTATATGCTTCCCTCTTTTGTGGCTTCTTGGTTCCTTAGAATTAGCCACTGCACCACTATTATCATAATAAAGTGTCATAGACTTATCCAGATCTGGAACGTCTTCTAGATCATTTAAGAACTTATGGAGTTATACAGCTTCCTTAGCGGCTTCACAAGCAACTACATACTGGGCTTCTATGGTGGAATCAGCAATGCAAGATTGATTGATACTCATTCACACTATGACTCCAACACCAAGGGTAAATACTGACCCAGACGTAGATTTCCTATAATCCTTGTCTAACTGAAAAACAGAATCTGTATATCCTAATGGGATCAAATCCTGTGCAAAATATACCAACATATAGTTTCTCGTTCTCCAAAAATACTTGAGAATGGTCTTCACAGCAACTCAATGATCCAATCCTGGATTGGACTGATATCTGAAGTGAGTTTTAGAAACGTTTGATTATCGTACAACATGCGGAATTAGGTTTCAAAAGTTTTCTTTTAATTGAAAAACTATTTTTCAATCAGAAACGAGTTCCTGTATATATGCAGAAAAATATTCCATGAAACTACATACATTTTTCTTGATTTCCTTTTTCTAATTCCTCGATCTACCATCAGATCTTCCGAGCTATGACCTGCGGTCTGATAACATGTGTGTGGGAACGTCACGGCAAGAGATGGAGGTCACGTGAAAAGAATGGACGGAGAGTCTCTTCTCCCTAGAGGCCGGCCGAATCCTGCAAAAGAGGGGAGAGTTAGAAAAAACTTTTTTCTCTTTTCTTCTCTCTTTGGTGGCCGAATTCTCTTTCTTTTTCACTTATGTGTTAGGTTTATTTTTCCTAGCTATATAACTCTTATATAATAGCTCTTTAGAGTTTTGGTTTGACCAATTCAAAATAGGATTCCTAATCCTTTTTATTTTTGGTCTCCTAAAGACTTTAACCTTTGACTTTTAGCACTATTAAAATAATCTAATTATTTTAATTCTTTTGTCCCAGTCATTATTTAATCACATGACCTCATATTTAATAAATATAATTATTAATTATTAATTATTAATTTCTATTATTTTATTAAATATTTAATTAATTAAATTATTCTCTTTTATTTAAATCGCATTACTTTCATAACACTATTAATTGGATCATCCAATTAATCTACCGTGACTCTCGTTACCAACAACCATAAGGGCTAGCAAGGGGACCTATGGACCCACAGTTTTGAGCTTCAATAATACTTAGTAATATTAATTAAAACTCTTTAATCAATATTTCAATATTATTAACTTCGGAGTTATTCCATTGAAAACCCGAGGCTACACTCTCAGAACTGTAGACGTGCTTATACAATTTGAAGTCTCAATGTCCATTGATATAGCTAATTGCATATAGTGTGATCCTCCACAAATAGTTTATAACTAGAGCTGGGTCATAAAGTCTGTTATACCCCTCTAGAAATATCTTTTCCTTTAAGTACCATTGATTCTCTAATGAACAATTAAATATTGTCTTCCTCACGAAAGAAGGAGAGCGCTCATAATCGTTCAAGCCCCGAATTAACCCTTAAGGGAACTACTCATTTACTTCAATCAAGAAGGAGTTGATTCCACTATTGTGTTCAAACTTTCTCAGCCACAAGTCAAACCACAACTTCAAGATACGGAGGTATTGGTCGAGATTCACATCAACCTCACTCATGGTAAATCAAAAGTCACGATCCAACATGAAGGAGTCGATAAGATACTCAGGATTAAGATCACTTATAAATAGCCGTTGTTTATCGATTATATATGAATCTCATCTACTAACGGATCTTGGTGAGAGATTCATATAAATCGTAGCCCAGTCCTATATGATCTCATCATATAAGGTGCCTCCATTCTCATGTCAACTACATGAGCGGTCTAGGATAAGACCACCGTACTTTACAGAATAGACCGCAACAGTAGATCAATCACAAACAAAGTACCCATCTTTGTTCGCTCTCTACGGACTCTTTAGATTGCATTTCTCAAAATGAATCCTCTCTGTATATGACCATCATATACTCATTGGAAAGTAGGCATCTAGAGATTTCTAGAAATATATTTTTTGTAACCCAATTCATTTTATGGAGTATTTGGCGGCCCTCGAAATCTGACAGCTAGGCGCCACAAATCTTCCAATTCTCCAATTTTAATACTTTTAGCTCCAAAACTCTTCTATTAAGCTTAATTCCTTAATTATGGATGATAATCTACAAAATGCTCACAAAACACTTTAATAACCAATTTCACTCGAAAGCATCGCATAAATAATAGGAAATAGGAGCCTAAAATATGTACAAAAATAGTGTGATCAATCTTCGATCAAAGTTTATGATCACTCATGTAATCATCTTCAAGAAACATTACGTTTGTCGATACAAACATTTTGTTTTCTTGAGAATTATAAAAGAATCCAACTCTAGTTTCCTAAGGGCATCCTACAAACAAGCATACTTTTGAACGAGATTCTAGTTTTCCACTTATGTTCTTCAGTACATGTACCAGACATCTCCAAATGTAAAAATATCATAAACTAGCTTTACGACCATTCCACAACTTTTGAGGAGTCTTAGGAACAAACTTGGATGGAATTAAGTTCAAGATGTATATTGTCGTTTGCAGTACATATCCCCATAACGAATATGGTATTGATGAGAAGCTAATCATAGATCTCACCATTTCCATCAAGGTTTTGTTTCTCCTCTCCGCAACACTATTCTGTTGTGGTGTTCCTGGATATGTGAATTGGGATACTATCCCATGCTCAACCATGTAGTCTTCAAACTTTTGCTCGAGATACTTGATCGGTCTATATTTATTATATTTTTACACCCCTTAGACCTTTTCTTTTGATCGTGTTTTCAAGTAAATTGGTAGGTTTAATGTGTGTTTTGAGCATGTGCAGACTTTAGGTGATTACTGGGGAAGAAATGCCGAAGTGAAGGAAAAGTAGTGATTTCCACCAGTGAGCCACGCGACCGGCTTGGATGTGCCACAAGCGTTGCGCTAAAGATTGCTTTTTCCTTCTAATGAGCACCACGACAGAGGGTCACGCCACCGCCGTCGCGCTGAAAGTGATGTTTTAGGCAGTGAGTACTGCGACAATAGGTCGCGATACTCGCTCGCGATAAAGAAATGGGTTTCTGGCAGTAGGCATCGTGACCTGGGCCACGTGACCCATGGTTGCGGTATGCGGTCACGGTAGCTGAGCGGCAGCCTTAATTCCTGTGGCTTATAAAAGGAAAATGAAAGAAAAATAAAGGGGTTCGACCTTGGTTATTCCAAACGGCGCACAAAGGTTTCCTAGGCCAAATTTCATCACCCAAACACCATTCAAACACCGTTTTACACCATTTGGGAGTTAGTGATTCAGATTCGATTGATTATTCATCAGAGGAGACGAAGATTCGAACGAGAAAAAGTTCCAGCCGGACCAAAGCCGAAACTCTCATCTTTATAGCTTCGAATAGGTTCTATTATTTCCCTATCTTATTTTATTTGTTTAATCAATTGTATGAGTAACTAAACTCCTAGTTAGGTGGTCATTGGACCATGATTGGATTTAGGGTTTATTGACTATGTAAATTAAATGTATTTATTTCAAAATAGTTGTTCTTAGATAATTTATTCTATTGCAATTTTAATTCTCGTTGTTCGCACTATGAAAGTGTGCTGCATGAATCTTGAATAATAGTAATAAGGATATTATGGCTTAGTATGAGAAATCACTAGGTCACAATTGTGCATAATTTATTCTAAGTTCAATAACTAGTTTAATTATGATATGAAAGTACGTAATTATTCTAGGGATTAGAGTAATATTGGGTTTCCAATTAATTTCACTATATAACCAATAGGTGATTTAATTGGAATTACAACACTATTGCATGACCCATATAATATGGTATGCCTTTACTAGTTATAATCTAGTCTTGCTAATAAGCGCTTAAATTAGTCAATTAGCTTACCCTTATCTATGATTAGGACTATTTGACCACCTAGCGTTTCCTCTCCTTTGGCCTAGTTTTCCATTTTTATTTTCAATTTTATTTATTATTTCGCAATTCAAAATCTCAAAACAACTTAATTTATTTTTTTGTTTTTGTTTACATCTTTAGTTTTTAGTCTTAGTTTTACCACTATTTCCTTGTAGATTCGACCCCATACTCATAGGAATTATTACTGCGACACATCCTACACTTGAAATTTATCCCACGCATTGTGAGCATGTCAATACTCACCTCCACAATCTGATCGTAAAGCTTTGATTGTTTTGTCTAATTTGTTTTCAACTTTAATTCGGAATTCTTTGAACATTTCAAATGTTTCCCGACTTACGTTGCATTAGGTAAACATATCCGTATCTTGAGTAATCGTCAATAAATGTGACATAGTACTCATAACCACCTGTAGCTCTAGCACTCATGGGTCCGCAGACGTCTGAGTGTATAAGCTCTAGTGGTTGTGTAGCTCTAAACCCTTTTCCAGTAAAATGTCTTTTGGTCATTTTACCTTCTAAATAAGATTCGCAGACAGGTAAAGTACTGATCTTTAAATCACTTAAAGGTCCACATTTTACGAGTCTGTCTATTCTGTCAAGGTTAATATGGTCAAGTCTTAGATGTCATAGATATGTTTCATTTTCTTGAGAAACTTTATTTCGTTTTGTTTTAGGTTTTTCAACCTTAAATATTTCAGTGTTAAGCAGTATTGTATGAATTAACGGTCTTAAAACATACAAATTATTTTTATTTATTCCAGAACAAATATTCATTCCATTTCTTGAAATAATAACTAATTTATCATTAAAAGAAACCTTATAAAACTATTCAAGTAATCTGGATACAGAAAATAAATTCCTTATAAATTCAGGAATGAAATAAACATTGTTCAATAAAAGAAAACTATTATTAATCTGTAGTCTAACTATTTCCACTGCTTATGCTAAAACGATATCCCTTGTTCCAACGCGTATAATGAAGGACCCTTCTTCCAACTCTGTCCAGTCATCAGTCCACTGCAAAAAAGAACAAACATGGTTATTGGCTCCTGAATCTACTATCCAAGGTGAAGAATCATTTTCCATTAAACAAGATTCTATAACAAGTAAATCTAATTTACCATTCATTTTCTTCTTGGTTACGAGCTCTTAGAGGTACTTAGGACAGTTCATCTTCCAGTGACCAACCTTGTCGCAATAGAAACACTTTCCCTTTGACTTGTCAGTCTTAGTGCTCTGCTTCTTCTTTTGCATGAGTTTTTGCTTCAACTTTGCCTTGGCTTTCCCAGTAGACCTCTTCCTCTGCTTGGAACCAGAAGAAGATAGCTCAGTAACATTTGCTTTACCGGTCTTACCTTTATTGTCCTTTCGCATGGACTGATAGGTAGAAAGCTCATTAAGCAATTAAGAGAGAGTGTAACTTCAACTTGTTTATCTCATAATTGCTCTTAAACTGATCAAAACTCTTTGGAAAAGTTGTCAATAGGATGCTCACCTGATTAGCCTCATCAATAGTCCCACCATTGACTTCAGCAGTGTTGAAATAGGACATCATCTTTAGGACATATTCCTTAACCGATGCACCCTCTTTCATGAAATCAAGCATTGCAAAACAAACAGCTTCGTACCACTTTTGCTCTGAGAGTTGTCTAAACATGGCCTGCAATGACTCCATTATTTCAAATATGGTAACCACTGACTCCTGCTTTATAGTAAGCACCTCGATCATGCCGGCCAGCAGAAAGGTGCGGGCCTTTTCTTTAGTCGAAACCCATTTCTTGTGGGCTTCCTTAACGGCTCTTGGCGCATTAGCAATAGTCTCTGGAGGACATTCCTCTGTTAGCACAAACTTAACGTCTTTACATACCATGATTATATTCATATTATGTTTCCATTTGTGTAGTTATCACCAGTTAATTTCTCATTTGCGAGGATTGATATTAATACAGAAGATATTGTTAAAATAAACATAAATAAAATTAATAAACATTCATTTCATACATCCATATTATGTCCTAGAATTCGGCATAAAATTAAACATTATGCATATTTAATGAACTAGAAATTTCCCTAAAATAGTTATTATGCCATGACAATCCAACATACCACAAGCAAGTGCCTAAGTAGGTTAGGTCAAATACTTGCACGTAAAATCGAGACATTCTCAATCAATTGATACGCCTAAATAACTCTTTATTCTTATATCAATCAATTCTCGTTATGTTTATTCGGGATTTTAATTAACTTGTTTAATTTAAATCCATGTAAGTGTAACCCATCATTTCAGATTTCACAAACTTAACTTGAGAATTGCCTAAGTAGGTTAGGTCAATCCCAAAATATATTCAAAAATCATATATGTTAGGAAGTCAACCTTGGTATTGACTTTCGTGGACACCTTCCATTAGGGAGGATGAAAGCAAAGTTATCACGAGGTCTTACTCGAGTCTCATGGTGTTGAGCTAACAATGAAGACTACGGGATATAATATCATATATCCTTCTCCCACTCATATTTATTATTTAGGGTTTTCTTAATGACGTTGAGTTTCTAAACTTTATGTCTCTAGTATTTAACTTATATTTAACGGCTAATGTAAAAATCTAAGTCACTAGATTCTTTATTCTATTAGTAGAATCTAATCATATTAATATTTAATAAATTACTAATCTTTAACTATCAAAAACTAATTTATTATTTGATTTCTAATCTATGTAAACTATTTATAAGATTAGAAATTACTATGAGATTACCAAGTTTTAACTTATTAAAACTAACTCATATTATTTAGTCCAATTTATTATTGAGGCTTTAATCTAATTAAACCTAACAAGTTATTGTACCTAACTAATCTAATTAATTAAATATTTTAATTAAATCGATTAGTTTGTTAATGAGTATTACTAAGTTTTTACTCCTAAAAACTAAATTCATTATTGATTGCCAATTATTTAAGTGTTTATCATTTTAATCATTATTAAAATTAAACACATAATATATGACAATTATGCATGACATATTATAATGCACGTGTAGGCACACCTAATCTAAATGGCATATTAATGTATGAACATGCTTAATCATTCATCACATAAATATAAAGCGTACATGGATGTCCGAGTGAATTGAGCTATCTAACTTAAACAAATCTAATTACAGAATTTATTCAAGGCATTTCTTGGTCTTCTTGTAAATCTTCGTCTTTAAGTCCACCACCTTTCGTATAAGGATCCCATTAAGTCCAACTTGGTTTAATTTATGTGACTCATATCATGGACTGAACCCTAAGGCCCATCATTTAAAAATCGGCAAGGTATGGCTGTCCATGAAGCCCATCAAACTATCCACTTGCATGTCTCAAGTCTGCTTACACGAAAAAATTAAGTGTAGCGATCTTCGACGCATTAGGGCCATCTACATTACTTCTATGGACTGCCAACTTTTGTACTAAAGCCCACACGTTACTCTAACATATATCTGAGATCTAAACGAGGCCCAAAACAACCCTAATGCATGCGAAGACCATGGTTCGAATTTTTGGAGCTCTACCTATAGAAGTCAGCCCTAATTATTGAACAAATCTTTTTCCCTACCATAATTGACAAAATCAAGAAAAACTTTTGAACAATAATGAATTTGAAACATAATATCCACTTGAACTTTCCTACACATGAGTTAAAGGATGATCAAATCTCACTACTGTGAGACTTCTAAATTTTGTAGAACACAATAAAGTTGTCACTATCCAAAGGTTATAGATTTGAGAACCGAGACGTTTGCTAGTGATATAAAAACATAAATCTTCAATAGAATTAGAGGTCTAGTTTTTCTTTTTTCCACTTAATAAATTTGAATTGGACACATTAAATTATTTTTATTTATTTTAAGTGGTCAAACAACTTAAAAATAGTAAAAAAAATCTTAAAATAAAAAGTTAAAAATTCTGACTTACATTTAACACCTAATCACTTAATCATAATTATAGTATTTTATTCCATAATTATAATAAAATTTTTTCCATAATTATTATTCTTATATTAATATATTTCTAAATTTATCTTTATTTAGATATTTTAGTATTAAAAAAAATACTTTTATTCAAAGAAAAAAAAATATGTCATTCAAGTTTCAGTCACTGTTCAGTGTTTAGAAAAATTCATTCATATTCAGTTAATGATCCCTTAATAGATAAATGAGTTTGAAATTTACAGCCCAATCTGCTCCAAAGACTTTTTGATAAATAAGTCAAGTTAAACACAAGAGCTAATTGCATGGACCCCCCATGAGGTTTTGCCAACTACAAGCAAAGTCAACTTTATCGTTTATTGACAAACACCTCCCCTGTCCTTAGTAAAATTTGGTCAAATGTAACAGTTGACCAGGAGAAGTCTTTGTCAAAAAATTGAAGAGTTGGCTAAAAGTTGACTCTGCTTATAATTGAACAAACCCAAAAGAGGGAAGGTCTTTGTCAATAAACCCAAAAGTTGACTCCGTCTGTAATTGAGCAAACCACAGAAGAGGTGGGCGTTAGTTACTTTAAACACAAAAAAACTTAATAATTATAGGGCGAAAATCATTTTGGTCCCTAATTTTTAACAAAATATTACTTTTTTATTGATGTTTCTTTTTTTAGCTCGTGTGGTCCCTAACTTTATCAAAATCAACAAAAATGATTCATCTGACCAAATGTTTAACAGTCAACTCTAACAGAACGTGAAGATTGTCCACTTTACCCCTGACTACCTATTAAGTCATAATATTAAAATATTATCCCGTTTAACTTGGAAAAGTTACAAGTTTATCTAAAGTATGTAATGACTAAAATACCCTCATTTAATAAAATAATAAGTTCAACCAATTTTTTATATATAAATTGAATTACGAATTTATCCCTCTTAATTAAAAAATTGATAGTATTGCTGGGTAGTGAAAAATATTGCATTGTTTTTTTATATATTTGTTGATTTTTTTAAAATATTTTTTTGGAAAGACATATTTATTACATTACCGTAAAATAATCATTCTGTGCAAAATATATTTTAGTGAACCTAATTTTATTAATGAAAATCAAGCTTTCATGGTTTGTCAAAATGTTATTTTGAAATAAAAACTTGTGTAAATGGATTGTTTTTTTAACAACACCTATAAGATCTAATTCAAGAAAAATAAACACATGTGCAAATAAAATGTTTCCCTAAATACATCCACAAAAATACATGCCACAAGAATTGTCAACTCAAATGCAAAAACAATGTACACAAAAGATTTAATTATATATTTAAATCATCCAACTAATAATGTTGCAGTCCCAAATACAATGAGATGAAGATCGCGGCATTGGTTCATGCACTTCAGGTAGATACGAAAAGGAATCATTTTCCTGCAATAATCAATTCAAACACACAACAGTTTACAGATGAAAATGAATAGTAAAAAAAATCATGCAATATGAAAACGAACTAAAAAAAAAAATTATACAATACGAATACCAACAGAAAATAAATAAAAACTATTCATGAAAGAGGTCACGCAAAGTTTACAAATATTATACCATCAGCATGCAAAATCCCAAAAAAAGCAAAAAAAAAAAATCAATTTTAAAAAATCACAAAAAAATCAATTCTCCAACAATCATATCTGGTCTATTCTCAAAAAAGCAATTTTCAAACAATCACACCTGGAAATTAAAATAAAATAAAAAACCTCAAACATAAAATCGCTACCTGGTCGGGATTCAAAGTCGGGTTCGTCGTCACGCTTTGTCGGGTTTGTCGGGTTCGTCGTTAGCCAAACATCAAGTTTGTTGCCAGTTTTTTCAGGTTTGTCAATAGGCTTTGTCGTTGTCGGGGTTCATAGCCGGAGATGGTGGCTGGACTTGGAACGTTGGAGTCGGGTTCGTCGTCAGCCAAACATCGGGTTTGTTGTCACGGTTCGTCGGGTTCTTCAAGTTCATCTTGTTGGGTGGGTCCCTCTACATGGAGGGCACCCACCAATTGAGGAGACAAATTTAAGTGCTCAATTCGGTGCACACATAAAGAAAATAAAAGTGGAGACAAACTCAAGTACAACACAATAATGGAGGTTGCTTTCAAAAAATTATTCCGTGTGAGGCAAAGAATTTCGCCTATAAATAGAATGCTTCTCGACATTTTATTGCATTCAACATATTGAGAGTGTTGAGAGAAACCCTCAGAGAAAAATAGAGAGTTTTCTTAGAGAGAAAAATTAGTGAGCCAATTTGTGAAGTTCTATCCACAAATTGAAATTATAGTATCATTGCAATTTTGTGAGAGATCCACATAAGGGTGAAGTTTGTAATCTCATTATTATTATAGTGGAAGTTTTAAACGACCTACGGGTCCCGTGGTTTTTACCTTCATTGTGGAGGGTTTTCCACGCTAAAATCTTTGGTGTTATTTTGCTCTATTTTGGTGTGGGAAATTATCTTGGGTTTGTGAAAGTTATTCTTTTTCAGTATCCAATATTTCTCAACCAAGTGGTATCAGAGCCCTGCTATATTCCAGTCTGTTAAGGTATCAGATTCTTTAGAAAATTCTTAGTATACTCTGCGGTTGCAGTACTATCTGATCTTCCATATCAGAAAAGAATTGTTCTTGAATCTACTGATTTTGTGATTGGTGGTGTGGAAAGTGCATATCTAGGAAAAGTTCTGGCTAGGAAAGACTTGGTATTTAAATGTATCCATTGTGACCCACCTCTCTTTACTGGGTACTGTTCACAACTATGCGTACTATTCACACATACGGGTACTATTCATATAGTACTATTCATCACTGCAAAAGTATCAAGCTCGGCGAAACCTGTTGACTAGCGATCCAGATGGAGGAGAGCACAGGCGACATAATCAAGTTGACTACATTTAATTATGTAGTATGGAAGCCAAAAATGAAGGATCTTTTATACATTAAAGATCTGTGGAAGCCGATTGTAATGCCGAAGGAGAAAGCAGTGACTACAACTTTGACAGGTGACAAGGCACCCAGCACTTCAACGTCCACATTAGACACTGACTGGGCTGTGCTGAACCGAAAGTGTTCTGCTCAAATCAGACAATGGATCGATAAGAGCATTTTCCAAAACTTTGCTAATGAACACAATGCTTACGTTCTTTGGCAAAACTTGGAGAAAATGTATACAAGGACAACCGCACAGAATAAAGCTAATCTGATGCGACGATTAGTCAACTTGAAGTATAAATATGGAAGTAGCATGTCAGAACACATGAGCGAGTTCCAAGGTATCGTAGATCAACTCAACTATATGAAAATGATTGTAGATGACGAGTTGCAAGCATTGTTGATGCTGAGTTCTCTACCAAAAAGCTAGGATACTCTAGTTGTGTCAGTTAGTAACTCCACTCCTGATGGCAAGCTTACCATGGATATGGTAAAAGGCAGAATGCTCAATGAAGAGTCTCAATGAAAAGACGAAGGGCATACTCCTGAAAACGAAGCACTTGTTATGAAGAAACAAGGCAAGCAAGAATGGAGGGGAAGGAGTAAAAGTAGAAATCCCCATAACCAAAGTCAGCAAAGAGGACGATCAAAGTCTAGATCAATGCATGACAAGAAGTGTCACCACTGCGGTTAGCCCGGACATTTCATTCGAGAATGTCAAAAGTTAAAGGCGAAGCGAACCAGAAATCAAGATGCACAAACCGAACAAATGACACTGCAACAGTCACCGAAAAAGTTATTGTTGTTCAAGTTGACGATTATATCAATTTTTCATGTCAAGACTCTACATGGGTAGTTAACTCAAGTGCTTCATACCATGTCACTTCACGACGGGATTTCTTCTCAACCTACACTCAAGGTGATTTGGGACGAGTGAGGATGGGAAATGATGATGTCTCCAAAATTATCGACATCGAAAATATCCATTTAGAAACTAACCTTGGATACATGTTAGTTTTGAAAGATGTGAGGCATGTTCCTGATATCCGCCTCAATTTGATCTCCACCAGCATGCTTGTTGACGATGGCTACAGTAATTACTTTGGTTAAGGAAAATGAAAGCTTACCGAAGGTAACTTGGTAATAGCAAAAGGCAAGAAAAATACATCACTCTACCACACAAAAGCCAAGTTGTGCATAGGAGAAGTAAACACCACTAAGAAAGAAGTTCCCACTAAGCTATGGCATAAGCGGCTCGGCCCCATGAGTGAAAAGGTTCTCAGTATTCTTTCCAAGAAGGAGCTCTTACCAGGAATGAAAGATACATCCTTACCTACTTGTGTTGATTGTATTATGGGAAAATAACACAGAATTGCATTTCGTAATTCCCCACCATCTAGAAAGGCTAATATTCTAGATTTAATATACACATATGTCTATACAATGAGTTGTAAGTCACTAGGAGGTGCTACTTATTTTGTGACTTTCATTAATGACCATTCTAAAAAAGTGTGGGCCTTTGCTTTGGAAACTAAAGATCAAGTACAGGAAGTTTTCAAGCAGTTTCATGTAAAAGTTGATAGAGAAACTGGCAGACATTTGAAGTGTGTATGTGCAGACAATGGCGGTGAGTACCGCGGACCATTCGAAGAGTACTGCAGAAGTTTCGGCATCAGGTTGGAAAAATCAGTACCAAAGACACCTCAACACAACGGTGTCGTAAAGAGGATGAACAGAACCATTTGTGAAAGGGTTAGATGCATACTCTCAAATGCAAAACTGCCAAACTCCTTTTGGGGGAAGGCAATGAGAACTGCAGTCGACTTAATCAACCTTTCTCTATCAGTTCCACTGAACCATGACGTACCAGAAAGGGTTTGGACTGGGAAAGACATTTCTTACAAACACTTGACAGTATTTGGCTGCAGAGCATTTGTCCACATCCCAAAAGACGAGAGGTCCAAGTTGGATGGAAAAGCAAGATAGTGTATCTTTGTGGGATATGCCCATGAAGAATTCGGCTACAAACTTTGGGATCCTGCTAACAAAAGGATCATCAGAAGCAGAGATGTGGTGTTTCTTGAAGATCAAACGATCAAGGATTTTGAGAAACCCGAGAAGCCACAGGTAGATAAAATTCCAGTTAATCTGGAACCAGTCTCTCCACCAATAAATTCTAATTAAAAGGGAGCTATACCAGATACTGATGATGTTAATCCACCAGCTCACAGTGCAGAACCAGAACAAGTTCCTGAACAAGTCCAATCAGAAGCACGACTAAGAAGATCCACAAGAAAGCAACAACCAAGTCGTAGATATTCTACTAACGAGTATGTGATGCTCACTGACGGGGGAGAACTAGAGAGCTATGATGAAGCTATTACTGACTATCATAAGACTGAGTGGTTAAAAGCCATGCAGGAAGAAATGAAATCCCTACATGAGAACCACACATTTGACTTAGTAAAATTACCTCAGGGAAGGAAAACTCTCAAGAACAAATGGGTATAAAAAATCAAAAGTGAAGAAGGCAGCTCGCAACCACATTACAAAGCAAGACTGATTGTGAAAGAATGCGGGCAGAAGAAGGGTGTTGACTTTGAAGAAATATTCTCACCGGTGGTAAAAATGTCTTCAATCCGAGTTGTTCTTGGCTTAGCAGCTAGTTTCAATCTGGAAGTTGAACAACTTGACGTAAAATTCGCATTCTTACTTGGTGATCTTGACAAGAAAATCTACATGGAGCAGCCCGAAGGTTTCCAAGTCAAAGGGAAGGAGAAATTGGTATTGAGATTAAAGAAGAGCTTGTACAGTCTGAAACAGACACTAAAGCAGTGGTACAAAAAGTTTGACTCGTTCATGGAGAAAAATGAGTACAACAGAACAACGGCTGATCACTGCGTTTTCATCAAGAAATTCTCTGGTGGTTATTTTATCATTCTTTTGCTTTATGTTGATGACATGTTAATTGTTGGCCTAGATATCGGCAAGATTAATAAGTTGAAGAAAGAGTTGAGCAAGTCCTTTGCAATGAAGGATTTAGGACCCGCTAAGCAGATTCTTAGTATGACAATTACCCGCAACAGGCAAAATCAAAGAATCTGGCTATCTCAAGAATGGCATGTTGAAAAAGTTCTTGAATGATTCAACATGAGCAAAGCTAAATCTATTAGTTTCCATTTGTAAGTCACTTCAAGCTTAATGTGAGTCAATGTCCTTCTAGCGAGGATGAGAAATTAGAAATGAGCAA
Organism: Xanthoceras sorbifolium; assembly: GCA_003430845.1. NCBI lineage: Eukaryota > Viridiplantae > Streptophyta > Magnoliopsida > Sapindales > Sapindaceae > Xanthoceras > Xanthoceras sorbifolium. The sequence continues at coordinate 32,239,139 of CM010608.1, forward strand.
AGTGCCTTATGCATCGGCAGTTGGCCGTTTAATTTACGCTATGATATGCATCAGACCAGACATTACTCATGTTGTTGGCGTTGCAAGCCGATTCCTATCTAATCCTGGAAAGGAACATTGGACAGCAGTAAAATCGATACTAAAGTATCTCAGAGATACTTCCAGTCATTGTTTATGTTTTGGAAATGGTAACCCTGTATTAGAAGGATATACAGATTCAGATATGGCTGGTGACGTGGATACGAGAAAGTCTATATCCAGGTACCTAATAACATTTGCAGGGAGAGCTGTCTTATGGCAATCACGATTATAAAAGTGTCTTGCCTTAAGCACCACAGAAGCAAAGTATATCGCAATCACTGAAGGTTGTAATGAGATACTGTAGATGAAGAAGTTCCTACAAGAGTTGGATCAAAAGCAGGAAAATTATGTTCTCTATTGCGACAGTCAGAGCGCAATCCACCTCAGCAAGAATCTAACCTTTCACTCAAGGTCCAAACACATCGATGTGAGGTATCATTGGATTCATGATGTGTTGGAAAATAAACTACAGCAAGTTGAGAAAATCCACACCGATGACAACAGGGTAGCATGATGACAAAAACTCTGCCTAGAGAAAAGCTTGTTGTATGTAGAGAGATTACATGTATGGTGGAGTCCTCCATGTAGTCGGGATGCGGAGATTTGTTAAGTGGGTCCCTCCACATGGAGGGCACCCACCAATTAAGGAGACAAATTTTAGTGCTCAATTCGGTGCACACATAAAGAAAATAAAAGTGGAGACAAACTCAAGTACAACGCAATAATAGAGGTTGCTTTCAAAAAATTATTCCGTGTGAGGCAAAGAATTTCGCCTATAAATAGAATGCCTCTCGGCATTCTATTGCATCCAACATATTAAGAGTGTTGAAAGAAACTCTCAAAGAAAAATGAAGAGTTTTCTGAGAGAGAAAAATTAGTGAGCCAATTTGTAAAATTCTACCCACAAATTGAAGTTATAGTGTCATTGTAATTTTGTGAAAGATCCACCTAAGGGTGAAGTTTGTAATCCCATTATTATTATAGTGGAAGTTTTAAGCGGCCTATGGGTCCCGTGATTTTTACCTTCATTTTGGAGGGTTTTCCATGCTAAAATCTTTGGTGTTATTTTGCTCTATTTTGGTTTGGGAAATTATCCTGAGTTTGTGAAAGTTATTCTTTTTCAGTATCCAATATTTCCCAACACGTCTGGAGGCTTCGGCTTCGTCGAGGTTCGTAGCCGGAGATGGTGGTTGGACTTCGACCGGTTGGAGTCGGTGGTGCTAAATGGGAACGAGATAGTGGCTGTGGAGTAGGATCGAGCATTCAGGATGGTGGCTGGACTTGTGTGGTTTGAGATTTATTAGGAATTTGATAGGGTTAAGTTAGGGATTTCATAAAAGATTGTTTTAATATTTTAAATACTTTAATATTATTTAGTTATTTATTAATTATTTATTTATACACATGTCATCATCTGGTACCTATTATATTAAAATACTAAAATAACCATTGCCCGGTTAACTTTTAATAAAGACATAATAACAAAAAGACCATTTTAATTGATTTTGAAAAAGTTAAAAATCACGCAAGTTAAAAAATAAAATATCGATCAAAAAGTAATATTTTATTAAAAATTATGAACCAAAATAATTTTCACATATAATTATATCCTGACTTGTAAAAGAACAAAAAAGATATATATATATATATATATATATATATATATATATATAAATTTAACTTAAAGGAGAGGATTTAAACCCAAAATCTCAATTTCTTAAAGAGATCCGTAGAGATATGTAGTTACCATCAGTTGTGCATGCAACTACAAAAAAGAAAAGTAAAAAGAAAATTATATTTAAAAGGTTAACTTATTAAAATTTAGGCTAAATTAAGACATTTAGAGCGAATAATATGAATTTTCAATGGATAACGTAAAAACAGACCAAAGGATCTGACTTTCAAGTTCCTTACATTCGCTAAAAGACAAAAAAAAAAAAGATACAATACCGAAATGTTGATACCTTACAAAGAATATATTTATATGAAATGCACTATATTATTGGATAGCTACAATTGACAAATTTGAATTTAAAGTTTCTTGACTTCTATAGAACAAACTAATCTCTGTGGGTAACAACTGGTGTTTATCTGCTGCTAACCATTTGGAATTATAAAGAATCTATGCCCTTCAGGGATTGTATCATCTTGAATTTGATTTTATACTCATCAACTTGAACTTTGGTTAGAGTACCAGAGTTTTTTCTGGCAAATCAATAACTTCTCCTTCTCAACTCCATACTCTGTGTCCTCTTTACGGCAACCCCACCTCATTCCCTTCGCAATGGTAGAAATAGCGTCCGCAAAATAGACGGATTCCCGTATTATAGCATATCCATTGGGACGTAGGATGCGATCCATCTCCAAGAGCACGTACTTCATTTCACATCTGCCCAAAGTACTAATGTTTATCAGATTTACAGATACTTGTTATCATCGAGCGAGCCCATTTTTCATGACACAATTTACCACAAAAGAAAGGGAACAAGATTTAGGCAGGCATCATTTTGACCCACCATACAACAACATAATGCAATTTTTAAAGGTTTAAGTGCTCTTCTGGGTCCTAAAATGAAGTATTCATGGGAACTTGGGTATCTGCTATTCAGGGATGGAATAAAATTAATTTGTCTAAATCATACACAGCATTTGGTTTAGACAATTCTCCGTATGGGATTGAAATAAATTTCACACTCACCTACCTAAATGTACCAAAACTCAAGACAAAATGGAAAATGGTTCTCCAACCGAGTATATATTTTTGCAGTCTGGCCCACAACCAAATCCTATAACAGCACCCACGATTCCAGAAATCTGATATTAATGTCTAATACATCTTTTTCCCTTAGATTGGTCAACTAATAGGCACTAGTATTTCGATATTATATAGTTCTCCACTAGAAAAGACATTCATACCAATTTCTCAATGTCTTCTGGTCTGTGTCTAGGAGTTCATAGTCAAGACCAAACCTAATCCTTATAACGTGTTGTGCTATAAATTTTCTCACCTAGTATGAAATGTCAAATTTACAATTCATTAAATGTAAATTCTGTGGGTTCAGAAATGTAACAAAAACTTGAGCCCAATGTCTTACCTGTGACTTTCTGCTGTAAAGAGACCATCAAGGTGAAGGAGATCATATGTTCGAGGGTAGGTCGAGAAAGCTTCACACCTGCCAAACAACAGACAAATATGAATCTTTACCACAGAAATTCCCCATCATTGTATAAAGTGAAGGCTTGAACAGAATTATGTCATCAATGCATGTAGATGGAAGAAAAATTACCAATCATGATAAGTTCCAATAAGACCCCTGTCATAGACCACAGCAAGCGTATTGGCAGAATAGGATGAAACCACATTCATTACCCATAAAGGATCATCAATTACAGCCGCAGCAAATCCTCCATAAAGTGTATTCATGTCCATTACATTTCTAAGCTTTTCGGTCCCAATTGCAGGTAGTAACTTTTTGTAGTGCTTCACTCTCACCTTCCACTTACTGTCGTCGTGCTTGAAAGCACTAGCACTTCCACCATGAACATCAGAAATGCGTTCAGGTGCCACATGCAACCGCTCTGGCCATTTAGGCATAGAATCCAAAGCCGATTTCTTTAGATTTGGTCTTGGAACAACGACACAAGGACGGAGTGGAGTGTACCAAGCTGAATCTGGTTCAAGGCTGTCATCACACTTGGGTGGGTATGCCTCAAGGTTTGAAAGCTGACTGTAGCAACTATTATCTGAAGATTTCTGCCACACTGCAATATCATCCTTTTTGTCATACAACTTGAAGCACATTGAAGTAAGCAATTCTTGCAATTTCTCATAATCTGATCTCTGCTCTTCCACAGTGGTGTTCCAACCTCGCCACCGGTTCTCATAGTTGACTGGTGGGCCAGACAGAACCCAGAATCCACCAGGACGGAGTACGCGGTGAATTTCTAGGAGATAAATTCCACCTGAAAGCAAAATATTTTCATTATTGGGAAAAACAGCAAGTGGCATCTTCGAATGAGTAGAAGTCACAACCTCGTGGTGAAGGGCATAAACTAATATAAAATCTTGTAGTTAAATTTTAAAACATAAATGTCACATATTTGAGTAATTCAATCACGCTCCATCATACCATTCAAATATCTCATCAATTGATCAAGAAGAATTATCTTAAACAAAATAACTAACACTTTGTGATAAAAGGTATCAAGGGGTCCTACCCATACCAGATCTTCATCCTCAAAGTTATATTTGAATTTCTTGAAAAAGAGGAAACAAATGAAGATATCCAATAGATTCAATACTTATCGAACTCGTGGTAAACTATTCAAAACATAATGTCTCACATGTTTATTGGAGTAAACTATTCAATTAGGATCCATCACACCATTCAAATACCTCATCAATTGATCAAGAAGAATTATCTACAACAAAAGAACTAACACTTGTGATAAAAGGTATCAAGGGGTCCTACCCATAGTTATCCAAAGCTATCTTTGGATTTCTTGGAAAGAGGAAACTAATGAAAGATATCCAATAGATTCAATACGTATCCAACTAAAACATAAGAGCCAGCAAACAAATATTTTTCTAGATGCTCACATTGTGGTAAAGGAACTTAATATAATCACAGGATCAATGAGTTCCTGCTATGAAAGTTTCAACATTTTCTAAAGTGACTACTATTGATGTTGTTTTGTCTTAAAAACATACAGAAAATATTTCTGAGTGTATTAGATGTTATGACATTGAGTGATAATTAATTACCGAATTCTGTCCACGGTATAAGGCACCTTGAGCAATGGGCCATATCAAATGAATTTGAGGGGAAAGGGAGGCGCTGTGTAGAAATGATGCCAAGTATTGCAGGAATTCCACGTTCTAGTGCAAATTGGACTTGAGCTTCATGATTATCTCTTGGTGCAAGAGAAACAGTTAAAATTCCACGATCCAATAAATCACCTCCCCAGCTTGCAACCTGTAAATAAAAATATATCTAGATTAAGTGACTTGTGCTTTCAATTGGGATAAAAACGAGACGCACGACTATATATAATAAAGAATTTAATACGATGCATTGTCATGGTAACAAATAATAATGAATCAGACCGCAAAGATGAAACTTAAAAAAGGAACTCACCCCACATCCAGTGTCGATGGCAGTTCGCACAGTGCCATCTTTCAATTCTGGAATCAGATCTTGCATCAATCAACATAGGCACCAACTCCTCTAGGGAACATGGTACCTCCACCAGGAAAGAGGAACTTCTCCCCTTGTTTCCGCAACCAATTTTGATTTGACTTCTGCTTGTTATCCAATCATAAGGCACATTCCTGAAACCAGATCCACATGGTAAAAAAAGTGCACCTTAATAGATTTACACTTGAATACTAAATGAGCAAGCCCTTCAACATAAAATAGGAAACATCAAAAACAGACCACAATACCTGTACCAACATTGGTCCCTACTCTTAGGCCATCTAATTGGTGGCTTATACCCATCAGGAGGTGGAACCAAGCATTCCTTCCTCTCAAAAGCTGGAGGGCAGTGCCGTTCCATGAAAGTAAGCCGATGGACACCGTACTTTTTCCACCTCTGTTCAATAAGTATATATAATTAGTATGAACATAGCCTAAATAGCCATTAATACTACAAAATTCAATATTATGAAGTACCCTTGGATCTGTGCATGGAGTGTAGTCTTGATATTCGCTGCTGCATTCAGGAAAGGAAACAGATTTGATCTGGTGAGGAGCAACCATGGATTCCTTCGAAGATGGGACTGTCTCTGTGACATCCCTGGCCTCAAATCTGTTTTTCTCAGAACAAAAGATTCCACCGAGATAAAATGAAAATCCGCATAGAACAACAAACAATATAGTTAAAGGAACGATCCTAGAACTTTTATCATGTTGAGAAATTGGTTTTCCATCTTTATGCTTCATAATGTCGAGAAGAATTAATTATCTGCACAATACAATGCAAAAGGTTATTCAAAATAAATGGGGGTTAATTTCTCATAAAACAGGATTAAAATAAACAGATCGCCATAAATATAAACAAAGGTGTCTCGTTTGTGAAGAATTACAATCTTCTTAATTGAATACCATCAAGTCATCGGAGACGAAAAGGAAATTTTGAAACTTCCAACAGCCAACATAACTACACAAATAACACTATATACCAAGCTCTACCTTAGAGATCAAATTGAGCACCATAAATTAGAAAGAAGAGAATAGTACACTACAACAAGAACAGATTCAACAAATACAACCCATTTACCTATAAACTGGTATGAGATCATTTAATTAGATCCAGTTAATCAGAGTCAAATACCCATAATAAAAAGAGGAATCAACTTGAAGTAGATCTAGATTTACCAGATAGTTGAGAACTCTAAGATGGTCTTTGAAAACAGATCCAAATTAGTTATAAAGACCATTAAAAGAAGCTGAAAACTAAGATCTGAAATCAACTACCCACATGTAATGTTTGTGACAATTATATTTCTCACATGAATAAGGGCCCAAACTCTTATCAAACCCAGCCGTCCTAAACATAACATCACAGGGTCCCATTTTCTCTCTCTTCTCCACTACTAAAAGTCAAAAAGTGCAAAAATAAAGAAGCACCAGATCTTGCACCAAATTAATGCAGAGGAAAAAGGAAATAAAGAGAAATAATAATTTTTTTTTTTTTTTTGAGAGGAGAGAAATAATATTGTTACGTTCCTTGAAACAAAAGAAAAGGTTATTGGATCATTTCAATAGTGTCTACGTAAACATATCAAATCATTTTCACTCCTCCAAAAGCACAAAAATCAGTTCTAAGAGAGTACAGCCTGAAATTCACGCAAAAACAAAGATCGACAACCGACAACCGGACTAATAAGTGGTAATAATAATAATAAGAAGAAGAAAAGTCTTAGAATCAGATGCAAACAAGCAAAGCATACGAGTCAGATCTAGTGAGAAATAAAAAGAAAACACACAAGAAACAATAGAGAAAAAAGAAAGAGATGGAGATGGAGATAAGATAATACTGTTTATGTGCAGAAGGGTCTGTGTATGGACTGAGAATCAGTGTTTTGTGTTTGCAGCTCAAACATCATCTCATGCCTTAAATAACTCTCTCTACAACTCTTCCACTACTTCCTTGCTTTTGGCTTCTGCCTCGCTGTCCCCTCCCTTTCTTTATTCTCTCCATTTCCTCTCTGTAAGAGAATGTTCTTATGGTAAATCCAGTTCACAATTTACAAAGTTTTATAGATTTTTTTAAAAAAAAGAAAGATATTGCTAGACTTTTGTCATATATATATATATATATATTTTGGAAGGAACACATTGAAATTTATTTAAGCTGTTTATAAATAATATATTTTAAATTATTTTTGACATATTTTTTTAATATTGAAGTTTATGAATCATGAAAAAAAAAAAAAATAGTGCATATTTTCTTCTACAATTTTTTTTTTTTTTTTTTTTACTTTAAGTACTTTTTTTCTTCATTATATATATTTATTGTATCTTATCAATAATATTTATTGAAATTCTTTTCCATCTACATAATAAATTGTTGGATGGTTACTAATTTTTTTTTTTTTAATAATATAACAACTGATAAGTAATATTAACTTTAAATTATTTATTAAAAGCCTTCAAAGTCTTTAAGAGACTCAGGTAAAAGTTATATTGAATATTAACTTTTAATTTTTAAAAATAATTTTATATATATGCACGTTCACCCATAAATTAAGTGATTAGCATATCTCTCTATTCATCAACAGCTTGTTGATAGCGTTTAAGTACCACCATATGTATTTATTAATGCGTGTAGGAAATTCTCACTTTATATTGTATGAGATGATATCTCACGATTAAAATTAGATATTAAACTCACACATATAGTAATTGATTTCAGTATATCTCGATAAATTTATAAATATAAAATTTTTTAATAAAATTACATTTATTTTAAAAAAAAAACAGTTCTATTTACTTCTCGGTATATCTTTCATCATAAAAGTACAAGGAAAAGGACGGCAGGCCGTAGCATGAGCCAAACTACAAACGGGAAAGGCCGGTCTGTCATTCCAATTTCGATTCAAGATTGCAGCATCTACATCTACTTGTTGACAATTGTTCTAATGGGAACATTTTTTTTATTCTAATGGTACGTAGCACTCAAAATTTTTATTCTAATGGTTGAACATTTTTTTAAAGTTTTTCATAAAATATTACATTTTTACATAATTTTAACATATTAAGTTTTAGGTAAAAATCAATTTAATTCCTATCTTTTTTTTTCAAAATTATTACTTTTTAATTGATTTTTTTCTTTTACTTTGAGCGGTCCTAAACTTTTCAAAAATCTATCAACTTGGTCATTCTGTTATTATATAGTCAATCAAATTTAATGGTTTTAAGATTATTCAAGTCTTTATAGATAAAAATAACAATTCAGATTAAAAAAAATAAAGAAAAAAATTATTAAATAAAATTTAATTCTAAAAATAAAATAATAACAACTCGAAAAAGATAAAGTAAATAAAATTATAATAAATTTTTTTTATTTTTTATTACTTTATTAATTTTTTATTTTTTAATTTTTTAATTTTAAATTTACTGTAATTTAATTTTCAATATAAAACTTAGTTTTATATTTTGATATTAATTTGAAGTGTTATTTTGAATGAATGAATTTTTAAAATTAGTTATTTATTTTAAAGATTTTTTGTCTTTTTTAAAGATTTTTAATTTTTGTATTAATTTTTAAGTGTTATTTTTAAGTTATTTTTTTGTATTTTTTAATATTTAAGGGATTTTCTTATAAATTTTGTGTGTTTTATAATTTTAATTTATTTAAAAAAAATTAGTTATACATATTATATTCTTATTGCATGTATAAGTTAAAGTTAATTTATTAAAATTTTAAAAATAAAGGGTTAAATCGTATTTTTAATCTAATCAATTAAAGTTAAGGACAAAATGGTCAATATGTATATTATGTTATGTTTAACTATAAAAAATTTAATCGGATAATAAAGTGATGTATTTTTAAAAAGTTAAGAATTATACAAGTTAAAAAAATAAAGTCCGTTCAAAATATGATAATTCAAATAAAAATAGGGACTAAAATGATTTCGGCTTTAACTTTTTAGTCTCTAGATTTTTTTTTTATATAAATACTTGACTTTCACTTTTACATTAATAGTACATTAGTAGAGTATATTTGGCACTTCTTTAAGTAGAATTTATAATTGGGAGAAAATTATTTCAGTTACTATCTTTTTTTTAATAATTA